>OY856411.1:104835000-105302500 GCA_963693085.1 Alisma plantago-aquatica
GAATGTGCATCTAGGGTTTGGATCTACCCTCTCTTGGGTTATGTGAAGCTTCCCTACCTTGTTTCTTGACCTAAGAAAGTAAGATCATCCCTTTTTCTTCATTTTATTTACTTCCCTCTATCTTCTCTCTTCCTTCTTGGTCGAATCCATGACATTCTTGGTGGATCTTGAGCTAGAGGTTGAAGAATACCTTCTCTCTTCTATTTTTACCTAGGGTTTCCTTGTTCTTGGAGAAAGAGCTTGCTTGGATGAGTGGAATGCTCAAGCTAGGGTTTCCTTCTTCTCTCTTTGAGATACCTTGTTTTTTGGACCTTCATCACCATCCTTGAGGTGAGTTATATAACCTTCTTCACGTTTATTGCTTACTCTTAACTTGCTATGTATATATCTTCTCTAAAACATAGTAGCATGTGGAAAGATGCTTCTTTGAATTAGGGTTTGAGTTTATGTGGTAGTTCTTGAATAGATAATATTCCTAGATGTACCTCTTAACCTAGTGCACATTCTTTCCATAAAACTGGGAGTTCTAGACCTTGCATGTCCATGAAATGATGGTTTGTTTGTGACAAACAATGGCTTTTCCCTGAGTGTTTTGGACTGCCTTTCTCTCTTGACTTATGAATTGATGGTTTGGCTCATGCGAAAAATGATGGTGTGTATTTAGTGGTTGTTTTGTTGGTTTTGCTTAAGTTTGAGTACTAATGGCTAAGTTTTCATCAAAAACTAATGGTCTTGATGCACTCTCTCAAGTGGTTCAGTCGATGTTTTCTTAAACCCTAACAAACAAGGGTTTCCTTGGTGCTTTAGATCTATTTTCACCTAGTGATGACATTCGATGGGTTCCCTAGACTTGAGAGACGATGTCTTGTTTAACCTTGACATCTGATAGTCTCACTAGGGAAATGATCCAATGTCCTATGTATTTTCATAATCTGATGGTCTTCATATTTGGTAACAAATGAAGGGTTTCCTAGTGTTAACATCTGATGACCTTCCTATGTTGGCAATCGATGGCCTTTCTAGTTCCAAGATCCAATGGCCCCTCTAGTTTCATGATCGGATGTCCTACCTATGTTCAAGATATGATGGTATTCATGTTTTCTCAGAAACGATGGGTTCTCCTAGGCCTAACATCCAATGGTCATGCTTTATGTTAAGTGTTAGTCCATGCTTGTGTGTGGTATGTGATCTAATGGTTGTGTTTCATACACAAGATCTGATGGTTGTTCATGGTATACAAGATTCAATGGTTTGTGTAGCATCCATGATCCGATGAGATGCTAGGTTCTAAGTGCATGTTATGCCTAAGTTAGTGTGTACAATCTGATGGTATATCATTGAGTGTAGATTTGTAACAATAACCAAATCTATCTAGTTGAACCTAACTCAAAGAAATTAAGTAATGATGGTTAATTGCAATTATTTTCCTTTATGTTGTAATAGTGAGGAATACTCTCATATGTTATGGTAACGTTACTTTTTACTTATGGACATTATGTTGGGAAATATGTCTACAGAGCAAGCAACAAAAACAAAATTTTATCTACCATATTCCCATAATCAGTAGATCATGTCAATAACTATAATACACAAAGGATGGTTTCGAGGATTTACCTGGTCCTAGAGCAAGTTTAATGACAATCCTCATCATGTAGATGCACAACTTCTGAATCTTGGTTGCATTGGGACTCATCTGACTGTTGTGCCACTTGATCTGCACCACAAACTACATCCATGAACCTTGTCTTCTTCAATAGCTCCTCTTATCATAGACTACTAGTTGAAGTTGTCCTCCTAGAAGTAGACAATGGCCTCCCGCCACTATGGTAGTCCACAGAGACCTCCTAGAACTCCTGTCGTCTTGCTAGAACAATCAAGAAGGAGTCATCCCTCCTGTTGGTGCACTAGTCACCAACTTGCTCTCCAACAACAATGATCTCATTTGCTCTCTTCCTTGGCTATCCCTCCCTAGTTGGTTAGGACTTATCTGGGCTCTCGTGGTTACCACAACTAGAGAGGACAATGTTTGTCAAAGCAACTATTTCTCAATTTTTTGTATTGAGTTTTGGGAAGCCCCCAATACCCCTCTTATAGGCGGGGTTTGGGTCCAAGTTCCTAGTCTGTGTGGGAGTGGAACGGACCAAAAGATCTCAAAATTTCACAACAATTCTAGAAATTTTGCAGCCTACGGTAGCCCAGATAGTTGCCTGGCATGCTAGATGGTCGTTTGGCACAGTCCATACGGCTATTTGGCTATTTCCCAGTTGTACACAAAATTGGCAATTTGTTTCCAATTAATATCCCATATTAATTTCCTTGCACAACAAGTAATGTGCAACTCAAATGAATTAGGAAATATCTAGAATCTTCCCTCAGCTAACTAGACCATCTCTCCCTTACAAGACGACCATCTCAATAACCCAAATGATCATTTGGCAAATTGAGTCGAGCCTGTTAGTTTTGGTTGGTTCACTTCCTTAGACAATTCAAACTCATAATAGGCCTGACTCCCCAGACGCCCTTCTCAACATTTAATACGACCGTTTGGCACTTCCAAATGACCGTCTCAATTCTTGAGATGAGCATTTGGCAGTGCTATCAGCCTATTTGTTACTTGAATCAAATACCTAAATACTTTAATACTCAATTCAACTGTCATTCAAGATCTGAACTCCTCTTCTAGGTCAAGACCTATGTGTGTGACCATATAGGTCCCATATTACATTGGCAGTGAATGTCCATAACAACTTATGACATCACAAGAAATGAGTGGCCCCTAGTCGAACATCAATGCTACCCAAGTAAATTGAAAGTTGGGAAACAACTGCAACCTACAATCTGTGTATGGTGTTGTAGTGTTTGTATAGTTCCTTTGTCACTGATGTCCAGATTGAACTAGAGGCATGGAGCAATCACCCTCATTATTATTCAATCATGTTTCTTGAACCAAGAGTAGTCTGTCTGAGATATAAGTAAGATCAATATCACATATTGACTCACATGTGGATGGCCATGCATTTCTCAATATCGCTAATCAAGAGGCCTAGGACATCACACTCTAGTAGGAGACACAAATCCCATATCTATCACTCACGGTAAAACCCCATGTGTCAAAGTCACCCACTCATCACCATTATAACAACCCATGTTTTAGGATTGTGTTTGATGATGTCAAATTGTACGCAACAACATGTATTGAGTGCAGTGATTTCAGGTATAAGAACCACAACCACCACCATCACTGTGAGACCCGACTATGACTTCTATGATGATGGCTTCCATATGTTAGTCTCACAGTGGTCTATCTGATACATTGTTCTCTAACATGTATATGTGTGCTTGGTTTGATATTGTCATATCATGACTACTGAGACTTAGTCATCAACCAACTCACACTCTGATTTTATGTGTTATTGTTGTCTATCAACCTTCCACAATAACAATCGATCAGAGGCTTAATGAGAATATGTATATGTACTCTTAACATCCATATGATCTCATCCACAATGGTAGTTACTTGAATACATATGTCATTGAGAAATATTATTCTCTAGACATTTATAATGTTACATCATTATCTCATAACTGAATTAAACAAAATAAATTGGAAGCTTGCCTTTTATTGACTAATCAAATCATTTACATTTATGCAATTACAATCATCACATGATTGACTCTCTGGGCCTACATATAGAAAAACTCCCACTTGCACTTACATCCAATCACCTACAAATGGTATTTTAAGTGATCTTACATGACTGTCATGCTTCTGCTATAAAAGTGCCTTTGTCAGGGGATCAACAAAATTGTTCTGAGTTGGTACTTCTCCTCATTGCACGATCTCTTGTATGAGATGGAAGTGCCTTTGTATATGCTTTGAGTGTTGATGCGATCTGGGTTCCTTAGCTTGCACAATTGCTCCATTGTTGTCACAATATAGCTCGATTGCCTCACTGATGCTTGGAATGACCCCAAGTTCTATGATGAACTTCTTGATCCATACAACCTCCTTTGTTGTACTCGATGTAGCAATATACTCGACCTCTATTGTAGAATTGGCAATGGTTTCTTTCCTGGAACTCTTATAGATTACAACACTATTGTTGAGGTAGAACACAGATCCTAATTGTGACTTGTAATCATCTTGATCAGTCTGGAAGCTTGCATCAGTGTAACCCTTTACCACCAACTCTTCCTCTTAGTTGTAGACCAAGAATTGATCATTAGTCCTTCTCAATTACTTGAGTATGTTCTTTACGATTATACACTGAGCATCACCCAAATCTGACTGATAGCTACTCATCATGCTCAAGGCATACGAGACATCTGGACGAGTACACAACATTACATACATGATTGATCCAATTGCCGAGGCATATGGAATCAGGCTCATGTGTTCCCTTTCTTACAAGAACTAGAACATTGAGCTCTAGAGATGGGTATACCATTACATGAAGGCATGTTTCCTCTCTTTGAGTTCTCTATACTAAACCGCTTCAACACTTTGTCAATGTATGTCCTATGACTTAGTCCAAGAAGCCTTCTGGATCTATATCTATAGATCTTTATCCCCACTCCCAAGTATTTCATAGAAAATGTATTTCCAAGCCATGTCTTTCTCTTTTGTAAAGTAGGGATGTCATTCTCCATCAATAGTATGCCATCTACATACAATATGAGGAATGTCACTATGCTCCCACTAACCTTCTTGTACACACTAGGTTTATCTTCATTTTCAATAAAGCCAAACCCTTTGAGTGTCTCATCAAAATGAAGATTCCAGCTCCGAGATGCTTTCTTCAATCCATAGATCAACCTTTGTAGCTTATAGAGTATATTTGCATCTTTTGGATTGATAAAACCATCAGGTTATTTCATATACAAATCCTAGAGTAAATTCCCATTAAGGAATGATGTTTTAACATCCATCTGCCAAATTTCATAGTCATGATAAGATGCAATAGCAAGCATGATCCTGATGGACTTAATCATGGCCACTAGAGAAAAGGTTTCATCATAGTCAACACCTTGATCTTTTCTGAAACCCTTTGCAACCAATCTTCCCTTATAGGTTTAAACTTTTCCATCCATGGAAGTCTTCTTCTTGAAGACCCACTTTTACCCTATGGGTTTTACCCCTTCAGGTGGATTCACCAAAGTCCATACTTTATCGGTATACATGGATTCCATCTCAGATCTCATGACCTCGGGCCATTTCTCAAACTTTTATCCCTCAATATTGTCTTGATAGGAAATCATCTCATCATCTATGACTAATTCACTGCCTTCCTGAGTTACATGATATCCAAATCGTTCAGGCTCAAGGTGTGTCCTATTAGATCTATGAGGTTCATGTGTTACTTGAGGAATTTGAGATTCTATAACACTTTGTGAATCTTTTGGTTCCTCTTATACATCTAACGGTTCAATATTTTCTTATTGGTATTGAACCTCTTCGAGTTCTACTTGACTCTCACTGATTCCTTTAGAAATAAATTCTTTTTCTAGGAATGCAATATCTCTAGAAACAACACTTTGTTGTCAGATGGATTATGCAAGTAGTATGCTACAGTTTCTTTGGGATATCCAACAAAGTAACATTTTTCAGATCTAGGGCCAAGCTTTTCGGGAAACATTTTCTTGACATAAGCTTCGCAACACCAAATCCTCATAAAAGACATTTTGGGATGCTTCCCAGTCCATATCACATGTGGTGTCTTTTGAATTGACTAGATGGTACTCAGTTTAGTGTAAACATGGCAGTTTGTAGAGCATACCCAAAAGGTAGTCCGAAGCTCAACTAAACTCATCATCAATCACACCATATCCAACAATGTATGATTCCTTCTTTTTGATAAACCATTATGCTGAGGTGTTCTAGGTGGAGTCCACTAGGATACAATCCCATGGTCTCTAAGAAGGTCCTCAAACTTTTGGTTTAAGTGTTCTCCACCTTGATCAGAACGAAGTGCCTGAATACATTTACCAAGTTGGTTCTTTACTTCATTCATAAATTCCTTGATCTGTTCAAGAGTTTTTGACTTATGTTTCATCGAGTAAATATAGCCATACCTACTGAAGTCATGAGTGAAGGTAATGAAGTACTGATACCCACCTCTAAAGGTTGTTCTACAAGGTACACACACCTTAGTATGTATGAGTCCTAATAGATCACTAGCCCTCTCATTGTTACCAGTGAAAGGGGTTTTAGCCATCTTGCCCAACAGACAAGATTCACATGTCTCTATTAATTCAAAATCAAAAGAGTACAAATAACCATCTTTATGGAGTCTAGATATGCGATTGTCATTTATCCACCCTAGACGACAATGCCAGAGGTATGCTTTGTTTGAGTTGTAGAGTTTTAGTCTTTTGGTATTAACGTTATATACATTTGTCTTTAGATCTAACAAATAAAGACCATAAGACATTGGGGCACTTGCATAAAAGATCCCATCTTTTGAAATTGAACATCGACCACCTTTAATATGGAATTCAAATGCATCCTTGTCCAAACAAGATATAAAAATGATGTTTCTATTTACAGTAGGGACATAATAGTAGTTCTTTAACTCTATTACAAGCCCAGTGGGTAGAGATATATTATAGGTTCCAACTATTCTAGTCACAACTCATGCACCATTAGCAACTTGTATTTCCACCTCACCTTTTCCCAAAGGCCTATTTCCTTTCAGATCATGCATATGTGAACATATGCAAGATCCACATCTGGTATATAATATCTAAAATGATGAAGTAGATAGATTTATCTCAATAATGTATATACCTGAAGTGGAGATCACCATCCCCATCTTCTACTTCCTGAAATCCTTCAAGTACAAAGGTTGAGTTCCTCTTGTACTTCTCTTTCTCCCTATCTTGAGTGTTGAAGGTTTGGATTTAGGCTTGACCACAAAACTCTTCTCGGTCTTTATTTGATCCTTGGACTCAGCTCCATTGATCACCATCACGAGCTTGTCCTTCTTAAAGTTTGCTTCAACATGAATCAACATGGCCAGCAAGTCTGATATCTATCCAGCCATATTATTCACATGATAACATGTAATAAAGCAACTATACGATTTAGACATAGTCCTTAGAATCATATCAGTGGCCAACTCTTGGGTCAAAGTGAAACCCAGTTCTTCAAGATGATACACATGTCCAATCATATTGAGAACATGTTCTTAAACTGAAGTTCCCTTTGCCAGCTTTGACTCAAGTAGCACCTTTAAGATATCATCCCTTTCTTGCTTGTCAAGACCAAGTGTTACCTTCTTAAGATGTTTCACCATCCCAAGAACATTCATGTCCTCACATTTCTCATGCAACTCATAGTTCATGCATATAAGCATAAAGTACTTTATCTCCAAGGCATCATTGGCATGCTTACAGTAAGCATCCGCATGTGCCCTAGGTGTATTAGGAGGAGGTATTTTAGGCACTGGTTTTTCAAGTACATGAAGCTTGCACTCTTAATTGAGAACCCTTCTCAAAGTCCACAACTATCTGTGGAAATTTCTCCCATCAAGTTTGTCCTTCTTTAGGACCAATTGCAAATCAGATTTTTTCATCATTTAATTCTGTAGAGAAAATTTTCATTTGTTAAAAACCATTTTTGATTTGATTTGAAAATTTTGATGATATTAATTAGGTCTTTAGTTATTATTTATCCCACTATTTTATTCGAATTGATAACCCTCAATATCAATTCAGAATACTACAACGTACAACAGTCTAGTAGGCCAAGATCTATATTTCATCAAGTCATGAGTTGACTTTTTTCAATCACCCACAACCTGACTATTTAGGTAGGCCATCATGTCAATTTCATCATGTGCAACTCTTAGATAGATGATATGTGCAACACTTTACCATAATCATCTGCATGCCTCTAGGCTTGGGCTCTCCAACTCACTAGTTAAGCCCGATCCAATAGCCAATATGATAGATACACACCATGCTTTGTGCAAATATGCATATCTACCATCACACGTCCTTGACATAGACAGTGCACCATTCTTTGTGCAAATCTACACTTGGTCAATCAAGTTTTTCATGTGTATTGCTAATAGACGACATCTAAGACTTAATATTTTAATTGAGGGAGTTTGTAAAAATACATATACTTCATCCAATCACCACATACATAGTATGTATCATATACATGATATGTCCCACACTAAAAATATGCAATAAACAAAAGTGATGGTTATGGACAACCTAATGTAATCCCTTGGAGCCACAAGATATTACATCATCTAGGTCTACATCACATGTAGAAACTTATTGTTGTTGAAGATTCATGCTTTCCAGTCTCGATTGATCGGTTCAACCCTTGAACTGATTGGCTTGCCTCCTGGATGGTTATTAGGTCGTCTCACCGGTCGTCTGGTCCTTCTGTCCACCATCGGTTGGTACCTCCAGTAGATCAGTCGGGTCCACCAGGAAATTGGTTTGGCTTGTCAATCATGTCCTCCAAGGTTCTTAAGATCATCATTGGGTGATCTTCATCTTCATCATAACAAAAAAGAAAACTATCCTACTTTTACATAATTATTGAGAAACCTCAAGTTACATTTAAGGGGAGAAAAGGTAGGAAAGAATTAACTTTACATGGGAAGAAAAGATAGAGGCTCGATGTGTAGATGGAGATAAGAGGATCAACCAATCATACAACCATGCATAGATAATAGGGGTTATTTTCCATAACCACACTTTTCCATAACCATGCTACACATCCACCATCAAAACCGCTTTTAGGGCGACGTGTGTAACTTATATATATATATATATATATATATATATATATATATATATATATATATATATATATATATATATATATATATATATATATATATATATATATATAGTAGTTTATTATCATGGTATTGGATTTGACAAGATATTATTCACATTGCATTAAATAATAAAGTGACAAAAACCAAAATGTGATCATATCAATTATCCCATAATATAGTAAACTGACGTTGGCTCTGATACCATTGTTGGAAAATATGGCTACATAGCAGGAAATAGAAATAAAAATTTTATCCATAATTAGCAGATCACGTCAATAACTATAATACATGAAGGATGGTTTTGAGGATATACCTGGTCCTAGAGCAAGTCCAACGACAATCCTCATCCTCATAGATGTGCAACTTCTGAATCCTGGTTGTACTAGGACTCGTCTGACTATTGTGCCTCTTAGTCTGCACCACAAACTACAGCCACGAACCTCGTCTTCTTCAGCAACTCCTCTTATCATAGAATGCTAGTTGACATTGTCCTCCTAGCAGAAGACAACGTCCTCCTTCCTCTATGGTAGTCCACACAGACTGCCTAGAACTCTTGTCGTCTTGCTAGAATGATCAAGATTGATTCATCCCTCCTGTTAGTGTACTACTCACCAACTTGCTCTCCCAAAACAATGATCTCAGTTGCTCTCTCCCTTGGCTATCCCTCCCTAGTCGGGTAAGACTTTCCTGGGCTCTCATGGTTACCACAACCAGAGAGGAAAACATTTGTCAGAGAAACTATTTCTCAATTATCTGTGTTGTGTTCTAGGAAGCCCCCAATGTCCCTTTATTTATAGGTGGGGTTTGGGTTTAGGTTTCTAGTCTGTTCAGGAGTGGAAGGAATCGGAAGATCTCAAATTTTCATAAAAATTCTAGAAATTTCACAACCTGCGACAACCTAGACGGTCGTCTGGCAACCCAGATGGTCGTCTGACATGCTAAAAGGTTTTTTGGCATAGCCCAGATGGCTGTTTGGCTATTTCCTAATTGTACACAAAATTGGCAATTCGTTTCCAGTTAATATCCCATATTAATTTCCTTACACAACAAGTAATGTGTAACTCAAGTGAATTAGAAAATATCTATAACCTTCCCTTGGCTGACTGGACCATCTCGTCCATGCAAGACGACCATCTCGATCTCCCAGACGGTTGTTTAGTGACCTGAGTCAAGCCGGTCAGTTTGGTCGGTTCACTTACTTATCCAATTCAAACTCATAGTAGGCCAGACTCTCTAGACGCCTGTCTCAACATTTGAGACAACTGTTTGGCACTTCTAGACCGCATTATCAACACTTAAGATGGGCATTTGACAGAGCTTTCAGCCTATTTGTTGCCTGAATCAAATACCTAAACACTTTAGTACTCAATTCACTTGTCATTCAAGATCTAAACTTCTCTTCTAGGTCAAGACCTATGTGTGTGGCCCTATAGGTACCATATTGGATTGGTTGTGAATGTCCATAACAACTTATGACATCACAAGTAATGAATGATGCCAAGTCACTGATGTCACTAATTTCCAGATTGAACCTACAATCTGTGTATGGTGTTGTAGTGTTTGTATAGTTCCTTTGTCACTGGTGTCCAGATTGAACTAGAGGCATGGAGTAGTCACCCTCATTATTATTCAATCCTATTTCGTGAACCTAGAGCAGAATATATGAGATATATGTAAGCTCAATATCACATATTGATTCACATGTGCATGGCCATGTATTTCTCAGTCTCGATAATCAAGAGGCCTAGGACATCGCACTCTAGTAGGAGGAATAAATCCCATATTTATCACTCATAGTCAACCCCCATGTGTTAAAGTCACCCAATCATCACCGTTATAACAATCCATGTTTCAAGATAGAATTTGATGATGTCAAAGTGTATCCAACGACATGTGTTGAGTGCAGTTCTTTTAGGTTTAAGAACCACAACCACCACCATCACTATGAGGCTTGACAATAATTCCATGATGATGGCTTCCATATGTTAGTCTCACGGTGCGTCTGTCCGATGCACTGTTCTCTAACATGTATATGTGTGCTTGGTTTGACATTGCCATATCATGACTAATGAGATTTAGTCATCAACCAACTTACACTCTGATCTTATGTGTTATTGTTATCTATCAAACTTCCACAATAACAACACATTAGGGACATGATGAGAACATGTATATTACTCTTAACATTGGTATGATCTCATCCACAATGGTAGTAACCTGAATACATACGTCATTGAGTAATATTATTCTCTAGAATTTATAATGTTACATCATTATCTCATAACCGAACTAAATAGAATAAATCATAAACTTTCATGTTATTGTTTAATCAAATCATTTACATTTATGCCATTACAATCATCACATGATTGACTCTCTGGGCATACATACCAACACACTATAGCTCTTATGTTTGATTCAATCTTATACTAAACCTCTATACCAAAAGTATGATGATGATCTGTTGAACCTTCTATAAGGTGTTGAAAGATAACGATGTTCTTGTAGGAGATAATGAGGATGGTCTGAGTGACCTTTGGGTATGTCTTGATCCCTATGTGGAGGTGTAACCCTATTTATGATGGAGATATCAATATCCTATAATGATGTGATAAGGAATATGCCTCAAATGTTTTATATATTTTGGTGTTGTAATATACCCATGTTTTTGTACTACTCTTTTAGGGTTTGTATGTTACTTGTCTGATGCATCCTCAACTCACCCAATTGGTACTAACTAATCAAGTGAAACCCTAATCATTTAGTGCCCTATATCATAGAATTATCCAATGTCAAAACTTGTTGGATAGGGAAAAATGTGTGTTCCAAAAGGGAAGCCCAGAGTCATCTACTATTGAGTATATGTGGGTGCAGGGAGAGTGTATCCTTGTCATCCTGGTTCCAAGGTATGGAGGATGGATCTGGTCATGCCTCAAATTGAGATCGATCAAGGCTGTGTCTCAGATATATGCGTATGTGATATGGTTGAGGACAGTTGTGGTTGTATCTCGAATGATAGGCTCATATACCCTTGTTTCTAGTGTTGTAACCTATATATCAAGGATGAACTAGGTTGTTTATAGCTTGACTAATATTTCAATACAACATACTCATGGTGATCGAGGGAAGAGATCTTAGGATTCCGACTCTGCTAGATCTAATACGAAACTAATTGTGACTTTGCAGTGGTCAATTAGAAGTTTGATGGGTACACCTCAACTACCCATGGCTTAATAAAAAACCTATTATAGTCATGTAGCATATTAGTTTAGGGCTAAGCATGATTCACAGTGGTCGATAACCCTTGCCTTGTTTCTTGTAATGATTAGTTGATATAGAAAAACAGTAAGACAAATCAATTGTTCAGAAGGTGTTATCTTTATTTGTTCCTCTGTTTTCCATGTTAATCATGCTTGCTGTAACATTATCTATTTTATCTGTCTTATCTACATAGTATCAAAATATGTTGTAATCAACAAGCATTGTTGAGAGTTATATCTCTCTCTAGGATATGAGTCTCACATCGTGGGTCACCACATCATATAGGTGATCATCAACGACATCGTCAGGCTCCTGGTAGTGAAGACGAGGAACGTTGAGAGTAGTAGGAGTAGAAAGTTGGCTAGTGTATAATGTGTCCTAGAGTCGTCCCTATACTCTCAGGTCTGGCAGGGGATGTTTTGTGCTTGATATGTATATCAACTTGAGTTTTTGGCAGTATCTTGATGTTATATATGGTATGTATATGTGTAATTATGCTTTTGTATGGTCACTGAACAGACATGTAAATACATGTTATGGTATGTGCCTTTATGTAGGTTGTTGGACTTATATGTAAATGTTCCCAGACATGTTATGATTTTTTATTTGGTTTTAATTTACCTATTATATATATATATATGGTTAATTAGTGATCAATCATGTTTTGGGTTTTGAGTAATCTCATTTAGCATGGTGGTGTTCCACAAGAAGATCTAAAGTTGTTGTATTCACTAAGCCATTTCAGGAATAACAACATGACAGGTGGCAACGGGGCTTACTAAAGGAAATAATAGCTAAATTAGGGATGAAAATCAAGGTAAGGAGATGATCATGTTAGCATCAATATGTATACATGAGCTTGATCAGGGCTTGGATCTCATCGAGTTGTATTGGGTAAGAAATGTCCAAATGTTCCTTGTGGTAGAGCATAGAGAGGAGGAAAAACCAATTGGGGGTTCAAGGCATGTGAGGTGGAAAAGAGGGCACAAGGGGGAAAGGGAAACCTCATTAGATCTTTCTAGATGTTTTACATAGGCAAGAAGGGTTATGTTAGGTTTTTAACCTCTCTACCATCAAAATGAGGTGCCATAAATGGGATTTTGAACTCCACATTCAAGTCCCCAAACTCAATCAACTGAGTGATAAGAGAGGTCAAGTAAACAAGCTAGAGTGCTTCCTCTTCTAGAAAATAGACTATTGTTTGAAAAATCACAATGATCATGTTTGGGTCTCTTTCCTTATCCTATTCACATTGGATAAATGTAGATGACAATTGGGGTCTTTTGGATCCAGGTTTGAATCTATAACACGCTAATCTAATGGCTCCAAATTGTCAATCCTCTTGAGCATGGATGAGTACATGGCTAAGTGTCCACCATGCATTGAGTGTGATCTTTGGTTGTCAAATCCAATGGTTTAGAAAGGGTAGTAGGTAAAGGAAGGGAGAAAAATTAAGGGAAAATAGGGGAAATAAGATTTTTCTAGCGTTTATTTCAATACATTGTATTTCTTGCTTCCTAGCTCTAAAGTTTATGAAAGGTAAACAACATTTTTTGATGAAGGTATACATCTTATACAAAATATTTGAGATTAATTGGATGATTTTGAGTTATCAAATGATCATAATGAATAATGATTAATACTAGAATTGAGTTTTTGTGTAATCGAGTGTCCAAACATAATTATGAACCATAAGTTCTTCAATTGAGAGTGACATATACCAAAAGACCATTTATGATGAAATAAGACATTATATAGAAATATGAGATATATGGAAAAGGAAGAAAAGTTAGAGATAAAAATTAGGGAAACTCACTTCATCATATCCTCCCCTCCTAAAAAAGGAACTTTTTCCCCAAAATATAGAAATAGCCGATGAGATGAGGAAATATTCCATCCATATCAGACTTGAGATTTATCATCACTACTTTGTTTCTTTCGTATTACTTTGAGCATGTCAATCTTCTTATGCTTGAGCTTTTTAGTTTGTCTATCATGAATCTTGATCACGACTTCCTGGTATACAAGGGTGACTTAAACTCAATTGGCTCATGGTTGAGGACATGGATGAGGTCTTCAACATACCACTATAGAATTGATAAACTAGGAATAAGATGTATCATACATACCATGTAGTTAAAACCAATTTGCATGCATGCTCCCTGATATGGTGTAAGATCTCAAATGGACCCATGTATCTCATACTAAGTGTTTTGTTATTCCTCTCAATAGCCTCAGTTAGTCTTACCATCAGGAGGACACGGTCCACAATCAAAAAATACACATTATTCCTATGGTAATCTACATAGGACATCCACAAATCATGTACCCTCTTTGATCTCTGCCTTATCACGTTCCAATTGTTAGAATATATTTCCAACTCTTCAATATTTCAAAAATAACATTTTTCAACTTCATCCAAATAAAGTGGATATCTATAAGGTTTCACATATATGTCTCCATATAGAGGCATGCCAATACTAGATTGGTATCTATTATTGTCAGTGAAATCCACCAAAGGGATGTATTGGTCCCACAAACCTCCAAAATGTAGGACACATAATTCAAATAAGTACTCCAACACCTAAGTAGTTCTCTCATACTACCTGTGAGTTTGTGGGTGATATGTTGTACCCGAATTTAGCTAAGTCCCAAGTTCTTCTTGTGCAAGCATTAATAAATGGAGAGTAAACTTGAAACAATATACATTGAATTTTGTGAACTAAACTATATGTTGTATATAATTTAGTTAATTTTGGTACTCTATTAGTTATCTTGATTAGAATAAAGTGGTGGTCTTCTTGGTATTTTGGTACTCCAATATATTGTCTTGGTGAAATGTTCAACTATAACCCAAATCACATAGCTCCCTATTCTGGTCTTTGGGTAAACCCACCTCAAAATTGATGTTGATGTTCTCCCATGCATTTGGGGATATGTAGATTTTTTATAAGATCTAATGATCTTTGCTATTCTACCTTGATCTGCAAACATGTGAAATGCTTGGATATAAAGGAAATGATATTGATATTCATATTATTCCAGCAAAAATTCATGTCCAAGTCATTATACATCTTAGTAGACCATTGATAAACTAAGTACTTGCACCCATGATATTGATGCAATACCTTGTCCTGCAATTTCAAATATTCTATCCATATATTTTGTTCATATTGAATACTACAAGCCATGCAATGTAAAAATGGGTTTGGGGCTTCTGTAAAAGCTTGATCGTCACATGTAGACTTGAATTGTTCTTCTATGCTAAACGAATTTCATGTTTGAGTACATAATTCACATTAAGGATGCCTGCCTAATTTATTCACCCATAATCCTTTATCCCATTTATATAAAACATAAGTATCTTTTCACACAGTGTAAATTATTCTGGCACATTTTTCCTACTTCCTTCTAAGTGCATCAATTGTCAAATTTTCCTTACCAGGGCGGTAGACAATTTTGAATTTACAATATTGAGATACTCAAGGCATCTTTGTTGTCTAAGGTCAAGTTATTATATGTTAGAATGTACTTCATGAGCTTATGGTTGGTGAGGATATCTCAAGATGAACTACATAAATATTGTTGCTAGATCTTAAGAGCATAAATGATGACAAACAAATCAAGGTTGTGGGTTGGGTAATTTATTGAATTGCCCTTCAACTTTTGGGAAACACAAGCAACAATCTTTTCTTCTTGCATTTAGACACAATCTAACCTACATCTTAAAGCATTAGGAAGATGATAAACATATTATTTTCCAAACAAGGAGTCAGAATAGGAAATGGGGGAAACTTGGTCTTTAGTTCATGCAACCTAGACTCACAACCATCGACTAGATGAAGCTCTTCCATTTTCTAGTTAGCTTAGTGAGGGGAAACAATGGTATTAATGAAATTAGCAATGAGATGTCAAAAATAACCAACAAAACCTAAAAATTGCAAATCTCAGAGGTGATTTTAGAAGCTTTCCACTCCAGGGAAATTGAGACTTTGACATGATGACTATCCACACCAAATATGATATGACCTGAGAACTTGACCTCATAAATTGAGACTAGCATCCTATAAGTTTTATAAAAAATGCTTGACTCAACTACACTCTGATACAAAATTATGTACATCATGTTCTTTCATGCAAAATCACCATATAATGGCATGCATATAAGTAATATGACAAAAGCAAGAGATATCTTAGGTTTATTTTTTTATAAGGAGGTCGTGGCTCAAGTTTTAAAATATCAAGAGTAATATTTCTATTAAGATAAGGAAAGACATGACATCCGAAAGTAAGTTTGAATAATGATAATAATTAAAAGAGATATATTTTGTGATAAGTAGAGAAATATGAGTTCTATAGGTTTCAAACATGGAGGTTTTACTTTTACGAACAATTTAGAATTTTGAAAATTTATTGATAATTTTATGATCATTCTTGTTAATATTTCTAGTGAAAAATATGTTTATAATTATTAGGAAGTTTAGATAATTATCATTAATTTTTGGATAAGAAATTAAATCTGATTAGAAACTGTAGATGAAGTATATATAATTATTATGCAACATGAAAATTTTCGTAATTTTTGGAGGATGCTTAAAGGTCCAAATTCATTAATAAAAAGAAAAAAATGAAAGAGGTTGTGTAAAAAACGAAAAAAAAAACATATTGAGGAAGGGACTCCAAGTCCATCGGTAGACTGGGAAGCACCCCCACCAAATCACAGGAGGATTCTTTCTAAGATCAATGGACTTGGAAGATCTATAAAGGATGAAAACATTGGTTTTGGAGAGATGGGAATCAATTCTAGGACTTCAAATCTAGAGAGAGAATAGGGGAAGATGACCCTATGCCAGTGAGGGGCAAGGCGAGCTAGGGATCGTTGAATGGAGACCATTATGGCCTTAATGATGGTGCTTCCCTTTCTTAGATGGTAGAGAAGAAGATGAAGCAGCAATTTTATGGTTGTTCGTGGCCTGAGAGGTGAGCATCACCTCGATGGAGGATCTTGGGGTGGCGGTGCCTGTTTTTGGGTAGGGAACAGGCGAGCCATGTCCCCTTCTTTGCATGTATCTGGGCACAAGCAACATGGTGTTGTTGGGTCAGCCAGACTTGGAATTAATTGGGCCACAACCAAGATCCAGATTGAGGTGATGCTTGAGGAAGGAAGAGCTCGCAGACCTGATCCTTTGGATCTAAAACTAACAGCCCAGATGAATTGAATCTGAGGTAACTTCCAATGATCATATCTTGAGATATGGATCTCTATCTTTAGCAAAGAAGGTATCTTTGGAAAGCATATAATGTATATTATTTTATGAAAATTGATTAGAAGGGTGTTTTTGATGTATGATAATTAATATATGTTGATTATTGAAAGCTAAGATATTTCAATGTTTCGTGCATTAAAAATAGCAAAGAAAATTGAAATTCGTGAATATTTTACAATATGTCTATTTGGATATCATCAACATGATTCTAAAGCCTAATCTTTATGATTTGGTTATTTACTTTAGTTTTGGATGTAAACCTTAAGGAGGGTATATTAGGTATTTAACCGAGGATTTGATTACAAAACGACTTGATATTTTTACATGAACCCTAATGTACAATGTTGTTACTATTTCTAATTTTTTTGTCGAATATTATGTATAACTATTTTTGTATTTGATTTTTTGGGCTTAAGTGGCCATTAGGTAAGGTAATTGATGATTATTTGAGACAATTCGATATGTATGACTATTTGGTCTAGTATATGATTATAACTGTATTTTCCTCTGATGGTATAACTAAGCTAGTAAGATTAGCATACATGATTATGTTTGAGGCTTACTCTCAATACATGATATATACATATTTTAGTACATATGATGATTTTCTTCTTTATTTGGATATATTATTATATGGATGCTATATAATATGCTATTTTTGACATTTAGCAGTAAGATTTCTATCATGGTTTCAAATCAAAGTTATGTTTAGTCTAAACGAGAACTCTAGTTTGGGTTATGGTTCTAGAGTGATGGGATTAGGGTTTAGCATGTTGATTAAGGTGATAATTAATATAAATCATGTTCATATTAGGAAGCTTAGGATTTTTGGCCAGATCATAGAACTAAGTTAGGATATACTTTGCTCCTAGTGAACGGGTCATACAACTATACTTATGTACATTGCTTGAATTATATGCTATGTATGATTTATGAGTTATGCTTTCAATTTCAATTTTAATGCTCTAAGAATGTTCATGTATAAATTGATTGATGGTTTCTATATCCTATGTCTTATGGTTATCATGCTCATTAAGATTAGAGATTAATGGATTTAATGTTCAAGTTTCAGGAGGGAGAAATCCGATCATGTTAAAGATTAAAGTTCAAGATTAACATGTTTATGGTAATTTTGGTGTTAAGATAAATGAAGTTGAATCAATTGTATATGCTTCACGAATCATGAACCTCAATGGGTCCTTATCGGCATTTGTGCCAATTATGGGCTTTTATAGTCAAATCATGGGCATTCGTGCCAATTATGGGCTTTCCTAGCATCAACAATTTTCCTAGCAATCATGTGCACTTAATTAGGCGGCATAGAGAGATGCTTATATTTAATACTCAATTATTCATGTTATAAGATTCACGTACTCAAGAATGCTTTTGTCAAAACACATGTCAAATTGTTTCTCTCAAGTCAATTATATATACTTTCTTTTCTTAAAATGTGTATAGTGCCTCTTACTAATGTATGCCTTTGTTTTTGCATGGCCTTAGTATGAGATGTCCCTAGATCAAGGAGCAAAGGAATTTGAAGTGAGTGCTTCAAAAGTAGAAATTTCCAAGACTTAGCTGGTGGGGTTCCATCTACACCTTAGAAGATCCAATATTAAGTTTTTTGAGAAGATTTATGCCTTGAAGTTCTTCTACCTTTCATGTATTAGAATCTAGTTCAAAGATGAGATAGTTTTTTTATAAGTTTTCTCTTTCACAAAACATTATATGAAACTATATTTCCAATTGTTTCATTTATCTTGTTGCTATGTATATTGTGTTTTATGACATTCCTTCAATCCAAGTGGCCTATGTCATGGACAACATAGGGTTTGATTTTGCTAATATGTATGTACTTGGAGGGGCATTACAATGTGGTATCAGAGCAAATAAGTAGTTGGCCACCAAGAAAAAACCATATTCATGTGTTCTAAGCCCTAGGTGTATAGGAACTAAGTGAAAGATACTTGAAACCAAATTAGAGGTCTACACAAGAGACATAAGTTTAATTATGGATTCATGTTATGTGCCTAGATGTTTTGGACTATTATGTTGACTATAGAATTATATATAGCATGCTCTTTCTTTTTCCCACATGTTTGTGGTATGGGACACAGGCTCATGGGGTTATGTATAGAGAATATTATGTGCATAATCATGCTTGTCTTGTCCTTTCAAGTGCATGTGGTATGGGACATGTGCACGAGGGAGGTAATAAGATAAGTGTGATAAAACTTGTCACCTCTAGATATATGACCGACAAACATGTATCCAAAGGAGACAAAGAAAAAAATGATTTGCATTAAAAGATTGAGACATATAGTCACCTAAACCAAAATGATACACAGTACGACCAAGCATGCATATGAACTATAAATAACTGACATAGATAAGTAATAAAATCATGAACATACTAAAAAATAGTATTTTCTATTATTTTATGATTATGTGTTCAAATTGAACATCATATATCACTTCCATGCTAATGAATTATGAAATTATGAAAATCATGTTTATGATTAAGAAATTTTTTATGTTGATATAGTCCTCTCAATCATGTTTCGTGATCCTTAGCCAGTCTTAGGAGCACTGTGGGTGCATTCACGAGAGTGACTATATAAACTCAAGTAAAAATCCATAATATGAATCATGTCAAGTTAATCAACTTCTCATGTAATTACGGTTAACCATGGGTTGGTCATATCTTAAGTATAGCCATGAGACATTAAGATAATATTAGAGAGTTGCCATACATAGAATATGTGAAGCCCTAAGGTGGGTAGTAGTTTGAAGAAATTTCAAGGATGAAAATTAGTTAAGGTTGGTGGAATTGTAACATACCAGAAGGTTTAGAATGAACCCTTGACTCAATTACACACTATTACAAAATTATGAACATCACGTTTTTATGCAAAATCACCATATAATGGCATATATATAACTAATATGAGAAAACCAATAGATATCTTAGGCTTATTTTTGTATGAGGAGGTAGTGGCTCAAGTTTTAAAATATTAAGAGTAATTTTTCTATTAGGACAAGGAAACACATGATATCAAGAAATAAGTTTGAATATTGATAACAATTTAAGAGACATATTTTTGTAATAATTAGAGAAATACGAGTTCTATAGGTTTCAAACATAGAAGTTTTGCTTATACAAACGGTTTAGAATTTTGAGAATTTATGGAGAATTGCACGATCATTCTTATTAATAGTTTTAATGAGAAATTTGTTTATCATTATTAGGAATTCTAGATAATTTCAATAATTATTGGATAAGAACTTGAATCTAATTTGAAATCCTAGATGAAGTATATAGAAGTATGATGCAACATGGAAAATTTTGTAATTTTTGGTGGATACTTAGAGGTACAAAACCATTTATCCAAAGAAAGAAAATAAAAGAGGTTAAGTGTGAAAAAAAAGAAAAAAACATATCGGGGGATGGACTCCCAATCTATTGTAGTCTAGGAAGAATCCCCATGAAAACACGGGAGGATTCTTTCAAAGATCAATGGACTTGGAAGTTCTATAAAGGGCAAACACATTGGTTTTAAAGATATAGGACTCAATCTTAGGGTTTCAAAGTGATAATAGAGAGAGAATCAATGAAGACAACCTACGACAGTAAAGGGCAAGGAGACCTATGCATCATTGATTGTAGACCCCTATGGTCTTGATGATGGAGCTGGCCTTTCTTAGCAGATAGAGAAGTAGATGAGGTGGCGATTCTGTTGTTGTTTCATGGACTAAGAGATGATAATCACCTCTCCAGAGGAGCTTTGGGTGGTGGCACCCTATTATCGGTCGCGGAACAAGGGAGCCACATCCCCTTCTCTGCATGCATCTGGGCACAAGCAATGTGGTGTTGTTGGGCCGACTAGACTTGGATTTAATTGGGTTGCAGCCAAGATCTGGATGTAGGTGATGTCTGAGGAAGGAAGGGCTCACAGACTTGATTCCTTGCATCTAAAACAAATGCCCCAGATGAATTGAATCCAAGGTAATTTCCAATGATCATATCTTAAGATAGGGATCTCTAATTTTTAAGCATATAACATATATTATTTTATAAAAAATGATAATTATTATAATTTGATTATTGAAAGCTAAGAAATTTTAATGTTTTGTTCATTAAAAATAGAAAATAACTTTGAAAATTCATGAATATATTATATTATATTTATTTTTATATGACCAACATGATTCTAAACCCCAATCTTTCTAATTTAGTTCTTTACTACAATTTTTAATGTAAACCTTAATATGTATTTTGGGTGTTTCACCCATGATTTGATTACAAAATGACCTGATATTTTTACTTGAACTCTAATGAAGGAAGGGCTTGCAGACTTGATCCCTTGCATCTAAAACCAATGCCCCAGATGAATTGAAGCCAAGGTAACTTCCCATGATCATATCTTGAGACAGTGGTCTCCAATTTTTAGCAAACTAGGTGCCTTTCAAAAGCATATAACACATATTATTTTATAAAAATTGATTTGAAGGGTGTTTTTGATGTATGATAATTATTATAATTTGATTATTTAAAGATAATAAATTTCAATGTTTTGTGCATTAAAAATAGAAAACAACTTTGAAAATTCATGGATATATTACATTATGTTTATTTGCATATGATCAACATGATTCTAAAGCCCAATGTTTTTGATTTAGTTCTTTACCTCAATTTTTTATGTAAACCTTAATGAGTATTTTGGATGTTTAACCTATGATTTGATTACAAAACGACCTGATATTTTTACCTAAACCCTTATGCGCAATGCTATTAATGTTTATAAAGCTTTTTTCAAATATTACATATAACTAAACTTGTATTTCAATTTTTGGGATTAAGTGGACATTAGGTAATATAATTGATGATTATTTGAGACAATATTGTGATATGTATAACTATTTGGTCTACTTCTTGTATTTTCCTCTGATAGTATAAATAAGTCAGTAAGATTAGTATATATGATTATGTTTGAGGTTTACTTTCAATACATATTGTATACATATTTTTGTAATAAGATTGTTTTTGCTTTATTTGAATATATCAATATATGCATTTAACGCTAAGATTTATATCCTGGTTTGAATCATAGTTATGTTTAGTCTATATGAGAACTCTAGTTTGGTTATGGTTTTAGGGTGATGGGATTAGGGTTTAGTATGTTGATTAAGGTGATAATTAATATAAAGCACATTCTTTTAAGGAAACTTAGGATTTTCATCAAGGTAGAAAACTAAGTTAGGATATACTTTGCTCTAGCTATGCATGTCATGCTACTACACATCTGTACATTGGTTGAATTATATGTTATATATGATTTATGAATTATGCTTTCAATTTCAAGTTCACTGCTCTAGTCATGTTCATATCTAAATTGCTTGATGATTTCTATATCTTATGTCTTAAGGTTATCATGCTCATTAAGATTAGAGACAATGACTAATGATCAATGATTAATGGATTTAAAGATTAGGTTTCAAGAGGGAGAAATCCAATCATGTTAAAGATTAGAGTTCAAGATTAAGTTCATGTTTATGGTAATGTTAATGTTAAGATAAATGGAATTGAATCAGTTTTTATATGCTTCTTGAATCATGGACCTCAAGGGGTCGTTATGGTCATTTGTGTCAATTATGGGCTTTTATATCCAAATCATGGTCATTCATGCCAATTATGGAGTTTCTTAGAATCAAGATCTTTCCTAGCAAACATGTTCTCTTAAGTGGACGTCATAGAGAGATGCATATATTTACTTCTCAATTCTTCATGTTTTAAGATTCATGTACTCAAGAATGCTTAAAATACATGTCAAAATGTTTCTCTCAAGTCAATTATATATAATTTATTTTCTTATAATGTGTATAGAATCACTTAGTGATGTATGTCTCTATTTTTGCATGATCATGGGATGAGATGTCCCTTGATCAAGGAACAAAGGAATTTGAAGTGAGTGCTTCAAAATAGAAGTTTCCCAATACTTAGCTAGTGGGATGTCATCTACACCTTAGAAGATCTAATATCAAGTTTCATAGAAGATTTATGCCTTATATTTCTTCTACCTTTCATGTACTAGAATCTAGTCTAAAGATGAAATAGTTTACATTATAAGTTTTCTCTATCACGGAACATTGTATGAATCTATATTTCCAATTAATGCATGGTGTTTCATTTATATTGTTGTTATGTATATCATATTTTGTGACATTCCTCCAAGCCATGTGAGCTATGTTACAGACAACATAGGGTTTTCTTTCTCCAATATGTATATACTTGGAGGGGTGTTACATTAAGAATTAATTTGAATTGTTTGTCCATAAAATTTATTGTTTTTAAGAATGTGAAGGACCTTTTTGGAGATGTATAATAATGTGACTTGACATCATTAGAATGTGTGAGGTTTTAGGTTTTAACCCCATAGTGATAGGATGAAGGAATTCCCTATTTTCTTTAAAATAAAGACCATGAACAACTCATTCAGAAAGGGTTGGAAGACTCCATATATCAAGTTCAAGAACATACATGTGGCATTTGTCAACCATAGGGCATGGTTAGATACCCATAATTCCTGTGTCAAGTTTTGAAGACCGTCCTAGGGATATTTTGAGTTGGAAGTGTCTAGAATGAAGGTCAGTTTGGTGAAAAATTGGCCTGACCAGAGTTCATAGAATAAGTCATCAATCCTAAGTCATGAATACTTATTGTTCATTGTGAGTTATTTCAACACGTGATAGTAATGTACATTATTAAGTATCCATAATTTTTCTTTGAAAGTGATTACGATTGCTCCCCAAGGGAAGAATTAGAGGAGATAAAACCCTTGCCAAAAGATTTCTTGCAATTGACTATTTAGTTTGATTACCTATATGAGGATCCATCCTACATAGACCCTGATAAATAGGTGCAATATGTGGTGCTAACTGTATGGAACTCATTATGTCTAACAGGAAACGTCAAAGTTCCTCTAGAATGACTCTTGGTTACTCACATACCACATCAATATTTTCTAAGGCAGTGTTATAATATATTAATTTCAACATTATATAATATAATAATATATGTCACACATGTTTATACATATATATAAGATATAATAATCTACATTTGTATTATGAATAGGGTATTAGTATATTAGGGTATATCTCTGATATACCTATAGATCACAAATAATACTACATGAATTGGATTATAGTTCACTTGTAACATTATTCCCATATTCATTTCTTATATCCCTATTTCTATTCTATTCTTCTTTAACTACGTGATAAACTTTATTATACATGCCAAAAGGGAAAGTTATTCAGTTAAAAGGTCAAGTATTCATGAGTATAGTCTTTAAGAATGAATTATATTGATTGGGATCTCAAAACTTTTCCTTAGGTCCTAGGCAGTCATTTTATACTTTGTATTAATTGAATAGGGTCATGCATGTACACCTTTGTTATAGATCATGCTAATATGAATAAGACTAATGTAGACTTTGGGTCACAATACTCATGTTTGAATATAGTTGTTTTTATTCAGTCTTATTTGATATCTAGTTCATGTGACTAGGACTAGGATGTGATTATTGGTTGAAAGAATGCAACTAGAAAGACAAAGAAGTGTTGTGGTAGATACCTCTCTACAGACATGGTTGATTCCTAGAGTCTGGGAGTCAACAAATGTTGTTTCCAGGTCACCATGGGGATGCATGATCCACTAGGATCCATAGTAACATGGTCTTCTAGGGCACTAGTGAACTGGAGTTGTTGATCATTTCCCTCCTCACTGACAACATTAGGAAGTCTCTTCTTCAAGATTGGATTTCTATGGATAACACGGGCCATCCTTCAATCCTAGGGGTGGAGGAAAGTTGTGAGGTCTGGGTCTTGTGTGGAAACACCTTTGGCTACATCTAGGTGGCAGGGGTGCATAGCAATGTAGTAGAACTATTACCCCCTTGTGACAGGGATCTCATCTTGTCAGAGAGACTGTGGTGGTAAGAGAAAGTGAGAAATTAGGCCACACTACTAGCAATCACTTTGTTATTGGCAAGCAGTGTCAAAAAATTATATGCAGGAGGGAAAAACTATTGGGATGGTTATCTGTGTAGTAGAAAAACTTTGAGAAGGACTGATTCGAGGGGAGATGTGTCAGCCAAAGATATGGATATGGAGCTCATTTTTAAGGGGATTGGGGAACTATATAGTGATATCAAAGTCAAGTTTTACATCCTCTGAGTTAGGATAGATCCTTAGGCATTGCCAATTTATCCTTTAGTGGCATGTTTGCCCTAGAGAGAGCTTTTCGTATGTCACTAAGACTAGGTCTTTGGCCTTCATGGAATTGGGTAGATGGAAAGAAGGTTTGGTGAAGGTAATCGGATTGAGAGAAAGGGAGAAATAGAAGTTGTGGTGGGGAAAATGCTCATCATTTTTCAAAAACATAAATTGTGTTGTGGTGAAGAAGATCTTGTTGTGTGTGTGGGTCATGTCCGGTCAGTACCTATTTGACTGAGTGATCATTTGTATCTTTTATCATTTTATCTTGAAAGTTTTATTTACTCTTACAATCTATATCACCTAAGTTGCCATTCCATTTACCATAACATTTTCACACATGTTTAGTTTGTATTCAAATAAATTCATAAGGTGTTAAGTCCTATATTTATAATTTTAAGGTGGTTAATATATTTAATCCGCTAATTATTCCAAATACTAATATCCATTTAGCAAAAGAAGAGGCATAATCACATTTTGGCACTCAAAGTCCAATATAATTCAATGAAGTGCATATATAAAAGGATATTTAGCAATTGAGATGTTCAAATTAACAGAACTATGCATAATAGCTAAAAATTAGATTTCATACCCAAAATTTTTGCATCTTACAACTCACCTCCACTAAAAGTGGATTTCATTCCAAAATCTAGGACTAGGTGAACTAGTAGGAGTAAGTCTTCATTGTCTCACCTTTCAACTCCTAGGTTGCTACTCCTAGGCTATGGTGCTTCAAAAGCACATTCATTAATGGGGTCTCATTATTCATATGTTGTATCACATGAGTGTCAAGGATTCTAATTAGATATTCTTCCCTCATGAGGTCATCTGATGTTTTGATGTACATCTTCAAGACAGATACATCATGCATTCTCTCATATTAAGGTGACAAGGCTAGTTTTATGCACATTTTTCAATCATACTACATACCAAGAGATCAACTTGAGTAATGGGAGAGATATAATAATGCAGAGCTAGAAATAGACTATCAATCCTAGGTAGTTTCCAACTCTCAGAGGGAATATGAGAAACCTATCACTATTAAATGAACATGTCAATAAAAATAGATTTATAGGAAGGAAATTCATACCCATATTTATGTGTGTTAGGGAAAATCTATGATAAATTGTATTTATATGACCTATAAGGGTGCTAAAAATAAGAATATAATCCATGTATGTAGTTTCTAGAGTCAAGTATTTTATTAGCGCTTAACAAAAACTAAACTTGACCATCATAGCAAACCAAACTTGACCAAACCTAATGGTTAAGTTTATTTTGGATGGGTATTTTAGTCAAGTTTGGTTTCAAAAGTGTTCAGACCATCCTTATTTCATCTGGACATAGTTTGGAAACTGGTTAATCATTCCGACAAAACTTGACCAAATCTATATATGTGTACGTGTGTGTGTCCACATATAGTCAAGATAATTAATCTAGTTATGATTTTGTCTATTTATACACATTATTTCACATTATCTCAACATTATATTTTTTGGTGCTACAAATGACTTTTATATTAATGTTGTAATTGATATATATACATAATATTTTAAAATAATTAAGCATTTATTTATTGCATGTAATATATGATGCGATGATTTTGAGTCGCATTTATAGACCTTTTTCATATGTGTTTTGTGCTCTAATTACTCATTTTTATGGATAATATTGCATAATTCACTCATTTCGGTCTTTGCCAGCATTCTATGTCAAATCCCCTTTGTGTTACCATTTTGAGCATTATGTATCATATTATCATAATTTGTGTGGATTTACTTGGTCTTATTGTGGAATTTCAGGAAAAACAAGTATCTTCTTCCGTCGATACCATCGACGGAAGTCGATACCATCGACCAAGCCACAAGTTGCCAGCCGAGAGGAGCAGCACAGAGTCGATACCATCGACGAGAGTCGATGCCATCGACACATGGAGAGCTACAGCGTCGCTAAATGACAACAACCGATGCTAAAGAGAGTCGATACCATCGACCCAAGTCGATGGTATCGAGATGACCACAGGCGCTCAGACAAAAAGAAAAAGAAAGTTGCCGCTAATACGCTGGGTCGATACCATCGACCCACGTCGATGGTATCGACGCCGACAGATATGCGTTGGATTCGTTTTGATCTCAATCGGACGGCTGGAGTTATTTGACGACCTAATTAGGGACTTATACCTGATGACGGCCGCCGAGAGGAGAGGATCATCTAATTTGTCATTGCACGAGTGCCGAGGAAGGGGAGAAAGGAGAACGGAGGCTAGAGGCTCATCCCGGGTGATTCGGATGCTACCGAAGACGAATTCCACCACCGATAGGCGGGGAAGCTCGTATTCTACGCCAAGGATCTACTGGTTCTTCTCCGTTCAGGGGTTTTCCCACTTGTTTCACATTTTTCTTATGAATTCCACTATTTCTACCATGTATTCGTGTGAGATGAACATGAGAGGCTAAAACCCTCCATCTTTAGGACCGGGAGTAGCCCGGGAATGCATTGTATGACAATTTTATATTGATAATTCATATTTTCTCTCTTAAATATGTGGTATAGTTTCGTTTTCTCCATATATATTGTTATGCTTGATCACCATAATAATAATCTAATGCCCTTAATCACTTCGACAAAAGGATTAATGGTTGAAAAGAGACGAAACCTACATTAATCGATAAATCCCTTGACAAAGGAGGTGTAAAATTAATGGTGGAAACTGAGAGACCGTTTGTAATGCGCTTAGTTTAGGGGAATGATTACTACGACGGTGGAATCAACCTAAACCTAAGTAGTGAATTACACCACGACAGTGGGTAATTCTGTTTTCAGGCCACTACCCGGATAGAGAGAGAAGAGTGAGGAATTATATAAAACTTAATACAATGTTGACCCGCAGTGAAACTGCAATCCTAAAGATACTCTTTTGAATTGATTAAATTAATCTTTAATCGATTGTTTTCTTTGTTTCATTTTGTTTTCTTTTTAATTTCGACAACAAACCCTATTTTGTCATTCGGCCTAGCTGATTGTGATTAGTTAGTAGGAGTCTCTAATAATTCACGTATCCCTGAGTTCGACTCGGGCCTCACAAAGGCCTATATTACTCGACGCGTATACTTGCGTTTAAGCGCGTAGTAAAATACACGTCAAGTTTTTGGCGCCCTTGCCGGAGATACGGCGAATTGTTGGCACTTCGAGTGCTAAGAGCGGCCACTCTAGGCCACATTTTTTATTTTATTTTGAAACAATTTTAAATATTCTTAAATTTCTCTATATTTGTGTTTACTCGTTCAAAGCATAGTACTGAACCCCGATTTTCTTATTTCAGGTACTTTGCATGGTGCATACACGTAGTACAGACTACGACAATCGCATACCTGAGGTTCCACCTCCGGGACCAGAGGACGAGGATTACTACGAGCAAGATCACCAAAGTGACATAGATTTTGAATCTGAGCAAGAGCAAGCAGAAGAAATGGCCGAACCATAGACGATATGGGAGAAGATCAAAGCGTCTTCTTCATCAGCTTCAAAGGGGCCTATCAAGAAACAGGGGCTCAACATTCCAACCTACAAGATTGATCCAGCGTTGATTAACTTGGTTAAATCAAATGCATTTCACGGGTTGAAGAATGAGGACCCAGTGGCACACATCAGTCAGTTCGTTGAAAATTGCGATATGGTGAAGATAGGCAGGTTCCCACAGGATGTTCTGTACCTCAAGTTGTTCCCAAGCTCCCTGGCAGGAGTTGCGAGAGAGTGGCTACATAACCTCGATGATGAGTTTGTTGAATCATGGGATCATATGGTGGAGGTTTTCTTCGAGAGGTTTTTCCCTCCTGAGAAGACCAACGACATGATTAGGAAGATTCACAATTTCACCCAACAGGCGGGTGAAACATATTCTGAGACCTGGGAGTGATTCCAGGTCATGTTGAGGAGATGTCCGCATCATGGACTGGACAAGGAGACACAGGTGAAGATCTTCTATTTTGCTCTCTCCGAGCATGATAGAAGTAACTTGGACTCAGCCGGTTCAGGATTTTTCTTAAATAACACTGATACGAGATGCTGGGAAATACTGAAGAACATGGCAAGAAAGCAATCTTGGGGAGAAAGAGAGAGAGGCCCAGTTGAGCAAGCAAGAGTTGCCAGTGAGTCAAAGGCAATGAGAGAGTTAAATGAGAAGATGGATCTTCTCGCAAAGAAGCTACTGCAGAAGGAAGACAATGAGTCCGAGGATGAGGCTCAAGCCAAGTACATAAGGCAACAACAAGGGTACAGGAATAATGATTACTCATGGCGAAAGGACAAGAAATTCTCATGGAAGGATCCGAACAATTTTCTGTAGGATCCGGACGCCAAGCCTGCACCAGCCACAGATGACAAGAGCACGGAGTTGCTCAATCAGGTCATCAAACAAAACCAGGAGTTAATGAACACATTTGGGCAACAAATCAAGCAACAGGGTGAATTTATGAACCAATTTGGGCAGACTTTGCAGAGCCATGGGGCTCAAATGAGAACCATGGAGACTTCCATGGCGCAGATGGCAGCTGAAATTGCAAGCTTGAAGAAGCCAGCACATCCGGGTTTTCTGGGGAACACCAATGTTCCCGGGGGAAACCAGCAGGCCAAGGCCATCTTACTGAGAAGTGGCAAGAAGGTGTTGAATCCAAGGATGGATGACACAAGCATACCGCAGGACAAAGTTGAAGATGCAACCACGAAGGAGCAGCCCACATCTGTCACAGGGCAAGCTGAAGATATAGCTGTGGATGGTAATGAAGAACAAGCTACTGAGGAGGAACTGTAGAAATTGACACCCTATGTGCCACCTCATCAAAGGGCACATACCGTTCCGGTCCCCTATCCCAATAGTGCAAAGGCAAGGAAGGTGGATGTACAATTCAAGAAATTTCTGGACAACTTTAGAAAGTTATCGGTAAATATTCCGTTGTTAGAGGCGATTGAGCAAATCCCATCTTACGGGAAGTTTCTAAAAGATGTCATCAACAAAAAGAGGAAAATACCTGACACTGAGGTCGTGGTGCTGAAGGAGCAAGTGAGTGCTTTCATTATGGGCACTTTGCCGCCGAAGAGACAGGACCCCGGTTGTTTCAATATTTCTTGTTTTATCGGGAAGTTCAAATTTGGAGAGGCACTCTGTGATTCTGGGGCAAACATCAATTTGATGCCCCTTTCTACATTTAAAAAGTTTGGATTAAAGGAGTCAAGGCCAAGCAACATGACTATCCAATTGGCCGATAATTCTGTGGTGAAACCTTATGGAATCAGCGAAGATGTCTTGGTAAAGGTATACCGATTTGTTTTTCCGGCTGATTTCGTGGTTATGGAAATGCAGGACGAGCATGGCAATGAGTTGCTACTTGGACGCCCATTCCAAGCAACAGCTGATATGATCTTGGAGATGGGGAGAGGTCGCTTGACCTTGGGCATTGCGGATGATCGCTTTGAGATGGTCATGCCCACTAGCAATGCATCTACTAAAGCAAAAGCACATTGTAACATGTTGAAACATGTGGACCACAATATCTCACTTTGCCTTGGGAAGCCATTCTTGGACATGGCTCATGTGATGAGCAAGATGGATAATGGAACATTAGCTGTAGACATTATGGAGCAAACTAAAGTTGTCTCTTTACACAAAGCTGTTGGGTTTCCGAATGATGAGAATGAGGACATTCCACCTTCTTGGGAGGATGATGTGATTATTACTTCAGTTTTTGATGCATATCCAGAATTGCCGTTGGAGGCGTGTTTGTTGAATGTCACTTATGATTGGATGCGGAGTACTTCACTCAAGGAGTGTGCCAAAATGCTTCAGATGCTTCCATGTTTCTACACAAGGCACTATGAAGACTTAGGTACACTTCCCCCACCGCTGCAATCATCTCTTACTTGCCCGCCGGAGTTGGAGTTGAAGCCACTGCCCCCGCATCTTAAGTACGTCTTTCTAGCTGAGAAGGACAAGTTACCGGTGATTGTATCTGCTTACTTGAGTGCGGATGAGGAGGAGCAACTACTGATAGTGCTCAAGAACCACCGTGGAGCTTTTGGGTGGTCTGTTGCAGACATCAAGGGAATCTCCCCTACACTTTGTCATCATAAGATACGGCTCGAGGAGGGAGCCAAGCCAGTCATTCAACCTCAAAGACTTCTAAATCTGAGCATGATGGAGGTTGTGAAGAAGGAATTCATAAAAATTCTTGCTGCAGGGATCATATATGCCATATCAGATTCGATGTGGGTGAGTCCCACACAGGTAGTCCCTAAAAAGGGGGGAATTACTGTTACTAAAAATCTTTTGAATGAACCTGTCACCACCCGATTGGTAACCGGGTGGCGTGTTTGCATTGACTACCGCCGACTGAATGCCGCCACTCTTAAAGATCATTTTCCTTTGCCATTTATCGATCAAATTTTGGAACGTCTTGCCGGTCGGTCGCATTTTTGTTTTCTGGATGGGTATTCGGGGTATAACCAGATTTCTATTGATCCTTTGGATCAAGAGAAGTCTACGTTCACTTTTCCCTATGGGACTTTTGCTTACCGACGTATGCCGTTTGGATTATGTAATGCGTCGGCGACGTTTCAACGCTGCATGCTCGCCATATTCTCTGACATGGTGGAGCGTTGTCTTGAGGTTTTCATGGACGACTTCTCGGTTTATGGGGCGTCTTTTGATGAGTGTCTTTATAATTTGGACAAGGTCTTGCAGCGTTGTGAGGATACACACTTGGTCCTCAATTGGGAGAAATGTCACATGATGGTGACGGAAGGAATAGTGCCAGGACACAAGGTGTCTAGCAAGGTTCTTGAGGTAGACCCAGTAAAAATTGAGGTGATTTCCAAGCTACCCCCACCAAATTCTATAAAAGGGGTGAGAAGCTTTTTGGGACACGCTGGGTTTTATCAGCGATTCATCAAGGATTTTTCGAAAATTTCAAAACCTTTATCCGAATTGTTGGAAAAAGATGCAGTTTTTGATTTCAATGATAAGTGTCTTCACGCATTCAAAGTTTTGAAAGAAAGATTGATTTCAGCTCTGGTTGTTCAGACGCCGGATTGGACAAAACCATTCGAATTGATGTGCGACGCTTCCGATTATGCAGTGGGAGCCGTTTTGGGGCAAAGGGTAGATAATAAGCCCGCTATGATTTTCTACGCCTCCAAAACACTTAATGATGCTCAATTGAACTATACAACTACAGAAAAAGAGTTACTTGCCGTCGTGTTTGCCTTTGAAAAATTTCGGCAATACTTAGTGGGTTCTAAAGTAGTTGTGTGGACTGATCACGCTGCGATAAAATATTTGATGGAGAAAAAGGATGCAAAGCCTAGACTCATTAGGTGGATTTTGCTTTTACAAGAATTTGATATTGAAATCAAGGACAAGTCGGGAATTGAAAATGTGGTGGCTGACCACTTGTCTAGGTTAGATAGGATAGATGAGAAAGATATACACATACCCATAACCGAGACGTTCCCCGATGAACAACTTTTGAAAATTGATTCTAAGGAACCATGGTTTGCTGAAATTGTTAACTATTTGGCTTGCGGGATCATCCCGGAAGACTGGTCTTATCAAGAGAAAAAGAAATTCTTTCATTCTTTGAGATACTATTTTTGGGATGACCCAATTCTTTTGAAGCAGTGCAGGGATGGTATTCTTCGCAGGTGTGTGCCGGAGGTGGAGTACGAGAGTGTTCTCCACCATTGCCATGTGTCGCCTACGGGAGGACACCATGCTAGTTCACGGACAGCAGCCAAAGTGTTGGAAAGTGGCCTTTATTGGCCAACTTTGTTCCGGGATGCCTACGAGTTTGTAAGGCAATGTGACCCATGTCAACGAGCAGGTAACATTTCAAGGAGACAAGAAATGCCCCTGAATGTATTTCAGGAAGTTGAGGTTTTTGACTTATGGGGCATAGACTTCATGGGACCCTTTGTGTCCTCGAATTCAAATTTATATATCTTGCTTGCTGTTGATTATGTGTCGAAGTGGGTGGAAGCAATCCCCACAAGGACTAATGATTCTAATGTAGTGTGCAGGTTTGTGAAAGAAAATATATTCTGCAGGTTCGGGATACCCCGAATGATCATAAGTGATGGAGGCACACACTTCCGGAATCAGAAATTTTCGACACTTTTGAAGAAATATGGGGTCAAGCACAACATCGGCACCCCATATCATCCACATACGCAAGGACAAGTGGATGTCTCAAATCAGGAAATCAAGAAGATTCTAAAACGGACAGTGGCATCCACAAGGAAAAATTGGAGTGCCCTACTACCGGACGCACTTTGGGCGTATAGAACGGCGTACAAAACACCTATAGGCACCACGCCTTTTAGGTTGGCGTATGGCCGGGCTTGCCACCTTCCGGTGGAGTTGGAGCACAAGGCCCATTGGGCACTAAGAAGGCTGAACTTGAGTTATGATGAAGCCGGGAGAAAGAGGATGTTTGAGTTGAATGAATCAGATGAGTTACGCATGACGGCATATGAGAATGCCCGCATCTACAAGGAGCGTACAAAGCTGATCCACGATCGACATATCGAGCTGTGCACGTTCAAGAAAGGAGATAGTGTTCTATTGTTTAACTCCCGTCTCAAATTGCATCCCGGGAAGCTGAAGTCCCGGTGGAGTGGACCCTTCGTAGTGGAAGAGGTGAGACCGCATGGTGCGATTCTTGTGCGTGATGGAGATGCCACATTCTTGGTGAACAGGCAGCAGTTGAAGTTGTATTTTGGTGAAAACTACAAGAGAAAAGTGAATGAGTTCAAACTCATTACACTTGTGAATGAATGAGATGCTGGGAAGACGTCTAGCCTAAGACGTTAAAGAAGGGCGCTTGTTGGGAGGCAACCCAACCATTGGTACATTAGGATAGTTTAGTTATAGTCGTAGATTGCTTTTATTTCGTTTAAATTTTAGTGTAAAGAAGATACCTTGATCCGTTTGTTCAATGTGCAGGCACAGGTAGGGTCGCTACCATCAACACACTGGTCGATGGTATCGACATGGGTTCAGGTTGACAGCTGCAAAAATCGCACTGAGTCGATACTATCGACGGCCCCGTCGATGGTATCGACATACCTACAGGCAGGTCGCAATAAAAGTGTCGATATTATCGACACACCAGTCGATACCATCGAGATCTCTGGAGAATTTCAGAACGATTTTGCTCAGTCAACTCGATACCATCGACGGCCTCGTCGATGGTATCGACATGATCACAGGCTGAATTGAAGAAGTGGCGGTGTCGCAATAAAGGCAAGTCGATACTATCGACCCTCGTCGATGGTATCGACATCCATGTCACCGAGCCGCACAAAGACATCGACGACGATCGCGATTCCACATCAGCGATCCTGGTGCTGCGTCGATACCATCGACTTCCGTCGATGGTATCGACACGTCAGCAATCCGGGTTTCCCGATCCAGCAAACGTCAGCCGTCGATACTCACGAGGGAGGCGGATACCAGCGAGACGTGTCGATACCATCGACCCGCGTCGATGGTATTGACGGGTTAACAGTGGCGCCGGCCAAGTCTATTTAAGGAGAATTGCAACGTCATTTGACGTCACACCTTCAGAGCAAACATCCTCCTTTGCGTCGAGCACTCCTCCGAGCCCTCCAAGACTGAAGAGCAGCGACAGCGAGCAGGGATCTTCACCGAGCGGAGAATCACTTCTCCATCTTCCCCGAGCTCTTTTATTCTAATCCCATCTTTCTAGCAACAATGGTGCACACCGCCAGATCATCGTCCTCGAGCGCGAATCCCATGGAGATCGTGGAGTTTGTTCCACCCCCTACTGCTTCAGTCTCACGTCCACGCCTGGCTCACCCATCCGCGGAGGTGAAGAAGGTCTATGAGGAGATCATGGAGCGGAAGATCGAGTCGACCCGGTATGTGGACCGGGGAATGATCTGTGTTCTTGGATTCGAGGCCAACTTAGCCTATGTGCTGAAGGGTCAAGCACGCCACACCAGCATAAGGCCAGATGAGCTGGAGCGCCATGCGGATGGGCAGCCGTTCTTCGGCGAATGGCCCACCTACAAGGAATTGGTGGCGGAGTTTATGGCGTCCCTCGATGTCTGTGTTGTGCCCAACGACGTGGTTGCATCGGATCGTGAGTAGATCAAGGGCCGGGTATCGTTCCGGCTGTTCAACATCAACTACAACATCACTCTTAAGAAGTTCAACAACATCTTTAACTAGAACCATTCCCAACATGATCACCGGCGCCCAGATTCCCGCACCGACTACGACAAGATCTTCGCCGAGCTAGTCACAGTGCCGGAGGGAAAGACAGTGAGCTACCACAATGCTGCGGTAGCGGACTTCGAGCATCCCTTCGTCCGGGTCCTACACCGGATGTTGAGCCTTACGTTCTTTGCTCGGAGCGATTTAGCATTGAGCAAGTTTCAGGAGAGCGATCTTTTCTTCCTCTACATGCTCCTGAAGCGACAAGAATGCAACTGGGGTGCGTTCTTTCTGCAGTGCATCCTGGCGGTGAAGAGGAGTACAAGGAAGGCTCCGATCCATTTTGGTGGGCTCATCACCAAGTTGGCGCACTACTTGGGGCTGAATCTCCAGTCCATGACTCCGATTTCCACGAGGAGTAAGGTGAACGTGCAACATCTGCACCGTTCAAACCTTATCCTTCTCCGGGATGGGTTGGCGTACGCACACTGCCACGTCAACCATGCTTATCAGGAGTGCGCAGTGCCGGACGCCGTCTTCCACATCGAGGGAGCACAGCACTTCAGGTGGCCGATCATAGCCGTCGAGTCCGATGAAGAAGAAGGCGGTAATGACGACCAAGAAGGCGAGGTTGAGGAGGAAGAGGAGGCTTTCACACCTCTTCGCGCACGAGTAGCACCACGGAAGCGTCCTAGGATGCATCCGGGTGTGTCTTCATCATCACAGCCCCCGCCGCCATCACCACAGCCCTCGCAGCCAGGCGAGGATGTCTACTCAATGCAAGGCATGTATACGATGTTGCAGGACATACATCAGACACAGCAGCAGCATCTAGAGATGTATACCAGTATTCAGGATACTACGAACCGGTTACTTGACAACCAAAGGGCGATGTTCGAGAATGAACGTCTCCTCCTCGACAACCAACAGCAGATACACAATCGGTTGCAAAGGATGGAGATGCAACAGGAGCCTTTTTACGACCATTACTGGAGTCAGAGCTACTTTGGAGGCTATCCACAGCCTCTGCTGAGGACCCATTACGATCCGAGTTTCCAGGGGGAGTATCCTTCTTGGGATCCTACAACCCCACAGTACCCGCCTCCGCCTCCACAAGAATGATCAGGGTATCTCTGTTCCACTCTTAAGTTTGTTTTTGACTATGAGGCCATAGTCGAATTCAAGCTTGGGGGGGGTAGCTGGAACAGCTCTATCTTTTATTTTGTTGTTTTTAGTTTTTGCTTTGCTATTTGTTCTTGCATTTTTAGTTTTTTTTTTTGTTTTTTTTTGTTTAGGATCCACATCTATCTAGTGTAACTGTGGATGTCGTAAAAGTTGTCATCTCGCTGTGTATTCATGGGAAATTTAAGGGAATTTTAAAATTTTTGTGTCTTTTGGATAGCTTGACTTGGTTGTCCTTGGGGAACTTATCCTATGAAAATAATTGATTATGTCAACTTTAAGACAATATGTCACACCTATACTCCCATTGACTCATGAAAAGTGGATAGTAACGGTTGTTTGAGCCTAACCTAACCAAATGGTAATGAGACCTTAATTGGATATAAGAGAGAGAACCCTCTAAACTACTACACATGTTAGTAAGGAGGGACACATAATATTTTTCTAAGGTTCAGTCATTTAATCTTGTGATCATTCCACGTCATTTTTCCATAATCCACCTAAGAATTGGAAGTAAAGTACAGTTTAAAGTCCTTCTTGTGTGCATAGCATTTAGATAGGAATTGCATTGATATGTTTCCATACTTGTGCATAAAAAGAAAAAATTTAGGGATTCATGCACATTACCTTTAGGTGCATGTCATGTAGTTGCACTCATGGTTTTCATGCATAAAGTACGCCATGTATCTCAAATTGTTCCGCAAAGGTGAATTAAACTGTTCCATACCTTTGAAATATTGTAAAGATTTCCAAGCATGAAGGAAGTAGCCCAATACATGTATCTCTAAGCAATTATGGATATGTAGGCTGAAAAAAAAAGAAAAAAATTCTGAAAATTTGAAAAAAAAAAGAATTTAGAAGAAAGTGGTAAGAGGGAGAAAGGAACATGATATCACTCACATTATAGGAAAATTGAGTACATGATGTGGCTTAATTAGATTTCCATCTCATTTTGAGGTGGAAGGTTAGTGCATGCATCATTTCACCCAATTTAGGCATTAGGGCATTTTTAATGTGCATTTGCATCACGTAGGACATTTTGTTTTATGCATATTGAAACTGTGCAATACTTCCAAGTTCTTCCATGAACCACCCATTTTCATCCACCCGTTGCTCGGATTGGTAGGCCACCGTGAAATTCTCCTCACTAATGATTATCAGGAGAACTGCTTCCATGTAGATGGTAGTTAGGGCGAGCAACGTAGTGTAGGCGATCACAAGATGCACCAATGCTGAATCGACGAGTTCTATTATGTTAACTGCCTTATGTGATAGTGTTCATCGGTTTTAAGGATAATTTCTCTTATTGATGATTATTGTCGCCTTTAGGGTAATTACTGTTCTGTGGTTAGAGAAGGCCGGTTTGAGAACGTTCAGTGGGAGTCGCATGGGATGTTGGGTTGGTGTGTTGATTTTTAGTTGACATCTGCAATTCTATTCTAAGGACTAGTTGCTCGAGGGCGAGCAATGTTCAAGCTTAGGGGAGTTTGATGCGATGATTTTGAGTCGCATTTATAGACCTTTTTCATATGTGTTTTGTGCTCTAATTACTCATTTTTATGGATAATATTGCATAATTCACTCATTTTGGTCTTTGCCAGCATTCTATGTCAAATCCCCTTTGTGTTACCATTTTGAGCATTATTTATCATATTATCATAATTTGTGTGGATTTACTTGGTCTTATTGTGGAATTTCACGAAAAACAAGTATCTTCTTCCGTCGATACCATCGACGGAAGTCGATACCATCGACCAAGCCACAGGTTGCCAGCCGAGAGGAGCAGCACAGAGTCGATACCATCGACGAGAGTCGATACCATCGACACATGGAGAGCTACAACGTCGCTAAACGACAACAACCGACGCTAAAGAGAGTCGATACCATCGACCCAAGTCGATGGTATCGAGATGACCACAGGCGCTCAGACGAAAAAAAAAAAGAAAGCTGCCGCTAATACGCTGGGTCAATACCATCGACCCGCGTCGATGGTATCGACGCCGGCAGATATGCGTTGGATTCGTTTTGATCTCAATCGGACGGCTGGAGTTATTTGACAACCTAATTAGGGACTTATACCTAATGACGGCCGCCGAGAGGAGAGGATCATCTAATTTGTCATTGCACGAGTGCCGAGGAAGGGGAGAAAGGAGAACGGAGGCCAGAGGCTCATCCCGGGTGATTCGGACGCTGCCGAAGACGAATTCCACCACCGATAGGCGGGGAAGCTCGTATTCTACGCCAAGGATCTACCGGTTCTTCTCCGTTCAGGGGTTTTCCCACTTGTTTCACGTTTTTCTTATGAATTCCCCTATTTCTACCATGTATTCGTGTGAGATGAACATGAGAGGCTAAAACCCTCCATCTTTAGGACCGGGAGTAGCCCGGGAATGCATTGTATGACAATTTTATATTGATAATTCATATTTTCTCTCTTAAATCCGTGGTATAGTTTCGTTTTCTCCATATATATTGTTATGCTTGATCACCATAATAATAATCTAATGCCCTTAATCACTTCGACAGAAGGATTAACGGTTGAAAAGAGACGAAACCTACATTAATCGATAAATCCCTTGACAAAGGAGGTGTAAAATTAATGGTGGAAACTGAGAGACCGTTTGTAATGCGCTTAGTTTAGGGGAATGATTACTACGACGGTGGAATCAACCTAAACCTAAGTAGTGAATTACACCACGACAGTGGGTAATTCTGTTTTCAGGCCACTACCCGGATAGAGAGAGAAGAGTGAGGAATTATATAAAACTTAATACAATGTTGACCCGCGGTGAAACCGCAATCCTAAAGATACTCTTTTGAATTGATTAAATTAATCTTTAATCGATTGTTTTCTTTGTTTCATTTTGTTTTCTTTTTTATTTCGACAACAAACCCTATTTTGTCATTCGGTCTAGCTGATTGCGATTAGTTAGTAGGAGTCTCCAATAATTCACGTATCCCTGAGTTCGACTCGGGCCTCACAAAGGCCTATATTACTCGACGCGTATACTTGCGTTTAAGCGTGTAGTAAAATACACGTCAATATACAAAACATTCCATCTGATGTATAGATAATAAGATTGATTTGAAGTATTAGCAGATGATTTTTATTGAACAACACCAGTAAATCTAATTCAAAATTGAATTGAATTATTAGTGAGTTGTATTTCTATTGGTCTTCATTTAAGTGTGTGGTTAGTAAATAATAGGTAGAAGTGGTTTTAGACTAAACTTAACCAAACTTATCCACACGTAAGCAGTCAAGTTAAGGTTGGTTTACAACCTTTTACCAATAAAATTTGGTTTAAATCTTTTTAAACTGCTATATGTGGTCTGGTCTATGGTTTTAGGGTCATTCCTAACTTGATCAGACCACATCCACCCTTATAATTTACTAATTCTTCAAATTTAAAGAATTTATTTAATCTAGAATCTAGAAGGGCCTTCATAGGTCATCCAACAATCTAAATCACACCTTTGATGGCTTCATCATTTTTTCCAGCTTGCCAAATGTTCATAACATAAACTCTCCCTTGTTGATGTTTTGTAGGCTTTTTCATAGTGGTGGACCTAGTATGAAAGTTATCTCCTTAGACAGAGTTATTTTGAGTGTTCATGGGAGGAGTGATGTTGTTTCTCTACGGCTTGTGGAAGTTCGCATTGTAGTGAGTTGTCTTGGAGAAATTGAAGTATATGGGTGAAGAATGATATCATTCCCCACAATGCCTCTTCCCGTAGTTGTGGCAAATATCTTAAATCAATGAAGGAGTCTTGTTTTTATTATCATTGTGACAATGATTATTTCCTCCTTGGTTTTTGTTTCTAGGTTGATGATTCCTTCCATGGTTATTATTATTGTGATGTTGATTGCCTCCATGATTATTGTTATTATTATTCTTCATTGGGTGCAGATTACACTGAGTTCTGCTAATGCATCTCAGTGTATTGTGCTTTAGCCACTAGTTGATCAAATGTCAAAAGAAAATGAGGGGCCAGGCTGTTGCTATGAATTTAGTTGAGTCATTGCATAAAAACTTGGATCTTTGATTACTCAATACTAGTCGCATACATTTCCAAATTGATGAAGTTTAAGGAATTCATATAAAAGTTTCTCCCTTGGGAAATAGAGTTGAATTCTGTTTATTTCTTAATGCGCATAGATTGAGGGGCATATATTAATGGAAATGCTGTAGGAATTTCTTCCATTTCAAATATGTAGCACCTCTAGGATGGGTACTAGGCAAGTTCTACCACCATACCTTTGCCGCCTCTTTCAAGATGAAGGAAACATACTTGACCCATAGGTGTAAGGGTCAACTCATACTTTTGAGTATATCTAGAGTGGCCAGAATCCAATCTTCAACTTTCTCCACTATGTCATGTTTGCTTTTTCCTTTGAACTCAGAAGGGTTCATCATTAGGAAGTCGACTAGGGTAGGTTCCTTGGGTCCAATTCTTTTGTGAATGAATCACTCCATGTCTTACTCCAAGATTACTTGGAGTTTTTCCAACTGGGTAGTTGCATCATCCCTTTAGGGTGAAGGGGGTCCCTCACGGTGAGTTAGGAAAGGGGTGCATTATCTCCTTGGTAAGGGCATGTGGTACTGCCTCCTTTCCTATGAGCTATAATAAGATGGTATGTGGTACCTTATTCTTTCTTCCAAGGGAGTATGATGGCTTCTCTTATCCTCTGAATGGGGTGGGGAGGGTGTAAAATACTACCTTCTCTCTTTCAAGAAGGTTGGCAAGCTAGTCTGATACTTCCTATGAGATGATGATGACCCATTTTCTAACCATGGCATCTCATACTCCAATTTCTTAGAGACAAATAGGTTATCTCTCACAAATAATGTGAAAACCTAAGTATTAATAAGGTATACTAGAAAAAAACCCTACTTTGGAGTAAAGATAGATACATATTGTTGATTCCTTATTACCATTTCATGTGACTACGTAGTTTTATAATCATGTATCCATGTATTATGACAAAGTAGTTTAGACATAAAAAAAAGATAAACAAAAATTGTTCTCTTGACACAATCATAAGATAAAATGTTTGTCCCATAAAGGACTATAATGCTAAATGAACTAAGGAAAGATAAGAACACAAAGGGAACCTTGGCTTTCAATCATTTGACGTTTAGCCATCAATAACAATAGAAGAATGTTCCATGTAGGGTGATGCATATGTCCATGACATCCCTAAGGAATAACGATACATGGACTAAAAAGAAAGTTTTTGGGTCAAAAATGTTGGTACTACTTTAGTTATTGAGCTATTTTGAAATAAATATTTTGATGCATTAGAATGTAAGTAAATTTGCTTGATGGACTTTGTGTATAACAAGAAACTTATATAGTTACCATAGTAGTTTCAAATAGGTACACCACTTTAAGGTAGTAACTAGAAACAATAAAGAGGTTTAGTGAAACAAACATCAAGATATCAATGTATTGAAAGCTTAATGATTTTTTAATTGGAACATTATATCTCATAGTTTGTCTTCATAGGGCTAGCTGCATAGTGTTCTCCCCTTTGTGAAATAACATAATTTTTTCTTCTTTGAGAGTGATTGATCCTCGGGGGCCTCTATGTCTATTATCCACTATGCATGGTTGGGGTTGGACATGACCTACCGAGACAAGGAGACACAACTCTAGGCAATGTAAATATCAAAACTATTCAACATTTAACAATATTCAAGATTTGAAATGGTTGTGGTAATTTTCAAGAGGAAATATCAGGATAAGAAACAAATTGGGTTCACCACTTAACATGATTCCATGAATACAACTTAAGAGGGATAAAGTAACTGAATAATGGAATTAATATCTGGTACTTTTGATCCAAACAAGATTCTAGTGTACTTCACAATCAAGGTTCATAGAGACCCAAAGTGTCAATAGCAACATAAGGTAATATGATATGATTATTGCCTTGAATATCTCTTTATTATGTATGATTTGGTTCAGGTTCATCCATGTTATCTTTATTCATATCCTGGGTTCTCTGATTACTCCACGGTGATTGGTTGGCTCATATCAAGTCATTGTATTTATAATTCATATGATACCAAATATATGAGTATCAACATTATATCACATACTAATATATGTCACACTTGTTTATACATATACATAGGCTATAATCATATATACTTGTGTTATGAAGAGGATATTAGTATATTAGAGTATATTTGTCATATATGTATGGATACAAAATAATACTATAAGAATGTGATTATGTCTCATTCATCTCATCATTACCATGTTCATCTTTTAATATACCTATTCACATTCATTCTTCTTGAATCAGGTGTCTCACTTTATTATATGGATCAATAAGGAAATTATTCAATTTAAAGGTCAAGTATCAAGGAGTATATTCTTTGAAAATGAATTAAATTAGTTTAGAATTTCCCTAGACTTTTCTTTAGGTCCTATGCATTTTAATACTAAATATCAATAACCCAGGGTCATGCACATACACCTATGTATTAAAACGAGCTAATGTGAATCAGGTTGATGCAGACCTCGCGTCACGATATGCATATCTGGCTATAGTTTTTTTTAATGTTGAGGAACCTCTGCTAGGCATGGCCACATTGGACCCACCCGGGAAGGTAAATTGTGGGACCAAACATGTAGTGTAAAGTCAACCCTATGCCACACCCAGTAGCATGAATTTTTGTCACAAGGTTAGCCCCTAGCTGATTTTTTAGTAGGAGAATGTTTTCCTATGATATGTCCCCTGAGGGATTTGAACCCAGGACCTCCTAGTTAACGGATCACTCTATTTTCCAATTAAGATACCCTTGGCTTGCATCACTGATGATAGTTTGTTGATTTGGTTGTTTATTTGATATATAATTCTTGTGATTAGGATTAATATGTGGTTATTGGACAGAAAAAGGAACCAAGTAGACAAAGAAGTTTCATGGATATACCTCTATATGTCCGCAGTTGATTCCGAGAGTCTGGGAGTCCATAGTTTATGTTTTTGGGTCGCCATGAGGATGCAGGTTCATCTGGGATCAATATAACCATTGACTATAAGGGTAATGGCAAACTGATATAAGTGATCGTTTCCCTCCTTGCGAATAATAGCAGGAAATCTCTACTGCAAGCTTGGATTTTTGGGAATAACACAAGTTGGACTTTAATGCCAGAAGTTGAGGAAAGTTGTGAGGTTGGGTCTTGTGTAAAAGAACCTTTGGATGTGTCTAGGTGGTCAGGTGTGTAGAAACACATTAGCACTGCTAGCCCATTGTGATAGGGCTCTGAGCTCATCGAAGAGTGTAGTTACTGGAGAAAGTGAGCAACTTGGGCATGCTACCATAGGTCACTTCATTGTCGAGAATAAGTGTGGAGAAGTTTGTGGAGGAAGGAAAAGCTATTGGGATGGTCATCTAGTTGCATGAAGGAGTAGTTAGAGGGGAGTTGTCTTAATTAGGCATGTGGAGATGGATCTCATCATTTAGAGGATTGAAGATTTATATACTAATATCTAAGTTAGGTTTTAGCTTTTTAAGTTGTTTTGATTCCTTAGGCATTTCCTATTTGTCCTTCGACAATGTACGCGCAATGAGAGATCATCGAATGTTAGCAAGAATAGGTCATTGATCTGCATGGCATTGGATAGCAGGGAAGTAATTAAGGTTGAAATATGGCTATTTAGGAAGAATAAGGTCTTGTAAAGCTAACCTAATTAAGAAACAAGTACGAACAGAATAGGGGATGGGGATAATGCTCTATCTTCTCCTAGTAAATATCGTCGTGCATGTGGAAAAGAAGACCTTGTTGTGTGTATGGGTTAGGGACAGTCAATGCCTATTTGACCAGGTGATTATTTGTCTTTTTTCATTTTATCTTAATAAACCACATTTAATGCAAGAATTCATATCTCCCAAGTTATCGATCTATTATCCTTATGTTTTCACCATGTCTTTTTTTTTTGGAATATGGTAATATATTATCCCCAAAAGTAATTACAACAAGTGAACTCCTTAAGAGGAGTGTCAAGGTATCATACTGACCCTATTCAGTGGGTTAGTCTACAAAATCCCAACAACACTTAATATGTGAGGTCAGACTAGTCGCTATGGGAGTCTTGGTTCTAACAATGAGACCAATCTCCATGAGTAAACTATCAAAAAGTTGTAACTCATCCATGTGTTGGAGCCCTTGGATCCTTTTGTTCCTTTCGCTCCAAATTAAGTAGAATAGACCAGTGAGGCAGATGCCTGCAAACCGTGCAGGGGTTCTGTCCATAGTCCACATGATAACTTCCTCTTTTTGGAATGGTGGAGAGTGTCCCCATCCGTTCTTCAGGCATATGCGACTCCAGAGGTAACGAGCCACTTTGCACTCCAGAAAAAGATGGTTGTGAGACTCCTCCTCCTCACTACATAACGGACAGAGGGTCTCAGTATTCAGCCCCCATCGAGTCATCCTATCTCTGGTGGGTAGCTTCCCAAGGATAGCTCTATAAGTAAGGGTACTCCATTTCGGAATAAAGCACCTTCCCCATAGTAGAGAGGCCCAAGGAACGTGGCTACCATCTCTTAGCTTCCATGGGATAGCATTAGGATCCACCAGGGTCCAGATCCCATCACTAGAATGGTTGTACATAGTAATTACTTCATTCCACCCCGTGTTCATATATTTCCACACACGGGAATCATACATAGTGTTGGTACTGGGCCCCCCAATCCCATTAGTGTATCTCCTTCTCATCCATTCTGCCCAAGCTCCAGAAGTTTGCCTAAGGAAACGGTCAATCCTCTTGAGGTTGGTGATTCTCTGTATGTCATTCACATCCCGAATACCAAGCCCGCCTTGATGTAGGGCCTTGGTTACAGTGTGCCACGTGACACCATGCCCTTTCCCGACCCAAAGGAAATTAGAGATTAAGCATCTGATGTTAGTCATCGTTGGTGTTGGGAGAATACAGAGGTCACACCAAAAACGAACCAGGCTCTGCAAAACTGATCTGATGAGAAAAACTCGGCCCACCATAGATATCCTTAGCCCTGACCAGCTATCAACCTTTGATCTGATTTTATCAAGGCACATGCTATAATATCTAGAGAACCCTTTGCCACAAGCTATGGGAACCCCAAGGTATCTGGTAGGAAACCACCCTCTTCTAACTCCCATCACCAGCCGTAGCCTTCCTCTTCTTAAATCACATGATTTAGAGAGGAAAATCCTAGATTTGACATTGCTCATGTACAACCCCGTTAGTTTCCCGAACTTCACCATGACCTTCTTGTACTCAGTCAAGCCTTTAGCATGTCCTTTAGAAAAGAGGAGGACATCGTCTGCAAAGATGAGATGGGACATCACTTTGGTTCCCCTAACCTTGAAAGGCTTGATCTTGTCGCGATCCTCAGCCTCTCTAATCAGTGTAGTTAGGCTCTCCATTACAAGGGTGAAGAGGAGGGGGGATAGGGGGTCACCCTGTCGTAGTCCATTCTTAGCTGTGAACATGCCAACAGGAGCCCCATTTACAAGAATGGAGAAAGATGTGGTTTGTATACATTGTTGGATCAAGGTAATCCATCTCTCATTAAAGCCCATCGACTTCATGATTCTCCATAGTGTATCCCAATTAACATAGTCATAAGCTTTTGTTAAGTCAAGCTTGACGCAAGCTTTCTTAGCACTATTTTTGACTTTGAAGTCCGTAAGAAACTCGAAGGCCAGCAAAGAGCAATCAGATATACTCCTACCTTGGATGAACGCCATTTGGTTATGTGAAACTATCTCAGGTAAGTAAGTTTTCAACCTACTTACTAAGACCTTGGAGAAGATCTTATAAAAGGTGGAGCAACATGCTATGGGTCTATAGTCAGTCATGCTATTTGTGGGGTTACTTTTGGGGATCAGTTTAATGAAGGCATGGTTCACCTCTCTCACCATCCTTCCCCCCACCATAAACCACCTTACTGCTTTGCAGATATCATATTTGATCAAATACCAGCAGCTTTGGAAGAATCTCCCGTTGAACCCATTAGGACCCGGCGCTTTGTTGGCTCCTATCGAGAAGACCGCCTGCTTCACTTCCTCTTCAGTGACATGTTTACATAAGTTATGGTTCAAAGCATCATTCACTGTTCGCGTAGGAAGAGGTAGGTTACAGGAGTTAGAACTAGGCTGGTTATAGAGGAGTTGGAATAACCATATCACCTCATCCCAAACCTTCTTCCACCCTTCCACAGATTCACCCTCTTCGTTGACTAGCGAGTAGATATGATCCTTGAGTACTCTTTTCTTAACAGCAGCGTGGTAGGTTCTGGTATTTTTATCCCCATCCTTGATCCACGCCATCCTGCTTCTTTGCCAATAGAACCTCTCTTCTGCTTTCTCAAGATTACGGAGCTTGTTTTGTGCCTCTCTCTCCTTAAGGATAGTAGTAGGGCAAAGGGGTTCAGTACGCGCCTGTGTAGCAGCCGTATCATACTCCTCTCTAGCAATCTATAGCAGATTTTTTATGTTTACTTTTTCTTTGGCCCATTTCCTCAAACACTGCTTTGTATTCTTAAGTTTTTTACAAACCATGTAGATGGGATTACCCCGAACCTCCTTATTCCACCCTTTCTCAACTTCCTCTTTAAACCCAGGCCAAGAGCACCAGAGGTTGAGGAACCTGAAGGGTTTTGGATGAGAGACGTCATGCTTCAAGTCAAGGATCATCCACGCATGGTCGCTGAACAGGTGCGAGCCCAGCTTTAGGAAAGAATTGGGTAGGAAATCCATCCATGCTTCATTCACCAAGCCCCTGTCCAGTTTACTGACAATTCTCCTCCTCATACTCGGTTTGTTTGACCAAGTAACCCTGCCTCCTGTCATGTTTAGTTCTATGAGTGCATCCTCATCCACAACATGGTTGAAATTGTTTAAGATGTGCTCAGGGATTGGGTTGCCACCTTTCTTCTCGTTAGCATGTCTGAAATGTTGAAGTCGCCAATAACAAGCCATGGCACCTGCTGTTGCATGGTGGCTTTGATGCTCTCCCACAGGGTAGCTCTGTCTCTCTCCAGATGCTCCCCATAGACAATAGTGATGATAAAATTGAAACCACCTTTGTTAAAGTAGCTCGCGGTAAGGGTCTGATCCGTTTTCGATATCAGCTCCAAGCTCCAGCAACTTGTCCTATGCAGATTCTACCGAGATCCGCTTGGTCCAGATTGCTCATCGTCTCCCAACCTGCCGGGAAGAGAGTGTCGACCCTTTCTTTTACTTCTCTTCTGATCTTTGTTTCAAGACAGCAGCAAAGATCAATCTTCTGGTCTATGATTATTGTTCTGAGCTTTCTCTGGCTCCGTGGGAGAGAAGCTCCCCTTACGTTCCATGTCATGATTGACATTTATCTGGTGGACGACCCTCTCCCTCTCCCAGAGCGAGCTAGGCTGGCAGATCCTCCACCTCTTCCTCTCGTCTCACCTCTTGTAGGTACCCCCACAGGTCCGCCGGAACCCGCACCCCTGCTGCGAGTTCGGCACGGGCTTGTATCTGCTTCAAGGTCCGCCCTATCATCAGGTAGTTCGCCTTCCTCACCTTCATCGCTAAGGGAAGCAAACATGTTGGTCACCGGCATCCTCACCACTTCCTCAATGTCGGATGGGGTCGGAGCACGCGTTGGAGAGATGGTGGACCAGTTCCCAGAGCTGTCCTCTGTCCGAATATGTTGTTGTTGCTCCTGCACAGGGGTGTTTTCCTTCTCTGGGCCCTGCGGGATGGAAGTCGTGTGCACACGATCAACGGTCGTAAGAACAGTGGTGGTCGGAATCCTCTCTTTTGTGCGTGCAACAGGCTCGGCCCTGCCTTCCCCTTCCATGCCCGGAGCGTAAGATCTCACCGAGTGAACCCCCGCTCAACTGGCCTTTTTGAAGGGCGACGTCTTCTTCTTCTCGATCTTCCGGTGTGGATGGGGGTGATGTAGCTGGTGGAGATCTGGGGCCCGGGCAGCTACCATCCCGGGTGTATTAAACTAATTTTGAAAACACTAACTCCCCTATTATGATTCATAGGTGGATTGTAAGTTTAGTCTCCAAGGTAATTCAAATATTAATAAATACTAAGAAAAAATGTATCTTGATGTGCTTCAAATGTCAATAATTGATAATTATGGTCAACAATTCATATGTGGGTCCCAAATGGGATGAATTGATAAATATAAGGCATAATTTCACTTTTGTTCCCGAAGTCCAAGATAATTTAATAAAATTCAAATATAAATGGAAATTGTGAAATAGTAATTTCCAAATTTTGATAATTACATATAATAGCTCAAAACAAAATATGGTTCCAAGATTTGAAATGGTTGTGGGGGTTTTATATATTGAATAGGAACTAACGATGAATTGCCTAAAATTGTTAAAAGGTGAAATTGAACCTAAAATGGTGGAACTGGGACTGATGGAAGTTACTAAGTATCTAATCATGTATATTGCATATCTTTCAAATCTTATTTGGAAATTTATTTATAATCTCTCTTTCTCTTAATATTAATTATCTAAAATTATACTAAATATCTTGAAATTTTCTTCAAATATATTATTTCCATAATTTGAGTCTCATGGTCTAGAATGGAATTTGAATTTCTTATTATCTATGGATATGAAAATTGAGACCTACTTGTTGTGACTTGTTTGTATTATTTCAATTTGCACCCTTGTTGTCTAATTTCTTATTTTGGTTCATTGCAATGTTGAACCCTAATTTTATCTTTTGTATATGATTTAGAATACCCTTGATCTTTTCTTTATATAAAATTCACGTCACTTTTATTTATTATTATCTATATGTAGTGCATTCTAGGATTTGGACTTTGTGGACAACTATTTATATATCAGTAATAGTTCTTCCACCAAGCCCCAAGTGCTCTCACCTATTTTACCTACACTTTATACACATAATTGAGGTGAGTTTCCTCCTTCCTAAACTTTCAATATGGTAGTGTTCTAACCCTACTTCTAGGTGGTCTTAGTCCACTAAATAATATGCATGCAATTGATTTAATTGCCCACTATTGTAATATATTTTGGGATTTAATGAAAGTACTTATTATGTTGACTTTGTTTCTTCTTCTATTTTGAATCACCAATTTGAATGTATATTTGTTTCAGCTAAACTCAGGGTGTTGTTTTTTCATTTTTTGGAAAATAGTGAGTAATACAATGCATTTAATTACCCAAATTGAGTAATGAAGAAAAGGGTAGTAAAAAGAAAAACTATACAAGTATGTGTCATGTCGTATTTGAACTATGGTGTGATACAACAAAAATCACCAAGGAGAATAGATCTTCAAGTAAAAAACACATAAACTCCCAAGAACATTTATTCAGTGACAATGAGCAAGTAAGGAACCCACTTTTGAATCACATATTTGAATGTATCTTTTAAAAACTGAATTGGCTAATAGCTTTCTTTCTTTTTTATCGATACATATTTAATTTAATTGTGGTCACTTTTCCTTACTACTGCCAAAATACTATTTATATGCACATACCATATTTTATCTATTTATTATTATTTTGTGGAGTGTTTCTACCGACCATGTAGGTTAATAAATAGTTGGAAAGGTTACTCTGCCAAACTAAGACCTAAAAAAGCATGGATTGCATTCTTTACATATATGATTGAGATGAACATGTTGCCCTTTACCGCCCGTCACATTTAATTTACGAGATTTTCTTATGTATCCACACATATGTTTTTGAACCTTTTTGAATGTATGAAGATACAATAGTCATATTCAATTATTATTTTACTTCACTTTTTTTATATAACATAATTGCACCATTGAATTGTGGTATACACATCTTGTTTAAAAGCTAATGGTGTGTTTCACATGTGTATGTTTACTCTTATTTCATTGAGTAACGAGCCGCCCTCTTACATCTTACTCATGTGAAAAGACATCGTACGCTCATACCCTATAGTGTGAGTCAGTTGTCTTGTGGCCTTATATTATCTTGATATTTGACATTAGGTTGGAATCAAGTGAGAATGGTAAAAAAATAGGGAGGTATGGATATGTTGTACTTTTTAGTTGTTTATCATACTGATTTACATATTATTGTTTTGCATCATCTAATTATATATATCCAAAACTACTTTGTTTATATACTATGTGGACATATAAAAACTTCCTTGGATTTTATCAATGGTTTCTTAAAACTAAGACACAATGAAGGAAGTATGAATTTGTGGAATATAGAAGTGTTTTGAACAAAATCCTTGAACCCTAGACTTTAGTAATGAGTAAGATTAAGCTAGAGAGATGGGTGAATGAGGTTTTTCCACCTCTTAAGGTTGAAGTTGGTTTTAGGGAAATCAGTTTAAGGGGAGGAGGGTAGTACATGTTAGATTATGTATAGAATGATATTTAGGAACATGTGTTGTTTAAGGGGTGGGGTGGAATCCTACGACATACCAAAATATGTTGTTCTAATCCTAGAAAAACAAATTTTATGACTTACCTAACTTGATGACTCAAATTCTAGTTGAATTAGTTCTTAACTAATCACCAATGAGGTGCAATATATACCATAATATATATCATCATACCTTAATTGAACATGAAATGAACACGTAACGAGTAATGCAAATACAAGCTCTAATTTTTTTTTCTATGACCATAACCATGCTTTGGATTAATAAACTATCAAGTGGTGATAAGGTTGGATGAATGAAACATAACCATAGACTTTGAGAAGGTCGATGATGTGTTCTTAATTCACAATTATGGTTTGGACCTACACCCTAAATATATGTTCAATAACCCAAATGTGTATATTATTGGTACCATGTATAATGTTTGTGGATGTCTTAGATGTTAGAATTCCAAACATAGTTTATTATACACATAGATTGACCTAATAACCTAGTGTAACATAATATGTATATTGAGTTCATCAAATATATGATGCATGTCACATTATTCACTAATATACTCATAACATCTTAAATAGGTTAATATTTATGGAATGTGGATGTATATATAGATAATTAATTTGGTTTGAATTATGTTTATAGTATAGAAAAGTAATAATTGAATGTTGTTTATAAGTTGGGATAATTAATGTGTGATCATCTATATTAATATTTAGTTAATGGACTTAATTAATTAAAAGTTACATTTCATACAAGACATATATAATATAAGTTTTTTATTGATAAGATAATAATAGTAATAGTTCAAATATTAAATTATGAGGTTAATGGTAATATATAATAATAATATGATTATAAACTAAAGATTCAGTTAAAACAAGAAATCCAAAGTGATAATCTTAAAAGATAAACCTAAATCAATGATTAGATTTACATGCTTTCTTCATCTGGGAGACCTAATTTCAAAGTTGCTAGATAATTTTAATTAATAAAATATAAGTAGAAAATACATTACATGAATATCTCTAAAAGCGACCAGACTTTGATTTGAATTATTACTTACAGATTTAGCCCATTGTTTTCTAGTCATGTTGAGGCTTCATTTTTAGTGTTTTTCTTCTAATACGGATTATGTTGGTAGTTGTTATATCGTTGATCATGCAACTATTGTTCATCATCCACCTTGGTTTCAATGCCATGCAAACTCCCAAAAATACCAGTTGTTGTCTTCTTCCTCTTTACTCCCCTCTCTTCTTCTTAGACTTAGTTCTTATTTCTAGAAACCTTGTATTATAAAGACAAGTTAACCGACCTCTTATTTGGTTCCTCAATCCACCTAGACAATAGAACTGCAAACCACCATTAACTTGCCTTCCCATGGCTAAGTCTACCTTCTATTTGAATGTTAAACAATATGACATACACGTAGCCCATATGGATCAAAATATGTTCATAAAACCCATTTGAAAATAGACAACGCACAATACTTCTCAGGGCATTCCTTCAACCTTAGATTCCAAATTAGGGCATATTTCTCCATCAAGATCCCAACCTAATTCCTTCATTTGTGATGTTTATAGGGAGATATGGAAGATCTTTGGACCTTCATCCTAGATCAGGGTGGCGTGCTTCTATATGTTGATGATCACCAACAAATAGTTTCCTGAGGCACCAACTGGAGGCTCAACACCATATCATGTTAATGAAACTTAATGGAGAACTTAATACGGAACCAAAAAAGCTTTCATGACTTTCCATTTTTCCTAATTGTTGGTAATTATTCTCTTACTCCTTTCAGTTTGTGGTCACTGACCACAACTTCTTCTCGACCACTATTATTGTTCTCATGTATTTGTAATTATGGTTGTGGTTTTTATGACTTTGCTAAACCATTTTGATAGTATTAGTGTATTCTAGGATTGTACATCTCGTGTTTTCACTAGTTTCATGGTATTTGTTCCTCCTCTAGGTTTCATACACGGTGAGGTTTAATTAATTGTTTCTAACATCTGAAGACGTCTATTTTGTGTATTTAGAACCATATGGAGTTGAAGAATTTTATAGTTCTTATTTGTCTTGATTCACAAGTTTTGTAGATTGATTTCCAAATCTAGTTTATCTGCTCTGATCCTTGAATCTTTCATCTTTGAGAAATAAATACACTAAATCTTTGTTTTAATCCTTGTTTTTATATGCGATATGGTAATTTATGTTGGAAAATCAGGATGGCACATAAGGCAGAGGAAACAAAAAATTTAGTGCCTCATTCCCGAACCAACAGATCACGTCAACAACAATGTATCAAAGAAACATGGTTTCATTGTTTATACTTGATCCTAGAGTAAGTCTAGTGACAATCCTTTGCAGTATTGTGTGACTTTCTTCAAGTTGTACTTGGACGACAACAACAACAACTTCCTAGTTGATCATCACAAAAAGTGGTTGTCTGTGTCTTCCTTGCCGGTAGAAAAACCTCCTCACCTCTATAGTAGTTCACGAGGATCACAAAAAAAATCTATCATTCTAGATGAATAGATAAGAAGAAGTTTCATGTTCTAGTTGGCGCTAGCGTGCTAGCGCCAACTTTCTCTCTCAATTAATTCTTCCCTGCTACCCTCCCATTAATGGGTAATACTTTCTCAAGATCTCTTGGTTACCACAATTAGAGAGAACAACAATTGTTAGAGCTTATTGTTGTGTCTCCGAAAGACCCCCAGTACCTGTATATTAATAGTAGGACCAGGGGTAGGGCTTCCAGTTCATCTGGGAGTCAAAGAGACAAAGTTTCATGAATTGTTTGGAATCTATGAATATTGAGCCGGTCGGTTCACATGTGAACCGATCAGTTCAACTATTAAACCGGTCATTTCATAATGTTTCCCAATCGCAATGGTATTCTCAACTAATATTTGATTAATGCACAATATGATGTCAGCATCAAACCTTGATCCAATCAAATTGATCATTGAATTGGGTGGTTCACAAAGTGAAGCGATCATTTTAGACCTTTGAACCAGTCGGTTTACTAAGTGAATGGGTCGGTTCATGCCCCATATCAACCAATATTCAACCAATGTAGTTTAAATTGACCTGACACTTGAATCGATCAGTTCAACACTTGGATTGGTCGGTTGACATTTGAGTCAGTCAATTTTCAAACAATGTTTTTTTTGGATAAGGTAAAATATTACAAGATCATCAAACGAGCATATAGGGGTAAACCACCCCATATACTATACAAGGTCACTTAAGACCCCACCTCAAAATGACCTCAGGATTAACCTTCAACAGGCACCCCAGGTTCACTTTACAATGCCAAGCAAGCCTATTTACAAAAACATCAATTTGATTGGATGTTTGGGGTCCTCCTAAGGACCTGGACCATGATCGAGTAATGGTGGAACTCCTCCAGTTCCGTCGCCACCGCATCCGGCACCTTCATCCACAACCTGTTGTCGTCGCTGCGGAAGAAGGGTGATTTAGGATCATCTGTCAAGACCACCGGTCTGCAGTTTCTTTGGACCTCCAGCGGTCTCACCACCGTGTCCGCCCAACATCTTCTGGCCGTGACATCCACCCGTGGATTCTCCCATGGCAGAGCCTTCACGCCTGTGTTAGCAGCAACTTCCACTGATTTAGCAACCAACTCCACCTCGCCAGAGATAGAGCCCACCTCCACCGAGCCTGCAACAGTGCCAAGAAGAGAGGACGGACCTGTGCCCTCCATGAGAAACCCCCAAACTAGAGATGGAACAGAGCCATCGCCTAGAGAGAGAGTTCAGAAAGGAATGCAATTCGTCTTTTCAAACAATGTTGTTTAAATAGAATACCTAAACACTTTAGTAATCAAGTTAAACATCATTCACAAATAAACACCTATTCCAAGGGTATCCTATGTGTGTGACCCCATAGGCCCAAAGTTACATTGGCAGTGAATGTCCATAACCAATTCATGACATCATAAGCAATGAGTGGAATCTAGTAAAACATCATTGCTACCTAAATAATTTGGAAAGTTGGAGACAACTTCAACAGAAAATCCATGATCAATATTATTGTGATCATATAGTTCCTTTATCTGTGATATCCATATTGAACTCGAGGCATGTAATCAGCATCCTCTCAATGTTCAATCATTTTTCCTTGAGCTAGAGAATACTTTATGAGATGCATGTGAGTTCACATACCACATATTAAATCACATGAGTATGGCCATACATTTCTCAATCTCACTTACCAAGTGGCCAGGATATCGATATCCTATAGGAGGGACAAATCCCATCTATATCACTCACATTCAGTACCCATGTGTCGCAATGCACCCGATCATCACCTTTATGGAAACTCTTATTCAAGGTCACATTGGATGATGTATAAATATATTGAACATGTCATGAGTGTAGTGACTTCAAGTCTAAGAACTACAATCACCACTATCACTATGAGAGATGATTCTGACTACCATTCCATGGTCTCCATGTATCACTCTCAAGGTGGGTTTATCTGATACACTGTTCTCTAACATGTACCTATGTGTTTGGTTTGATACCACATATCATGAGTAATGAGATTATGTCATCAAACAACATACACTTTAGTCTTATGTATTATTGTCATCTATTTTGCTTCCATAGTAATATCTGACTAGGGACATAATAAGAATGTATATACTCTTATCATACATATGATCTCATTGTTCAGGTCCTCAACTTGAAGGTATATGTCATTTAGTAACATCATTCTTTAGACACCTACTATGTATGTGTCATCATCTCATGACTGAGATAAATATAATAGTTGAATAAACTTTATCATTATCAAATCAGGTTTATAATGGCCCATTACAATCATCATATGATTGTCTCTATGGGCATACATACCAAAAGACTCTCGCTTGCACTTAAGATCCAATCACTTACACATCTTATTCCAATTGATCTTAACATGTCCATCATGTTTTTGTTGTGCTAGTGATTTTATAGAGGGTTAGCAACATTTGCTTCAAGTCAGTATTTTGCATGTTTTCACATCTCCTCACTAGGCGACCTCTCATATGAGATGGAAGTGTTATAGTATACTATCTAAGATTCCCAACCTATCTAGTAGCTTCATTATCATCACAATATCTCTAATGTGTCATCAATGGCTTGGAACCTCCCACAAGTTCATCCATATGTACTTCTAGATCCATACAACGTCCTCTGTTGCTCTCAAACCAACAAGGTACTCGACTTATGTTTGTAGAATTGGCAACTGGCATTTTCTAAGAACTTTTCTAGCATACAGTTTTATTTTAAGGTCAAACACAATTTTAATTTTGATCATTATATTTATCATTTTAGAAGCTTGTATCAGTGTAACCCTCACACCTAACTCTTCCTTATTACCATGATTGAGAAACCAATCCTGTTAGAGCTTCTTAAGAACTTAAATGTCCTTTATGGTAGTCCAGTGACTCTCACTGTGATTTGACTAATATTCACTCGTCATGTCCAATACATACGATACAATAGGATGAGTATATACCATTTCATTTATCACAGATCCAAATGTGAATGCATATGGCATCTTATTCATATTTTCCAATTCTTCACAAGAACTAGGATATTGGGCTCTTGAGACACTACTCCCATGGAACATGGGCAAATTTTCTTTCTTTGGGTCATACATGTTGAACCCATTTCAGTATCTTGTCAGTGTATGTGCTTTTACTTCAAGAATATTTCTAGATTTATCTCTATAGATCTCAATTCTTATCACATAGGATGCTTCACCTAATCTCTTCATAAAGAAGGTACTTCCTTGCTAGGCTATAACATTTGTAGGATATCGACATTATTCCACAACATTGTGTGGAATATAAGTATGCTCCCGCAACATTCTTGTAATCACAGATTTCATCTTCATTCTGACTAAAGATAAACTCTTTGAGTATCTTGTCAAATATAAGATTCCATCTCTAAGATGCTTAATTCAATCCATAGATTGACCTTTGTATCTTAAAGACTTTACTGACAATATTGGATTTATAAAACCTTGAGGTTGTGTCACGTACACATCCGCTACAATATTCCTGTTAAGGAATGTAGTTTTAACATCCACTCTGCCAAATCTTATGGTCATACTAAGTTGTAATGGCAAGCATGATCCTGATGGATTTAACCATGGCAGCTGGTGAAAATATTTCTTCATGTTCAACATCTTGAACTTGTTTGAAACCTTTACAACCAATAAGCCCTTGTGGGTTTTGTACATACTAACCATGTTGGTCTTTTCTCAAAGACCCAAATGCACCCTATGGGTTTTACCCCTTCAGGTGGATCCACCAAGGTCATACCTTGTTGGATATGGACTCCATCTTGGATCAGATGGCATTAAGCCATTTCTCTGACTTTGGTCCTTCAATATCTTCTAGGTAGATTTTTGTCTCATTTCCTATGACCAACATACCACCTTCTTGAGTTATATGATATCATAATATTTCAAACTTGAGGCGTATTCTATTAGATCTATGAGCTTTTGTGTTACATAAGGAACTTGAAATTTCATAACAACTTGTGATCCTCCTATTCCTACTATACCCTATTTGGTTCAATGTTTTCTTATCAGTCTCAAACTTATTGAGCTCTACTTATCTCCCATTGTTCCTTTGGAACTAATTTCTCTTTAGGAATTCATCCATCCTAGCAACAAACACATTGTTGTCAGATTGGAATAGAAGTAGCATTAATAAAATAACATTTATGTGATTTATCGATAAATCTTTTCAAGAAACTATTTTCTTATATAAACTCTCAATCCTAATTCTTATAAAAGTTTGGGACACCTCTCAAGCCATATCTCATATAGTGTTTTTTGAACCATTTTAGACGATACATTGTATAGTGTAAAGCATGTTCCCAAAAGGAAATCCAACTATTAGCTAGATTTATTAATAATCACACCATGACTGATAGAGTGTGATTCCTTCTTTCTGAAACACTATCATGATACACTATCATTTTGTTTTAGGTGGATTTCATCATGATTAACTATCAGGATCTCCTAGAAGGTCCTTAAAGTCTCGATTTAAAGTATTTCTACATCGATCATTTTGAAGTATTTTAATACTTATACTGTGAAAGTCTGGATTTCTGGCTTAATTCCGAGGATGGAATTTCTTTTACGGTGTGTAGGATGTGATGGAGTGGACTTTTGGAATCCTAAATGTCCAACGAAGTAAGTGAATCATATTGAGAGTTCCCAAGCTTTTAACAAAGTAGGTGTGTTGATGTGAGATTGAAATCAAGATTAAGATATCTCTTTTTAATGCCTTTGAGGAATTTAGTTGACTGGTCTAACAGTGGAGTTTTGATGCCAAATTCGTGCACAAGGAATCTTGAGTAGTGAGGAAGTTGTGGTTATAATTTGGTGACAATTGCATGTTCCTAGAGGAAGTTATTAAGGTTGTAATTTTTGGGAAATAATGTGAGTTATTGAGATAGGCCTAAGTTTAATGGATTTGAGCCTAAGTCAGTGTCACGCCTATTGGTTTTGGGTTGGGTTCGCATGGCCAACATGTGGCCTTAGATTGACGATCCAGTAGTTGTGGCCTTTGAAAGGGAAAAGCCACGGATTCACTGTAGCCCGGGATCCATCTCCATCGCACAGAAAGAACTGACGTTCAAGATTGTTTCTTCAACCTTTCAGTTAGAGTGCAACCTGGGTGTGTCCAGCCATGACGCCACAATCGTCCTGGTCATGGGGCGATGGGGAGAAGTGACCGAGTACTTGGATTCCTCTCCTCTTCATGAGTAGTTTGAACCCCTTAAATGAGATATGTGGCCTTTCCAGTGGAGAGAACAAGTCTCATCCCTCAGTTGCTTCTCCTTTGCAGCGAGGAGGTGAAAGGAAGAGGTAGGAGAAGGGAGAGGAAAGCGTCTTGTAGAGACCTACGATGCCAGAAATGAAGAAAGAAGTCTATAGAATGAAACCCACACACGACGACTGGCTCCCATGGCCGTTTCCATGGTCGACCAACCCAGTTTTGCCGGAGGAGAAGGAGCAAGCTCAGCACATCTTCTTGGACCTCGCCACTTCAAATCGAGGCAGTGAGTGAGATCAGGAAGGTTTAACACAGCTCATGGAGTCCTTGGCTAAAGCTAGAAGGGACCTGGGGCATTTTGCCCCTTTTCGCTTCACCATGGCAGCAAGCTGCTGCGGCGACTCTCACCGAGATCGTGAGGAGGAGCTGGCGTCTACCAGGCGAGAGGTCGGCGGCATATAGAGAGACCATGCGAGTTCCTATGCGGTGAAAGTAAGAAGTGAGGAGCACAAGAGGGCGGCCTTTTTGCTCACCGGAGAGGAGCGCCGCGGCGGTGCTCTGTCCCAGCCTCACGCATGCATGGGACTCCCCAACGCGAGTCCTGGTCTTGCGTCTGCAGAGAGGAACCCGACCTGGGTATATGGACTAGGGGATCTGCGGATCCTGTGCAAGATCCAGCTCGCACAGAACCAAGGCATAGAGGGCAGCGTGACCCCCACATGGCCACGTGGCAGCACCTGAGTAGTCAATAAAAGGTAATTACTTCAGAAATGCTCAGATCTTCCTTAATTCACAGTAAATAGACCGTTTATCATAAAAATACAAACAAGGTACCAAAACGTTCAGAAAAATGAGAACACATTGGGATGATAATATAAGGCGTTTGATGCACTAAGAATAGTGATATCATATAATATGTGTAATGCTTAGTTCTTGAGTAATAAATATTAAACGATGATATAAAATTATGGGAAAATGTCAATAAGTCCATAACCATGTCTTTAATGCATATGATGTCATATATGGCCATGTTGATGTACGAAATCATGTAATTTACTTAATGTTGCCATTTAGGGCTTTTAACCCTAAATAAAATGTAATAAATACATGCATGCTCAATAAATGATGAAATTTACAGAGTAGGTTCATATCACTAATCTGAAGCTAATATGTAGGTCGGATATCTATTAGATGCATAAAATCCATGATATGTGAAGATGACCCATAATACATGTGAAGAAACCCTAATTTGAGTAATACATGTAACTTAGGGTTAATATGTATAAATAATAATATGGAACCTGATTTTCGGATAATGTATCCTAATTTGGAATATGACATCAGTAAGATAATCCCAAGACAAGGATACAAGTAATAAAGAGAATAATCCAATGAACTAAGTGAAACCCTAATATGAACACGATTAGGGTTAAAGATGATGAGAACCTGATGATGGTACATATGGTCTTGTCTTTATCAGGGTTGACCAAGGATGTAGTTGACATCAGGAATATGGATTAGGTTTGTTTCTTGATCAAGGTACGCCATTACCTCTTACTTGGCTTATTATACAATATGCGTGTGTTATATGAGTAGTAAAATACTTGGCATATGGTATTGATTGAAATGATTGTTCTTGTATGCTATGTTGCTTGATTCTCCATACTTATTGCTATGAACACATCAAACATAATATATCTGTTCCATTATATGAAAGAACTAATTCTCTTTGGTAGCATAGTGCTGGAAAGTGATCATTCTCTTTGGTAGCAGATCACATTGTACAATGATCTAACTCTTTGGTAGTAGATCATAAGGCCTTACATATCATTCTCGTTGGTAGCAGAGATGATGCATTATTCCCTCAGGTGGAAAATGCATGGATATATAATGGAAAATAAGCTTAAAATATGTGTTCTCTTTTGTTAATGAATATCTTTGTGCAAGTATATGCTTTTTCTTATATTTCTTTATAATTGCCAAGTATATTAGTTTTATCTTATTGCCAAGATATGATGAGAGGTAAATAAAAGACACGTAGGCATACTCAGTACAATATTCTTGAATATTGTGCTGACGTGTACCGCATGTAATCTTTTGTTTAGGTGGTGGTTATACTCTTGAAGATCCAAGATAGTTGTGAGTTGTGTGGTGAGCTGATGTATAGGTGGACCTGTTGCCTTAAGATCCTGTAGTTTAGTGGTAGTACATGTATATGTATAGTTTGCTGTTCTATGTGTAATATCAAATGTTGTAACAATTCATGTTCTAATTATATGTTGAATGGTGAAAATGTGTGTATGGTTTTATTATTGTTCATGTACATGTGCTACTGATTGTTTTCCTTCTGACTCCTTTGATTTTCTTCTTCTTAGCCTAGTGTGGGATGTTTAAATTGGGATTCTCGCTGAGGTGAGGGTTTCAATTTGGACGTCACACATTAGATTAAGTTTTAGAAAATCTAGGGACGTCACATATACCAAGTGGTTTATTTACTTCATTCATAATCTCCTTGAACACTTCAAGAGATTTAGACTTGTATTTCATTAAATACAATCTACCTCATTTACTGAGATCATTATAAAATACAATGAGGTACTAATAACCATCTTTAGCATTTACAAAAAGGTCTATATACATCAGTTTGTATAAGCCCCAATAGAATACTCACTCTCCCACCACATCTAGTGAAAGGTGTTTTTTCATATTTCCCAACAAATAAGACTTGCATGTCTCTATTGGTTAAATAACAAAAAAAGTCTAGATAACCATAATATGGATTCCAAAAATGCATTTCTCGTTTATCTGCTTTATATGACAATGCCATAGGTATTCATTGTTTGAGTCATCAACTCATTTAATATATATAACTATCTCTAGTACTATAAAATATAAACTATGAGACATTAGGTCTACTTCCATAAAAGATCTTATCTTTGATAGAAAAACATCAAATATATTCATCATATTCTTATTCATACAAGATACATGATGTTTTTCATTAACAAAAGGTACATAATAGCAATTCACTAATTCTATTACATGCCCATTACATGAATGATAGATTGCAACTGTGGTGGTAGTAACAATATAAAGATATAGTCTAAATTTGGGTGAGATCGGATTCTTGTATGATTCTATATGAATTTTTGAAGTTCTACATTATTTAGCCCTATAAATCCTCCTTTCTAAATCTAATTGGGCTCAACCCAATATTTAAACCATGCAAAATCGAGTATTGGTGCATAATGGGTGGCTTGGAGTATGCTGCATATAGTTCTATCTCACTTCTTCTCATGTCTTGAATTGGATATCTTTATCCCTTTCTTCTTCCTGAGTTCCTCTATACAAAGAGGATAGTTCCTTTTTCAATGTCCATGCTAGTGACAAAGGTGGCACTTTCCTTCCTTATTCACTCCTCTCTTAGTTTTTTAGTACTAAAAACTTTGGTTTCTGGCTAGCTTTAGATTTCTTCTTAGCTTTGCATTTTCCCTTGGACTTCCCTCTGTTGATCATCATCACAGATTTGGGATTGTCCTTCTTCATCATCACTTTATCTATCCTCAACATGCCAAGTAATTATGATAATGTCTTTGTCAAAATTATTCATGTTGTAGTTCATGAAAAACTGGTTGTATGATTCCGGCAATGACTGCAAACATATCTGTGGCCGACTCTAGACCCAAGGGAAATTCCACTTTAGAAGGGTTCTCCACATACCCAATCAACTTGAGTGTATGGGGACCTACTAGATCTCATTCTTCCATGTTGCACTTGAACAATGCCTTTAAGATATCAAATCTCTCATCTTTCTAGATCTTAGTACATGTTCTTAATATGTGTTATCATCTCAATAACATCCATATTCTCATGCTATCTCTACAATTCATAGTTCATTGAGCACAACATCGTGCACTTGACATCCAACGACATCTTTAGAGTTCTTCTTGTAAGCATCCCTGTCAGTCGTAGGTGTAGTGGGAGGAGGTTCATCTGGCTCTGGTGTCTCCAGTAACTAGAGCTTGCGCTCTTGAGTGAGAACAACTCTCAACGTCCTGAATTAGTCGCAGAAGTATTCCCATTCAGCTTGTCCTTTTCAAGGACCAATCACAAGGAAAATGTGTTTGTGTTTGGCATTGAGATTCTACAAAAGAAATTTACAACTTTGTCAAAAAAAATTGATTAATTTGATTTGATAATGTTAACAACATTTAATTAGGGCTTTAATTAATTATCACTAACATTACTTTGTTCAAATTGGTAGCCCTCACATATCAATTTAGAATATTGTAGCATACATGTTCTAGTTAGTCTAGACCCAAAACAATTGAGTTATTACCCGGCCAAAGCCAGTGTCCATAATCGATTATTAAGGTCAACAACTTTTTCTAATTGTATCTTATGTAATTTTTGGATAGATGGTATTGCACAACTCTTTGACACGGTTATCTACATGCTTCTAGGCACTTAATCTCATTAAGATCACCTGGTTAAGTATGACCCAAAAGCTAACATGATAGTAATGCCCCTGTTTGGTAGGCCAACATAACTACCATCACACTTCCACGAGATGGACAAAACACCACGCTTGGTGGGCCCACACATAGTCCATCAAGGTTTTCATGTTTATCACTTATGAAAAGCATCTAAGACTTAATATGTTTGATTGAGGGATGTATTTATGTATAAATGTATATCCAATCACCACATACTTATACAACATATCATATACATTCTACAACCACAACCACAAACAAAAAACATATAATTATAAAAATAGGCAATGGTTATGGCCATTCTATTGTAGTTCCTTGGATCCACAAGGAATTACTACCATCTAAGGTCCACATAATGTGCTACAACCTATTGTTGATGCATATCTGTGATGGAACCAATCCAAGTTGATCGATTCAATACTTGAACCAATTGACTCATCTCTTGGTCGGTCGGTTGGTCTATCAGATAGATCGTCCGATCTTTGGTCCAAAAAGTGTATGGACACCTCCCGTAGACTTGTTGGGCTATGAGCGGATCGATTCAGGTCCTCCTATCATCATGCCTCCTCAGTCCTCTAGTCAACTGGTTTGGCTTCTAAAATGAGCACCTCGTCTAGTGCAGAACATCTTCTTTGACATAATAAGAATTAAAACTATCCTAATCATGTTTAATATATTACATGATAATAGGGAAACCTTGAGTTACATTCGAGGGGAGGATAGAAAGGAAAACATTAATACTTTTATATATTGAAAAGGAGAGAGAGGCTCGATATGCTAACCGATATATAAATAGGAAAAACAACCATCCAACCAAGCACAATGATCTAGGGAGTTATTGGTCATCACCATGATAACATCCACCATCAAAACCAATTTAAGGGTGTGCAAATTGCATATATATATATATATATATATATATATATATATATATATATATATCTGTGTGTGTGTGTGGAATTGTACGTGGAATTTTAATTAGATATTCACATTAATCATTTTAATATTTACATTTTATGCAATAAAATAAATCTGATCATTCTATTTAAATCTAGATGCACCATAAATTGATGTGACTCTGATATCACTGTTGGGAAATCGAAGCAACAGATAATGCAGTGAAACAAAAATTTTGATACCCGATTCCAAAACCAACAGATCACATCAACAACAATGTATCTAGGAAAGAGGGTTGCTAAGTTTATACCTAGTCCTAGAGCAAGTCCAACAACATTCCCTTACACCACAATGTGACTTTCTTCAAGTTGCATGGACGACAACATCAACAGCTTCCAAGTTGATCACCGTTGATAGTGGTTGTCTGTGCCTTCTAGTAGATGGAAAAGTCTTCTTGCCTCTAGGGTAGTCCACATGGATCACTGGAAACTCTTGTCATTCTAGATGAATGAACAAGAAGGAGTTGTTCCTTCTAGTCAGCATGCTAGTGCCTACTTTCTCTCCCAATTGTCTCTCCCTTGCTATCCCTCCCTTTAATGAGTATGACTTGCTTGGGCTCCTTTGGTTACCACAACAAAAGAGTACAACAATTGTCAAAGCTTATTGTTGTGTCTCTAGAAGGCCCCCAACACCCTTCTATTTATAGGAGGATCAGGGCCAGGGCTTCCATTTCATGTGGAAGTCAAAGAGACGGAATTTCATGAATTTTCCAGAACTTGCGAATGTTGAACTAGTTGGTTCACATGTGAATTGATCAGTTCAAGTATTGAACCAACCATTTCACAATGTTTTAGAATCTTAATGTATTGGAAATTAATATTTGATTAATGAACAACATCACACCAGCATCAATCCTTGATCCAATCAAATTATCATTGAACTGGGTGGTTCAAAAAGTGAACCGGTTGTTTCAGACCTTTGAACCGATCAGTTCATGCCCTGGATCAACCAATATTCAGACAATGCAGTTTAAATTGACCTCACACTTGAATCGATCAGTTCAACACTTGAATCGATCAGTTCACAATCTATTCAGTCAATTTTCAACCAATGTTGTTTAAATTGAATACCTAAACACTTTCTTATTCAAGTTAAACATCATTCATAAATAAACTCTTATTCCAAGTATCCTATGTGTGTGAACCTATAGGTCCCAAGTTACATTGGTAGTGAATGTCCATAACCAATTTATGACATCACAAGCAATGGGTGGTATCTAACAACACATCATTGCTACCCAAGTAATTCAAAAAGCTGGATAACAACTTCAACCTACGACCATTCATCAATGTTATTATGATTGTATAGTTCCTTTGTCTCTGATATCTGGATTTACTCGAGGCATGGTGTCATCATCCTCTCAACATTCAATCCTTATTCCTTGAACTAGCAGACATATGAGATGCTTGTGAGTTTACATATCACATATTGAATCACATGAATATGGTCATACATTTCTCATTCTCTCTTATGAAGTGGCCAGATTATCAATCTCCTATAAGAGGGACAAATCTCATCTACCTCACACTCAATCCCCACATGTCACAATGCACCTGATCATCATCTTTATGGAAACCCTTATTCAAGGTCACGATGTATGATGTCTAATTACATCAAACAAAATGTGATAAATGCAGTGACTTCTGGTCTAAGAACCACTATCACCATTATCACTATGAGAGCGAATTTTGACTACCATTCCATGGTCTCCATATATCACTCTCAAGGTGTGTCTATCTGATACATTATTCTTTAACATGTACCTATGTGTTTGGTTTGATATCACATATCATGACTAATGAGATTCTATAAAAAACCAACACACACTCTAGTATTGTGTATTACTTTCGTCTATTTTTCTTCCACAATGATATCTGACTTGGGACATAACAAGAATGTATGTACTCTTATCATACATATAATCTCATTGTCTAGGTCCTCAACATGAAGACATATGTCTTTGAGTAACATCATTCTTTAGACACCTACTATGTCTATGTCATCATCTTATGATTGAACAAATATAATAGATAAAATAGCCTTTATCATTATCAAATCATTAATCTAATGCACCATTAAAATCATGATATGGTTGGCTCTATGGGAATGCATACCAACAATTTAACCACTTCATTCATCTTTAATCTTGTTTGAAATTAATTTTCTTGATTTGAATATATAGCCTATTGCACATTAAGGTATTGATTCAAGATGTGGAGGATGTTAGTCTTTACCTCCATGTTTGTGAATAATAAATAATTAGTAATTATCTTGTAAAGTTAATAGTAATTAATTTATAAGTAAGAAAAAAAAGCAAGACATATTTTTAATATGAAGAAAACAAGATCTATTTTTTGGTATAGGTCTTTTATTGTAATTGAATTCGATGTGAAATTAAAATTCTAATTTTATAATTAGTTATGAATTACCCTTAATTATTCAAAATTTGGACATGGGTGAATTGAACCCTTAAATAGTATAACTAGGAATGTTGGAAGTTATTAGGTTATCTAATAAGGTATGTTGCATCTATTTTCATATTGGGCAATTAATTAGTAATTTATCTCTTATTATTAATTTTCCTCTTTTGGACATATTCTCTTAAAATTACTTATCAATATGTTATTAATGTTTGGCTTTTAGGGGAGACAGAGAAGGCAGCAGAAAAAAAATTTTCTTCTCCCAAACCCAGAAAAAGGAATCACATCAACGTCTATACAATAGGAAAGTTGGTTTGTAGAGGCATACCTTGTCCCGAGGCTTGCTCAACGATGATACCTCACGGCTTGTGCGGTCTTCACCTCCGGTCTTGGACGGTGTCTGTGCAGCTCCTGGTCGCACCGGGACTGGCTCCTCCTGGTCTCACCGGGACTATCGGGATTGACAGTTGTCCTCCGAGCGGCAGAAGTCTCCCGCCTCTGAAGTAGTCCACACAGACCACCTGGAACTCTGATCTCCTTGTTCCACAAGGAATCGGAAGGAGTCACACCCTCCTGTCGGCGTACTAGTGACCGACACACTCTCCTTCCACCAGTTGCTTTTTGCAGTTGTCTTTCCATTGATGTACCTTCCTTATCGGGTAGCACTTGCTTGGGCTCTCTCAATTACCAAAACCAGAGAGAATGAAAACTTTGCAGAGCAATTAGTGTACTGAGTTGTGTTCCTGAGAAGCCCCCACTACCCCTATATATAGGAGGGTCATGGGATAGGGTTCTCTATCCTGGGCAATGCATGATTAATGCAGGAGTAGAAGGGTTCGAGATTTTCCACAAAAACAACTGACTGCGCCACCTGAACCGATCGTTTCATGCATGAAACAGTCATTTGGGGAGTTGAGCCGATCGATTCACACCTCAACCGATCGGTTGGGGCACCTGAGCCGATCGGTTCACTTCTGAGCTGATCGATTCATGGTCTTGATCCAACTCAAATTGAATTTCAAATTTGTTTCCAATTAATCAAATATTAATCCTTGTCCAAATCAAATTTGTACAAGTGAAACAAATTATATTTGCAAAATAGTCTTCTCACTTTCCAAATGATCTCAGTTAGACTAGTTGAGTCGATCGGTTCAACCCTTGAACTGGTCATCTCAGCTTGTCTTGAGCTGATCAGTTCATCACATGAGCTGATCGGTTCAACAACCTGAGCCGATCGGTTCAACTCTTGAGACGATCGGTTGGGGCAACAGACTTGTGCAAATCAATCAATTGTAGTTTCAATCAATCTGATACTCTAATCAATCGATCCAACACCTTGAATGCTATGATTTTGAGCTATCAATTGATTAAATGTTTAATTAAACTACTAAGCTCCTTTAGTAATCAATATAAACATCATTTGTAGATAAACTCCTCTTCCAGGTTAAATCCTATGTGTGTGACCCTGCATGTCCATTTCACGTTGGCAGTGAAAGTCCATAACACTTATGACTTCACAAGAAAAGATTGGTGCCTAGTCGCACATCAGTGCTACCCAAGTGAAATAGAAAGTTGGAGAACAACTTTCAATCCTACAATCCTTGAATGGTATTATAGTGAATGTATACTTCCTTTGTCAATGATATCCCGAATGAACTCAAGGCATGGATCAGTCATCCTGTCAACGTTCATTCACTTTCTTGATCTCAGAGTAGATTGGAGGAGATATGTATGACATCAATATCACATACTGATTCACACATGCGTGCGCACACATATCTCAATCCTACTCATCAAGTGGCCATGGATATCAAACTTCCTTAGGAGGGAGAAATCCCATATCTGTCACTCACCCCTCAAAAGCCCCATGTGTCAAAGCCACCCAATCATCACCTTTATAACAACCCATGTTTCAGGACTGCGTTTGATGATGTCAAAGTGTACCCAACGACATGTGTTGAGTGTAGTGATTTCAGGTCAAAGAATCACACTCACCACCATCACTGTGAGAACTGACTGTGACTACCATGTCATGGTTCCATGTGTCGAACTCACGGTGGGTCTATCTAGTACAATTGTTCTTTAATAAGTACCTATGTGTTTGGTTTGATATCTCCATATCATGACTAATGAGATTTTGTCATCAACCAACACCACAATCTAGTCTTGTGTGTCATTGTTGTCTATCTACCTTCCACAATGACATCCGACTAGGGACATGATAAGAATGTACAAACTCTTAGCATCCTTATGATCTCATCATTCAGGTCCTTAACCTGAAAGCATACGTCATTGAGTACTGTCATTCTCTAGACATTCAATCTATTCTATCATTATCTCATATGACTGAACCAGAAAGAATTGGAAGCTTACCTTTGATGTTTATTAAATCAATATTAATGTATCCCACCAATCATCCCATGATTGGCTCTCAGGGCATACATACCAACAGACTCCCACTTGCACTACGAGTCAATCACCCTTGAATCATATTCATAGTGCTCTTCAAACATGTCCCACATGTTACTGTACTCTGGTGCTGACATAGTGAGTTATGGAAACACTTTGCGAAAGTCAGTATTAACTGCATGTCTCTCATCTCTTCGTTGTACGTCACACATATGAGATGGAGTCGCCGTAATAAGAAAACTAGTTTAACTTTGCTAACCTTTAGCCACATTGCATGACCAAGTATTTCTTACTTGTCATCAAAGATCGAAATATCTATAAGTTCATCTCATGAACTTCCAGATCCATATAGTATCCACTGCTGTTCTCTAACACACATATACTTGACATTTCCTTTTAAAATAACTTTATTGGAACATTTCCATTTATCAAAAAACATTCACTTTTACATATCCCATATATATATTACGTTTAATTTTTTGTCTTTTCAGAAGTTCGCATCACTGTAACTCTTTATAGTGAACCCTTCCTTATTTCCATAGAACTAGTACTTATCAAGTTCTTATGGTATTCCTATAACCCTTATTGGAACTAGACAGACATCCACTCATCATGTCCCACATATGAGTTATCAAGATGAGCTCATCATATTGTCATGTCCTACATACAAGATGATGAATGCATTTTATTCTTGCTATGTCCATACATGCAAGATAATGGGATGATTACATACATGATAGATCCATATCTATTCTTAGTGTTCTCATTTTTCATAAGAATTGGACACTTGGCCTTGGGATACCAACTCCATGTAACATGGATAGGTTTTCTCCCACTGAATCTGTGCATACTGAACCCTTCAGTATAGATTGCTAATGTATGCTCTCTCCTTTCAGGTTAAGAGGTTTTAGAGAACTATCTCTATAGATCTCTATTCCTATCACATAGGAAACATCTCTATCTTCCTTCAAGATAATTTCCACTTTGTATTTCCATTCTAGAACATTTCCATTTCACATCAACATGTGGAATGTGAATACACTCCCACTAAATCACAGATCCCTTCTTTATCATTCACATATCAATCAAACCCTTTGACAATATCATCAAAGTAAAGATCCAGCTCTGAGTTGCTTGTACTTAATCAATCACATTGATTAGTCCATTGTAACTTAGAGACTTCATTTGCATTAATGGATTCATAAACCTTATAGGTTGTATCACATACACATCCTTGTTTTATTCCTCATAGGAATGCGGTTTTAGTATCTGTATGCCAAATCTCTTAGTCAATAAGTTGCAATCAATAAGCATCATCCTTCTCAAAACATCATCCATGTGTCTTAACGCTTAAGACTCATTTGAACTTATGGATTTCATCCAATGGGTGCTACCATCAAGGTCATACCTTATGGTTCATATGGAAGTCATTTAGGATGTAATGGTCATAAACCATAACTCAAAATATGGTTCCTCATATTCATCTAGATAGTTGACTCATCACATGACCAACTCATCACATAGATAATAAAGGTGTCTCTGTCAAGGAAATAAGAACTCACAACTCCTTGTGATTCTTAATGTCCTTTATTAGTATGGGGTATTATTTATTTAAGAAGAAATTAGTTATTTGATAATCATCCTCTAACTATTTAGAGTATGACTCCTTCTTGATTTAGACATCACCATGCCTTAATCATGAGTTCACTATGATACACTATCATAATTACACATAAGGATCTCAAACATTTGGTTCAAGTATTTTATTCATTGATCTCATCAAGAATTAACACTTCACCAAATTCGTACTTCATCTATGATATTCTTGAACACTTCAAGATATTCATATTGGTATTTATCTAAACACCATTTGAAGTATTAGCATTAAGTATAATAGGTATGTAAATACATCACATGTATTATACCTAATAGGATAATCATTCTCCCACTACTACTAGGGAAGATTGATTAATGATGTCTAAGAGATTCATGTCTCTTACCGGTTCTCTACCCAAAAGAGTCTAGACTTAACCATCATATTGAAACTAAAAATGAATTTCTCATGATTTATACTAATTTGATTGTTTGAGTTATCAATAACTTTCAGGTATCATTTTATCTTATGCATACCAAGTACCACAAGATAAACAAGGCATTGCCACAAAGATCATATCTTTGAAACATCAACTGTATTGACAGTCATCTTGTCACTTACAAGATGCAGCAATAAAGTGTTTCTATTGGAAAATTCAAACAGCAGTTCCCAACTCAATTTCGTGCCCTTTAGGTTAAAGGTAATCCTATCTATGGCAACAACACTTGCTCCAATGATGGGTACTCCTTTCTTGGTCCTTTCGTAAAGGCCATCACTTCTTTGTAGATCTTACATATCATATATGTCAGATTTTCATCTTGGTATCATATACATCAGAAGTGATTCATTTCATGATACCTTAGGTGGAGATCTCCATCCCCTCTTTCTTCTTCTTTTGTTCTTCCAGATATAGAGGACAATTCCCTCATACACCCTTTCCCTATGTGCCTTGAGGTTGAAGATGACTTGGGCTACTGGCTAGCATCAGAACCCTTCTTAGCTCTGCCTTTGTCCTTGCCTTTAAGACTTACCCTTCATTGATCACATCAAAGATTAGAGTTTGTCTTTCTTCATCTTTGCCTCTACTGTCCTTAAAATGTCCAACAACTTTGTCATCGCTTGTCAAAGTTGTTCATGTCAAAGTTCATCATGAACTGTACGCTTCTCGCAACATTTGCAGTATCATACCAATAGCCAACTCTTGGCTCAGAGGGAATCCTTCTTACTCAGGTTTTTCCACATACCCAATCACATTGAGTGTGTGAATACCTTACTAGATCTCCTTTTGTCATGACATACTAGGACAATGTCTTAGAGACATCATATGTCTCATGTTGTCTCTACAACTCATAGTTCAGAGAATACAACATCAATCACTCCACATCAATGGCATCTTTAGTATGCTTCCATAAGCATCCTTTAAGCCATTGGTGTGGTGGGATCGAGTTCATCTGGTTCTGGTATAACTAGGATTTGGAGCTTTTTCTCTTCAATTGAGAACACTTCTCAACATCCTAACCAGTCATGGAATTATTCCCATTTAATTTGTTGGTCTCAAAGACCGATCGCAAATAAAAGTGATTGTTGTTTGTTGTCAATTGTTCTACAAAAGGAAATATATGCAATTTAGTCCAAAACTCAATTTTGACTTATTTGATTGATTTGAAAGGTTGATGATATAATTAGGACTTTAATTAATTATCGCTCCCACTATTTTTGTTCAAATTGATACCCTCACCATCAATTCGGAAGATTGCAACGTACAATCTTCTAGTGGGTCAAGATTCGTATTTCATCAAGTCATGAGTCAGCTTTGAATGATTGCCCACAATCTTGACTATTTAGGTAGGCCATCATGCCAATTGCATCATATGCAACTCTTGATGAATGAACATGCACAACACCTTGCCATGAACATTCCATGCCTCTGGGCCTAGACGCTCTAAGAATCACCAGTTAAGTCTAACCCAAAAGCTGACACAGTAAACATGCACCCTGCTTTGGCAGAACCTACATGCTTACCCTTCACACTTCCGCGAGATAGACGGCTCACCATGCTTTGGCGTAACCTACGCTTGGTCGATCAAGTTTTTCATGTGTGTCGCTAATGGAAGGCGTAAAAGACTTAATATTTAGATGAGGTATTTGGTTTTTATAGGTACATATACATATCCAATCACCACAATATAGTAAGTATCATATACATGCTATATCCTACAGAAAACATGTGAAATGATAAAAGCAATGATTATTGCCAACCTAATGTGATTCCTCGAGCCAAGACGAATCACGGTCATCTAGGTCTACATCACATGCAACTTGTACAAGATGAACTCTGTGCTTTGCCTTTACTGGGTTTGATCAACTTATCTCCATGATTGATCGATTCACCATCAGGTTGGTCATCTGGGTGCCACCAGCTGATCGGTTGGCTCCTCCAACTGATCAGTTTGCCTGGTCGTCATGCATCTCCTCATGGCCGCCACTCGATCGTCTCACTCCAAGAACCGGTCATCTGGATCACCAACTGATCGGTTCACACCTTGAATCGATCGTCTCAATTTCCGTTAGGTTGTCCACCGTTCTTTGACATAACAGGAAATAAAAGATCTATCCTATTTACATTTGAATTGGGAAACCTCGAGTTACATTCGGGGGGAGCAAAGGTAGGAAAGAAATCTCGAGTTATCTCAAGTTACATCAGGAATAGGAGATAGGGAATCGGTGCGTAGACCGAGATGCAAGCAACCACATACAATCAAGCACACATGCATAGGGTTTATTGGCCATAACCACGCTATACATCCACCACAAAAATCATTTAAGGGCAACGCGTATCGAGTGCATTCATATTACATATCATATGTGTATATTGGGATTTGTGGATTTAGGATTGGAAATGCATTAAGCCAATTTTATTCGCATCGTATGCAATAAATAAAGGCGACAAACCAAAATCGATCACATCGATAATCCTAAAGTATAGAGCAGTTGATGTGGCTCTGATACCACTATTTGGGTTTAAGGGGAGACAGAGAAGGCAGTGGAAATAAAAAATTTCTTCTCCCAAACCCAGAAAAAGGAATCGCGTCAACGTCTATACAGTAGGAAAGATGATTTGTAGAGGCATACCTTGTCCTGAGGCTTGCTCGAGGACGATACCTCATGGCTTGTGCAGTCTTCACCTCTGGTCTTGGATGGTGTCTGTGCAGCTCCTGGTCACACCACGACTGGCACCTCCTGGTCTCACCGGGACTGTCGGGATTCACAGCTGTCCTCCGAGCGGCAAAAGTCTCCCGCCTCTGAAGTAGTCCACACGGACCACCTAGAACTCCGATCTCCTTGTCCCTCAAGGAATCAGAAGGATTCACACCCTCCTGTAGGTGTACTAGTCACTGACACACTCTCCTGCCACCAGTTGCTTTCTGCAGTTGTCTTTCCCTTGTTGTGCCTCCCTTATCAAGTAGCACTTGATCGGGCTCTCTCGGTTACCAAAACCAGAGAGAATGGCAACTTTGCAGAGAAACTAGTGCACTAAGTTGTGTTCCTGAGAAGCCCCCACTACCCTTATATATATAGGAGGGTCATGGGACAAGGTTCTCTATCCTAGGCAATGCGGGATTAATGTAGCAGTAGAAGGGTTTGAGATTTTCTACAAAAACAACCAACTGCGCCACCTGAACCGATCGTTTCATGCATGAAACGATCGGTTGGGGAGTTGAGATGATCGGTTCACACCTCAACCGATCAGTTGGGGGAACCTGAGATGATCGGTACACTTATGAGACGATCGGTTCGTGGTCCTAATCCACAAATTGACTTACAAATTTGTTTCCGATTAATCAAATATTAATCCTTGTCCAAATCGAATTTGTACAAGTGAAACAAATTGTATTTGCAAAATAGTCTTCTCACTTTAAAAATGATCTCTGTTAGACCAGTTGAGTCGATTGGTTCAACCCTTGAACCGGTCGTCTCATCCTGTCTTGAGCCGATCGGTTCATCTCATGAGCCGATCGGTTCAACAACCTGAGCTAATCAGTTCAACTCTTGAGCCGATTGGTTGGGGCAGCATGCTTGTGCAAATCAGTCAATTGCAGTTTCAATCAATCCGATACTCTAATCAATCGATCCAACACCTTGAATACTATGATTTTGAGCTATCAATTAATTGAAAGTTTAATTGAACTACTAAACTCCTTTAGTAATCAATCTAAACATCATTTGTGGATAAACTCCTCTTCCAAGTTAAATCCTATTTGTGTGACCCTACAAGTCCATTTCACATTGACAGTGAAAGTCCATAACACTTATGACTTCACAAGCAAAGAGTGGTGCCTAGTCGCACATCAGTGCTACCCAAGTGAAATATAAAGTTGGAGAGAAACTTTCAATCCTACAATCCATGAATGGTGTTATAGTGAATGTATAATTCCTTTGTCGCTGATATCCCGAATGAACTCAAGGCATGAATCAGTCATCCTGTCAATGTTCATTCACTTTCTTGATCTCAGAGTAGATTGGAGGAGATATGTATGACATCAATATCACATACTGATTCACACATGCGTGCACACTCCTATCTCAATCCTACTCATCAAGTGGCCATGGATATCAAACTCCCTCAGGAGGGACAAATCCCACATCTATCACTCACCCCTCAAAAGCCCCATGTGTCAAAGCCACCCAATTATCACCTTTATAACAACCCATGTTTCAGGACTGTGTTTGATGATGTCAAAGTGTACCCAACGACATGTGTTGAGTGTAGTGATTTCAGATCAAAGAATCACACTCACAACCATCACTGTGAGAACTGACTGTGACTACCATGTCATGGTTCCATGTGTCAAACTCACGATGGGTCTGTCTGGTACACTTGTTCTCTAACAAGTACCTATGTGTTTGGTTTGATATCTCCATATCATGACTAATGAGATTTTGTCATCAACCAACACCACAATCTAGTCTTGTGTGTCATTGTTGTCTATCTACCTTCCATAATGACATTCGACTAGGGACATGATAAGAATGTACAAACTCTTAGCATCCGTATGATCTCATCGTTCAGGTCCTTAACCTAAAAGCATACGTCATTGAGCACTGTCATTCTCTAGACATTCAATCTGATCTATCATTATCTCATATGACTGAACTAGAAAGAATTGGAAGCTTACCTTTGATGTTTATCAAATCAATCTTGATGTATCCCACCAATCATCCCATGATTGTCTCTCAGGGCATACATACCAACAATTGACTTAGTATATATCTCATTCTCTAAAACTGAGATTTATTATGAGCTGTTGATATGCAAATTGGGCCCTAACTGTTATTATTTTTTCATATTATAAAAATTTACATCTTATTTCCCTAATTTTTTTGTTTTATTTATTATTGTCTAGACACCTAATACGTTCCTTTTGTATTGAGTTTAATTAAATTAATCGTGTTCCTTTATTATATTCATGTTGTTCTTATCTGACTATTATTATCTAATTGTATTGGTGCATTATGAGATTCAAACCCAATGTGTGTGTGTGTATATATATATATATATATATATGAGTTTGTCTTTTTTTCCCGTGCAGGTAACAAAGGGGAAGCTACCCGGCAGCAGGGCGCGGTGGCATAAGGCCGTAATTATTTCAAAAAGAAAATGAGCGGAAAAAGCGAGAAAATGGGTGGAAAGACAGTGAGCGAAAAAACCCCAAAACCTCCATTCGAACCCTCGCTCTGCCCTGTGATAACTGTCGTTCTCACGCAAAAGCACCAGCGACCACATCCCACAACCCCTCCATCCCCACCTCCTCTGTCTCCAGTCGCTCTGACTGCAAATTCCGTCTCCATCATCTTCGATTCCACCTCCTCTCTCTTAGTACATCTCAATTACAGAGCAGCTACCCTCTTCAGAGATGAAGAGTATGAAGAAGGCATCACGGAGGACCTCGACAATGCCGCCTTGGAGAAGGAATCTAAGGACCGTGATTGAAGAAGAAGATGACTTAGAATTGCACCACTATCAAGCCAATGAGAAGATGGCCAAAGAACCAGAGGAAGTGACAAAAGTAGCGGCCGCAGAAGGGGAGATAGAACGGGATACAACACCACCAAGTACTCTGAAAGGGGATAAGGAAGGGGCTACGATGGCCAAAGAAGCAGATGAAGTGGGAAAAGAAGTAGGTGCGGAAAGGGAGAAGGAAGGTGTTGTGGTGACTACTCTGAAAAAATAGAAAGGGAACAAAAGAGGGGTTGCGATGGTCAAAGAAGCAGATGAAGCGGGACAAGAAGCGGCTGCAGAAGGGGAGATGGGAGGTGCTGCTGAGACTCCTCAGAAAAGATGGAAAGGGAACAAAATAGGGGATGCAGTTCCCCTAACGAGTAAATCTTTAGCGAAAAGAGCAAAACACAGTAAGATGGATACTGCTGGTAATGGAGGCAATGGAGCTACCGAGACTGAAGAACCTCCACATAACAAAGAGGAGAATGAAGAACGATGAGGTAATTTGTGTTTGCATGTACATTAAAAATGAAAACATAAACAAAAAGATTTTGACTAAAAAGTAACAATGCATGTTGAAAGAGTAACTGTTATAAGAAGTAGAGTAACTAGATGATGCCTAGAGTAACTACAACTAAACATTGGAGTAACTATACGATAGTCCAAAGTAACTGAAGTAATGCTGGAGTAACTATTACAGAACAATGAGTATCTCACACACTAGATATAGCAGTTAAACTAGGAAAACCATATTATTAAACTAAAGACTACACTTTTCGAGTAACTGTGTTTGTATGTAGGAGAAGAAAGGAAAGGGGATGATGATAGTACAGATGAAAATCAGCAAAAGAATGAGACAAAAGGCTACTGCGGATGAAGGAGAGGTGAAAAGAAGAAAAATGAAAAAGAAGGGGAAAGGGAAGGACGAAGCAACTAAGGAAAAAGTGAAGGCTGCTGATGAGAGAGGAGAAGAGGAAAGGAGGAGGAAAGAGAAGGGAAAAGAAAAGGCTACCGAAGAGGGAGGAAAAGAGGAAAGAATGAAGAGGATAGAAAAGGGGAAAGGAAAGGCAGATGAAGGTAAGCTTGTATGAATTTTTAATTGTGTTAATTTATTATTACTCTCATAGGACACTTACTTGTAGTTTATTAAATTGTTGTTACAAAACAAATAGTTAGCTTTAAAAATGTGATCAACCTACCACGTATAATGAATTGTGAAAAATTTAAGAGTAACTTGACTGAATAAGAAGTAATAAATAAAACAAACCCAAGAGTAAGTTTTGATATGTTTGTAGTGGGAATCAAAAGGCTATACTACAGGTGTTACATAAAGAGCTACATCACCACCAGCAACAGTGTGGTGTTTACAAGTAATCAGCTTAGAATGATGAGGTCGACGGCCTTTGCAAACATGTTAAAGATGTCGAATCTTACAGTTGACATAGGACTTTTGGAGGATTTAATAGATAGATATGTGGATGATGACATATTTTTGTTGGCCAAAGGGGTGGAAAGAATGATGACCGTTGAGGATATGGGGGTAATTCTAGGTATCCCCAACAAAGGTATGGATATAATACCTAGGAAAAATTCTGAGATAGTGAGCTCAATATGGCAACAGTTTGCGAGGGCGACAGGTAAATATGGCAATGAAAGTGAGACCTCGAAGAGGTTAAGGGAAAAGGATGCCCTACATATGGACAACTTATCAAAGATTTGACAAGAATATGCCAAGACCGACGATCCAGTGGACTATCAGAACATGTACCGTACGTAGATGTTGCACCTGCTGGCAACATTCCTACTCACAGACACCAGCTATTGTACACCAATCTACATCATGCACCACCTAGATGATGGTACTTCCACTGGGCATATGAATCGGGCAAAGCTGGGGCATGGGAGTATCTTCAAGAATATGAAGATGCTGAAGGAGAATGTCCAGCTGAGGAGGAAAGGGGAGAAAGGAAAAACCACCCTCTACACATCAGGGTGTGTGATGTGCCTTTGCGTAAGTGAACAAAATTATTTTCATCTACATTGTTACAATAATGACTAGGGGGCAATGACATATGCATTATATTTTCTCTCTGTTACATGCATGTTTGGGCATATGAGATGACGAAGATGGCAAAGCCAACCTTCCTTAACGCCAAGCCAAGGATAAAGAAGTGGGTTGTGCCGGTCGAGAAATTGATGGATTTAGGGGTTGTGGACCCTAAGGATGTAAGAATATTTCTTCTTTGTTACAAAAGATAATATACAACATAATCCTACATGTTTGCATTGTGACACATTATTTTTGTTTTTTTTGGACATGTTTGTCAAAGGATGAAGCTAGACTAGGGAGATGATTGGCGAGTTGCAAGAACAATGAAGGACATGCCCTACTACCTTGCGGGAAAAAGGGCAAAAAGTAAGCCAACTGCATATAAGGTGCCAGCAAAGTCGATCATCAAAAAAGGAGTGACTGTTGAGAACACCACCCTGGAGAGAAGAATCCACATACTGGAGGAGGAGCTAAAGATGTAGAAGGAGATCTGCACAAAAATAGTTGTTGAGGTATTCACTGACCTGTAGAGGGAGAAGAAACGGCTAGAAAAAAGGATAGCTGAGCTAGAAGAGGAAAATAAAAATCTGAAGAGAAAGTGGGGAGATGAAGGTGACAAAGCACAGTCACCTGCCAGTGGGTTCGAACAATTTGCAGAGGGGTTTGCCTCAGTGAATGTTGATGAACCCAAAGAAAGGTCAGATGTGCTTTGCAAGAAGGATGTCAATACGGCGGACAAAGTAGAGAAGGAAGGTGTGGAGAAGGATGACACACTGAGGAAACGAGGCAGGATGAGCCTGAGAAGAAAGTATGTGGAAGAGAAGGAATCAGAAGATGAGAATGATGATAAGAAAACTGGTGATGAAGAGGAGAAGAAGAAAGAAAAAGCAACTGATAGTTCTGACCAAGGAAAGTCTGCACGAGATGCAGAAGAAAAGAGCCAAGAAGAAATAAGGGAATAGCTAGAGAAAATAATCGAAGAAGAAGAAGGGCAGAAGGGGGAGCCCAGAAAAAGGTTGACAAAGAGGAAGAAGATGGAACAACACATAATAGGGAGCATAGAGAAGAACGTAAAGAAAAGGAGGGAGGAAAAGGTAAGTTTGCATCTCCTTTCAAGTATATCAGTACATGAGTATCTGTTTGATATAGTAGAGTAACTGTGTGATATAGAAGAGTAATTGTAGGAATAGAAAGAGTAACTATACGATAGTCTAGAGTAATTGTGTGAATTAGTAGAGTAACTATAGGAACATAAAGAGTAACTATATGATACTCTAGAGTAACTATGCAACATATCATCATTGTGTAACTTGTGGAAAATGAAGATTGATTCTAACATGGACTGCTCTTTTGTTGTTGACAGCACAAGCTCTCAAATTTCATTGGTTTTGAGCATTTCAAAACAAAAGAAACCAGGGAAATTGTCCATCACTTCATGGACAACATAGAAGAAATGTAAGAAAATTGGTTATTTTGTCAAGTGTACAAAGATAAAACATTACTTATTCGATATCCAACTCATATGTATAACATCTATAAAAATGATTGGCAGGTCAAAACAAGAATGGAGATTCAGTGATGACACTTGGTGCACAAGGAAGGACCTCTATGCCCTCTTGTACAAATATCAGATGATGCAATCATCTGTAAGAAATAAGAATGTAGTGTAACTCTTTGAAATAGATAATTTGAATTGCTAAACAAGAAAGCTTGTGGTTTTTTTCAAGTTCTGGACTACTTTGTGGAGATGTTCAAGGTGAGTACAAGCAAGCGGAGGAAGAAGGGTTTGACGTGGCACTGCATGAGAACTTATGCTCCGATAAGAAAAGCAAAATTGGTATACAAAATTACATCAAAATACAAAAAAAGATACACAAATTGAAACTTATAGATGTGCATTTTTAAATTCTACATTTGCAGCAGAAACTTTCATTTGATGTTGAGAACATCACCCTGGAGTAGATTGACATGCTAGCTCCAGTCTTCAACGTTCCGTTGAAAGATTGGGACACAATGAACTCGGTGTTCACCATACTAAACAACGACAGCCACTGGCACTTGTATGAAGCAAGCTTCAGGGATGGAGCACACCGGTCTTATAACTTGATGAGTGGAAATAGCAAGTCAAGAAAGGAATTCCTTAGTTGGGTAAGCGGTCTATAAAAATTAACTCTCTTAGTAGTGGATTGACAAGATTAATGTTTGTTGATTGATGATTAATAAAAGTTGTATTTTTTAATGTAGGTGGGTATTGTGCATGAATTCTTTAGGGGTGCACCCAAAAAAGGAAGCCAATTGTCACAGTGGGAATGAGAGTACCCGATGTGCCCACAACAGGAAGAAGACTCACTTGACTGTGGGATCTTTGTCATGAAGTACCTAGAATGCCTGGTCAATGGAAAACATATGGACTTCACCTGCAAGGACATGACGACAATAAGGGCTGATATTTTTCAGAGAATTATGGCAAGGGGGCAGCTGCAGCCTGTACAAGCAGATGAAAAGGATGCAAATGAAGACATCAAAGAAGGTCCATCTGAGGAGAACAAGGGAGAAGAAGATGAAGGTCAGAAGTGGCAAGAAGTAGAGAAGAAAGAAGTAGCAGATGCAGAAGTGCATGAAGAAAAGAGCGCGGAGGAAGAAACTATTTCAAGCCAGATAGATGGTTGTATACTAGCTGAAATACTGAATTATTAATTGAAATGTAAGACTTGAACAATTTGCTTCTGGAGTTTTGATGTGTAACTGCTATGAGATATACATTTACTTGTGTGTCGCAAAAAGCCTAAAAATACATTTGATCTAAATCATATTGTAAATATGAGTATTTCTGGGTTTAATATATAACGTATTATGCTTTGAATGTTGTGTTCTTGAATGTATAACTGTTGTGGTTTTGTATGAAGATATATACTTTCAGTTAGCCTGCCAAAAAATAAACTAACTCAAGAGGAAGAGTGATGATGATATTGTAACCCATAGAGTAATTATAAGAACACTAAGAGTAACTGTGATAGTCTAGAAAAGAAACCCTTTGATTCAAAGGAGTAACTCTTATACTTTGTAAGAGTAACTCTAAAAATAGAGAGGTAAAACACATATCACAAAACAATGTATGTGGAAAGACAGAGTAATAGGGACATCTTGTAAAGTAACTGTACGGGCATGAGAGCAAGTGTTCGATTCCAAAAAAAATGGTAAATGTATCAGAACTCACTGACAAAGAAGAGTGGTGAACTCATAATCCATAAGGTAACTATAAGAGAACTAAAAGTAACTTTAAGAGCACTAAGAGTAACTGTGACAACACTAAGAGTAACTGTGACAATATAAAAAGTAACTAGCGTTCAAAAAGTAACTGTTGTACTTTGGAAAGTAACTCTTGTGGATGAAGGTTTGTCAAGAACACGAAACCAGTGTATGTGAACCACATAGTAGCAAACTGACATTTCGTAAGTAACTAAACAAACATGAAAGTAACTGTACTAATCCAAAAATGTAGGTATTTCAGAAGAAAAGAGTATCCATTGCACACGAAGAGAAATACATATTCTTCAAAAGAGTAACATCTATTCAGAACATATTCTTTGTAACATATTCAAAGTATATGTACATCTGCTGGAGCTCAAGGTAACACACAGATAGATTACAAGCACAAGTGAAATACATGGAGGGTTACAAAATCACTTTCACAAAACTACACAAAAAGAACAACCCATTACATATTTGAATATGCCTCACTCACGCACTAATCAACTACAAACTCCACTAAAAAAGATAGCCATCCATCAATAGTAGTAGCAGCAACAACTCCCAACCGCATGATAATAGAAAAAAGAACAACACACTTAGCAACACCAGGATGCTCCCCAAAATCAATAGCAGCACCAGAAAAGAAGGGTTAGCTAGCAGCACCAGCATCTCAAAAGAACAGAAAATAGCAGAAGCAAGATGAGATAACGAATATACACGTCCAACATCAACAAACCACATGAGCAACATCAGAGATAATCGTTGAGCAGCAAACAACAACAACACATAGTCCAGAAAGAGTATCCCTGGAGAATGGACTAATTCTTCATAGGGTAGTTCCTGCTATCATGGTTAACCCCAAACTCTAAGAAATTCTTGCACTGCCTCTCTCTTTTAGACTAGGCAATGTCAACTCCAGATTTAAACCTCACATTGGTCGATCTAGGTCTCCCCTTAGTTTTGCAAATACTAGGGATATGGACCTTGACAGTAGAAGAAGAAGATGTATTAGAAGCGGTTACACCATCACTTGCACCAGTATCAGCGAGATCCAAGTATAAGAGCTCCTTTCACAAAGCTAACAGTTTTTCATGGAAAAGATCTATAGTGTTGTTCCTACATGCTATGTTGACAATTGAATTGTAGGCAGAAACAAGCTAAAGTGTCCTCCCAGTGGATGGATGCTTAACTGACGCTTTGCTAAAAATCAAAGGGTGTTCCCTGTATCCTTTGGTCCACCTCTTCAGTATGTATGGCTCGGGAAGAGTGCAAAAGTCACAACTCTTCAAATAAGATAGGATGTGCCTACAAGGGATACCTTTGAATTCCAACATGAAGCAATTGCACAAAAAAATCTCACTAGATGACTCTTTCTTCAAGAAATGGGGAGATCCAAGGCCACCGACACGATACACCTCAAAGACACCTTCTTCTAAATCTTCCTTTACATTGTAGACCATGCTTTGAGGAACCTCAAACTGAAAGATCTTAAAGATGGACTTGGTGTATATACCTCTCATTTGCTCTTCCAGAGACCACAGTGATGACAAAGGGAGTTTACTGTACTCGTCGTCAAAGTATTTGAAATTTTCAATCTCCCGCACATGAGAGTAAGCCATCTCCAAGGAACATACAAGTTCAAAGATAGTCTTCCTACTATTCACATGGCTTCTAATGAACGCATTCAGGCTCTCACTCCTTTGAGTTGTCCTCATGCCCGCAAAGAAAGAAGACGGCATATAGCATGTAACCCAATCCCAACGCATCACATACATATCAGAAATCCAAGTAATAGAAAACAAATCATTCTCTTGAACTACATAATCCCACCTCTCTTTAAAAATGTCAACATCATCCACGTTCCACATGCTATCATTCAAGGAGCTTATGATATGGTCCTTGCTAGGAACACCACCAAGCTTAGAGGGAAGATTCTGTAGGATGTGCCAGTTGTAGAAGTGATGCTTGCAATTTGGAAAAATAGTAATGATAGCAACATTCGTAGTAGGGTCCTAATCGGTTATGATGGAAACCGACTCTTTGCCAAAACAAAGTAAGTACTGCTTGAAAACCCAGACAAAGGAGTCGTACTTCTCATCGACCAGCAAAGCTGAAGCAAACAACACTGTCTTGCGATGGTGATCAACACCACCAAACATTCCAAAAACCATCGAATACTTGTTGGTGTGGTAGGTGGTGTCAAATGAATCGCATCGCCAAACAACCCACAGTCTTCAACGGAGACAGGATCAACCCAAAACAGATGAGTCAGGCAGCAATCAGGATCGTTTTGGTAGGTATAGAAGAATTTTGGATCAAGGACCTTAAACCTAGCAAAGCGATCCAAAACCTTGTCGACATCGTATTTGGCCGACACTTTCCTCTTGCTACTAATGTGTCCATGAGCTTGTCTAGTGGTAAATGTCAGATTTTCATAGCCGCCAGATTCATATGCTATCAATGCAATTTGTCTCAATACCAGTATGTTAGCTAGGTTCATGGAAGAAAGGATCTCTTTTTGAGTTTCATCAAGAGATGAGTTACACTTCAGGTAATGGAGATGAGCATCATCAACAAGATCCTACTTGTGTTCCTCAACAAAGGTAGTCACAACCCACATGGATGAGGACTTATCCAGTATGAATCAGATCATGGCTCCATAACCACACATCTTCACCGAACGCCTATGCTTCTTGGACAAATTATCTTGTAAGTTACCCACTTCATCACAAATGGGGCTCAGAAGCCCTCTTGATCTCTTAAAACGACCGATTTTACCCTTCTTGTCACAAACCAGATCTTTGGCAACCAGAATCTTAGTTCCCCGTTCATACCTGTTGTCGTCTTTCCTGATGTTAAAAAAAATCATGCCAGCATAGCTAGAATAGAAGAAGATACCTTCATCTAAACTTCCAAACTGGATACCAATTCTAGGAACTACAAATGGGGTCAGAGTGGAAGCACCAATAGAAGGAGAAGAATGAGGATTATCATTGTCACAGGTGACAGTTGCATTATCAACATCTGTATCAAGGCTGGGATCCATGACAGCATGTGGGAGTAACTCTACAAGACAAAAGAGTAACCCTGAAACACCAAAGAGTAACTTTGTCAGTTCAAAGAGTAACCACGTATAACAAAAGAGTAACTATGTGAAACATAAAAACATGTATGACAGTTACTACTTCAAAAATAAAAAATGCAGACACAAAATTGGGTTTCTTTCCCACACAAAAGATAGAGAGATGTATACACATTGTGATGATGAAAAAGTGAGAAAATGAGTATAACTGATTGAAGTGACGAAGAGAATACAAAACTACCTGGTTGTAGCTTGAACAAACTGCTACTCCTAAAATGCAGATAGATCAGGGAATTCTCCCACCCCCTCCCTCCTCTTCAATGGTGTGAGCTTCACAATAGCAGGTCTGGATCATGGATTTGACCTGGTGAAGATCGATATATTCACCGGATACTATGAAAAATGTCACAAAAGGTTCAAATCTGCGCAAATACACCTTCGTCATCCTCCTCTACAAAAACTGATAATTGTGGAAGCCATTCAAGCCGGCTGACATCTCATCTTCGGCCCCTCTCCAGCACGAGCAGCACTTCCTCGGCTCCGTCGGCCATTCACAACACATCATCTCCTACCTCGGTTGCGACGTCACACGGTCTTCCTACAACTTGTTCCCCAAATTCACCCCTAGCGGCAGCCTCGTTGATGAGATCAGGCAGAATGAAAAGGGGTGCCTCGATGAGTGCCAGATCAAAGGGTATGCTTAGTACATACTGATGGGTCTCTCCCACCACCACAACCGTAGAGTTGCCCACTACGATGTCAAGCCCCAAAACGTCCTGCTTGCCGCCGATGGCACCGCCAAGCTAGATGACTTTGGATGCGCCAGGTGGATCGATGGGCTGATAGAGATTGGGATCTCAAAATTACATTTCAAACTATTTACAAAACCTTACACCGCGTCAAGGTGTCGGGTAGCTTTGCTACAGTACCCACGTGAGTATTAAAAAAATAGCATATATATATATATATACTATGTGTGTATGGGTGATGGCTCTCTCACATATACCCTAGTACTTACACCCACTTTACATACACTTTATATAGAGTATGTGTAAGGACCCTGACCTTCGTTTAGGGTTTACCCTATTTGTTTTGCTTAACCTTGGTGCTTTGGTGCTTGCTAATCACCTTTAGTGGTGATTAGGGTTTGGTTGTGCTTTGTTGAGAGTTGGAGGGGCTACTTGCAAATAACCCAAGTTTAGGGTTTTGTAGGCAAGTTTTCCACCTTGTGAGGTGTTCCTCCCTCTCTTTGCTTCCTCTTGTGTTGAGAGGAAGGCTTGGGCTCGTTGTTTGAGTTCTTTTGGGCCTGGTTGAGCTTGTTTGGGCCTTGAGGTGCCTTGTTTTGGCTTAGTTGAGCTTTGTGTCGCCCAAGATGGAGAGTGTATCGGCCTAGGAGTGTTTGTGTCGGACAACATGTGAGGTGTGTCACCCATGGTGCAAGTGTTGTGTCGCCCATGGTGTTTGACCCAGCCTTGACCTCGTTTGTGTCCCCACTAGTGGACACTTGGAGCTTGATGCATGCATGTGGCAAAGACCTTGGACAAGTGTATAAGGCTTGCAAGAGTAGTGGCTTGAGCTCTAGGACAAGTGTCCCTTGGGTGGGAGACACCTTGCCATGCTCTACCTTGTTTTCTCCTCCCTTCCCTTCTATATAGGTGGTTCTTTCCCTTGCTTTGAGTTCCTTTGATCCTTTAGTTTCCTTCTCCACCTTGAATCCACGACACTCCCTTCTTCCTTGCTTGTGTCGGCCGACACCCCCCCTGAAGGAGCAAGTGGTGGTCGACATCCCTTGAAGCTTGGAGCTCTTCTTCTTCTTTGGAGCTTGGAGCTTAAGGCGGGTTGCATAACTTCTAACCCTATCTACATTACCTCCTTTATTGCTTATATGTTGTTGTTAGTTTTTACATCTTGCTTAGTACCCTTGTTTGGCCGATCCTCTTGGTAGTTTTTGGTGAGCAATACTCCTTTCTCTCTTTGGTCTAGAAGAGTGAGTTTAAGCTTCTAGTCTCATGAGCAACACCCCTCTTTCTTGGTCGATTGAGGTGAGCTTGTGTTCTATTTGCTTGAGCAACACTCTCCTCTCACCATGGACTAGAAGGGTGAGCTCGGTTGTAGTGGACCTTGTTTAGGGTTGGTGTTTGTGTTGCCCGACGGGTGATAGGTGGTGTGCAAGACCCCTCTTTCTTGGTTGATTGAGGTGAGCCATCTCCTTGACCCTCTAAGGTTTTGGGTATCTTTTGCTTGAGGTCGAAGACGACCTTGTGAGATGTATCTTGGTCGAGATGAGGATGATGAGACGCTGCCCGACAGCCCTCTAGTCTAGTTTTGCTTGACATGAGTATGTGTGTGTTGGGCGACACATTTGCTTTTGTGTTGGGTGATGTGGTGGTGTCAGGCGACACCCCTTCTGCTTGTGACAGGCATCACGCCCATTCCTTTGCTTTGTGTCAGCCGTTAGGCCTTGACCAGGTTGTTGCACGTTTTGTGGATGAGTTCTCTCTCTCTTTTCTTGGACGTTATGCTTGGTGGTCTGACCTGGCCGAGATGTTAGCACCTGTGACGGCGTTGATGGGTAGCTGTGTCGGGCGTTGCGTCGACTTGGTGTCGGGTGATAACAACAAAATGCAGCGGGCGTCACCCGATAGTGCTATGTGCCCGATACATACCCCTGTCGCGCATTACTTCCCCTTGTAACGCTGCGTCGCGCGCTGGTTGCCTTGGTGGCAACGCAGCGTTGCTGCTCACTTATATATCTATCGTTATGCGTTGAGTTTGGGTGAGGGCAGGTGGCCGATACACCCCCTTTTTGTGAGGGTTCGTGGTGATCTATAGTGAGGGTTCTTGTTATCCTTGTTGACGGTTCCTTGTATCATGGAAACAGACTAGTTGTATGTACATATATACCCTTTTCTAAACGTTGGTGACTCCTTGCTCACTTAATGATAATGATAAGGGTAGTGGTAATGACAACGCTTGTTCTGTATATCTGACATGACTACATGTATTACAGAATCACCTTGATTATCAATATAATTATGAGATAAGGATAAGTACATAAATAGTTGCTTAATGATGTGATTTATGCACTTGATCACCAGATAATGTATAATTGTTAAGTATAGCATCTTGAATGTCATTTCATGATGGTAAGCATAGTCCTTATGTTGAAATTATGATTATTGTATACCCTAACCATGCAGGTGATGCTTAGCCATAAGAAGGCTATGAGAAATATGTGATGAGTAACATCACTCTGATAATTACTCTGGTTGACGAGATTGTATGTATGATGTGTTTGTCCCATGATGATGATGATGTAAGCCTTGAGAGGCAGTGGCAATACATGATAAGGGATTGAGATCCCATGGTATGTGATGATCCTTGAGATGGATCTGGATGGTTGGCAAGAGGCCAAGTGATAATATGTGATGTTGGATCCATGTGATGGATCAGGTTGATGTGATTACAATAATAGCATAATGTTGTGTTTACTTTCTGTTATATCTTGCATGTTATATAACTTGGTTGAATCTTGCAATCCATCTAAAAGATACTAAATAATCACAGTGAAATATATCATGTAGTTGCCCTGGCCATAGATCCATAATCGTCAGGAATTTGGTGATGGTGAAACGGGTTCTCCTACGGGTTAACCCAGAGCGCATATTGTTGAATATGCGAGGTTGCTCCTAGCCTAAAGTGAGGAGGTAAGAGTGCAACTTCGGTTGTAGACTCCAGGGTGCAGATTCAGGCTCGTAGCCCCATTTGTAATGAAGAGCATGGTGAACAGGCCCATGGCTCAGGATATGTGATATGAGGAGCATGAAGGCATTCATGGCTCAGAGCACTGTGAACAGGCCCGTGGCTCAGTTTCACTAGCGTCGATACCTGTACTGAGGTGGGCTAGGTATAGGGTAGCCTGACCCTGTGGCTAAGACCACTTCAGCATGAGACTGCGGTCCTGCTTATGTTGTACTCATGCACTGACCACAAGGTGGGAGGTCATGGAGTCTGGCTCTTCCATGTGACCTTGTATGGCACCGGCTCCGGGTTTCGCAGCCGTCGGTTGGATTTGAACGGTACGGTTCACTTCCTCAGGGCATAAGAATACGTAATCTAGCCGTATAGTATTTACTGCTTAAGGAAAAACACGGAACATTAGTTGAGGCCTTGTTTGTGTAGTTAACCAGTTATATCTTGCGGTTACTTCTATATTCCTCAGGTTAAGTGGCAATATATCTTATCTTGTCAATCATGTTCCATTGAGAGATATTTGGTTAAATGCCGTATGGTACAGCTGGTAAGCTTGTCGGTAAGAATAGCTTTGCTTTATATAAACTGCTCTCGTTATACCTGTTATCAGTTATCTGCTGTTATAGCTTTATCTTTATGAGGTTCTGTAGTTGCGGTGGGGAGTTATGTTTCCCGCTGGGACAATGTTCAATTGTCTCACCCCACTGCTTTACACCCTTTTTAGGTAGTCGAGCTAGACGTGGTGGTGGTCGCAGAGTTGCGGCCGAGCAGCAAGAAGAACAATAGAAGGCAAGCGTTGGACATGCTGTTGTTTTGGATGTTTTGAGATAGAGTCTAGAGTCATCCCTGTACTCTCAGGTCTTTGACGGTGTTTTGATGATGTTTCACAATGTACAGCTGTGTATGCTTTGTATATCCTGTTGTTGGCTGGATGTGTGCCTTTATGTATGTATGAATAGGTGATGAACTCATGATATGATAGGACAACTGTTGCTCTAAGCTGTGGACATGTTTCAAGGCTTGTATATATGTATATAACCTGTTCTTTTGTAGAATGTGGACTGGAATGCAATGGTTTATCAGTTTATCCGCTTTCCGCAATCAGTTTTAATTATCCCATATTTTTGGTAATCTGTGGTTATGGTGATTTCCACACATTTTCACGTAACACCTCGCTGTCTGTGTGATAGTGGGATGTGTTGCCACAAAGTTTGGTATCAGAGCTTTAGGTTCGCTGAGTCTACAGGGATTTAGGACTAGGTTGAGTCTGTTCTTATGAGTTTTCCAGATTTTCTCATAATCATCTTCTGCCTCAGCGGAAGAAAAGCCAAGATGTCTGGAAACCATGAAGAACATGCTGATGAGCACAACGATGATGCATCTGTTGATGGAGCTTTTGGGCAGGCACATGAAGATCGGGTGCCTGAGGTCCCCCAACCTAACCCAGCCATTCTTGAACATCCTTCTTACCAACAGCTTATGGGGTAGATGATGGCTACGATGAATCTCATGATTGAGAGATTACCAGTGCCTCCTCCACGAGCATAGGTTCCCCATGGAGAAGCATCGGGTATTGGGAAGACCTTTGAGTAGCTTCACTGAGTCGGAGTTTCGGATTATGCTGGAACGGCTGATCCAGCGGATGCAGATATGTGGGTGACAAGTATTGATAAGGCTTTCCGGATCCTCGACATCCCCGAAGCAGACAAAGTAAAGCACGTTGTCTATCTTCTGAAGGGTAGTGCTGGTCACTGGTGGACCATCGAGGAAGAGAAGCGGCCTGGTGAGGTGATCCGTTGGGAAGTGTTCCGGCGCAAGTTCGTCACCATATAGTTCCCAAAGACGTATCTGGATGAGAAGATCAGTCAGTTTGAGAGCCTGCGCCAAGGAATGATGAACATCACCGAGTACGAAGCCAAGTTCATGGATCTAGTGAGGTTTTGTCCTCACATGGCAGCGACAGATGAGGAACGGATCAGACGTTTCGAGAAGGGTCTGAGTTTTGAGCTGACAACACCTGTGTCTGCGTTGGAGAACCAAGAATGGTTTGCTACGTTCATGGAATCTGTTCAAAGGATTGAGAGGTCAGTAAGGGAGAAAAGAGAATCCATGTCTCACAAAAGACCTGCTCAGTTTCAGGGACAGAGGTTTGGTGGCTTTAAGAAGCCTAGGTTTTCATCGCCGTCAGTGATGAGAGATTCTGGTGTACCGTCTCAGTGGTCTCCAAGTAAGGGGAGAGGTTATGTTTCTTCGCCATCTAAGGTGCATAGTACAGATTCTGTGGCAGTGACAGGGCCAGCTAGGCCATGGTTTGAGGATAGGTCATGTCATCTTTGTGGACAATTCGGGCATTTCAGGCTCAATTGCCTAAATAGAGGTGTTGAAGTGACGCACCAGCTGAGGCAGAGTTTCCAAGGATCTGACAGACAGCAGCCCAGTGGTAGCAGAGGACGAGGACACAGTCAAGCATCTCAAGCAGGTTCGTCTGCTTAAGGAAGCAAAGGTCATGGACAGCAAGCAACAGCTCGATTCTATGCTATGAATCAGCCGGAGGCGATAGTCAACCCGTGAGTAGTGACAGGTCAGATGGAGTTATTTCATTCTGATATGTCTTCTTCTTACTTTATATTTGTTTTGGTTGACCTGGGTGCTACACACTCTTTTATCGCCTATAGTATGCTTGAGAACTGTCATTTACCTGTTAGCTGTAAGAAGGATAGCTTGTTGTTAGAAACCCCTCTTGATGGTTCCTCTTTGCTTCGAAAAGAGTGCCCATCTTGTGTCTTGTCTTTCTCGGGACACCGCATTCAAGTGAATCTCATACCATTTGATATGCATGGTTTCGATGTTATCCTTGGGATGGATACCTTAGAGAAGTTTAAGGTTGTTTTGGACTGCGGTTCCAAACAGGCAGTGTTTGATGATGACGGAGAGAAGTGGATCTTCCAGGGAGATAGGAAGATTCTTCCGACGTGTTTGGTGTTAGCTATGGTGGCAGAGACGTTGCTACGGCAAGGATGTGAGGTGTTTTTAGCTCACATGGTGGATACTGTTGTGGTTGCCAAGGCGGAAGGTCCTAGTCTTGAGGAGGTGTCAGTGGCTCGAGAGTTTGCCGACGTGTTCCCTGAGGAGTTTCCTGGTATTCCTCCACCCCGAGAGATTAACTTCGAGATCAATCTGGTTCCAGGAACACAGCCAGTTGCGCAAACACCGTATAGGATGGCTCCGTTAGAGATGGCAGAGCTTAAGAAGTAGTTGCAAGAGTTACTGGACAAAGGTTTCATCCGACCGAGTACGTCGCCTTGGGGTGCTCCAGTGTTGTTCGTTAAGAAGAAGGATGGTTCGATGCGGTTGTGTATAGACTACTGACAGTTGAATAAGGTCACGATCAAGAACAAGTACCCGTTACCGAGGATAGATGATCTGTTTGATCAGTTGTGTGGTGCTACAGTGTTTTTGAAGATCGATCTACGGTCTAGATATCATCAGTTGAGGATTAAGGCAGATGACATACCAAAGTCTGCTTTTAGGACGAGGTATGGTCACTTCGAGTTTGTGATGATGTCGTTTGGGTTAACCAATGCACCTGCTACTTTCATGGATCTGATGAACAGAGTGTTCCGTCCGTTCTTAGATCAGTTTGTTGTAGTCTTTATAGATGACATCTTGATTTATAGTCGGGACAGACTAGAGCATGAGCAACATCTTCGACGAGCGTTGACTCTTCTTCGCCAACATCAGCTATATGCCAAGTTCAACAAGTGTGAGTTCTGGTTGGAAGAAGTGACTTTCTTAGGTCATGTGATATCTGCTGAAGGAGTCAAAGTAGATCCGAAGAAGGTGGAATCCGTCGTGGATTGGGAGCAACCGAAGACGCTGACAGAAGTTCGTAGTTTCCTTGGTTTAGTAGGATACTACCGGAGGTTTATCAAGGACTTCAGTACGATCGCATTTCCGATGATGAAGTTGACCAGGAAGGATGTACCTTTTGTTTGGGATGAACGATGTCAACAAGATTTCTAGAGTTTGAAGGAGAAGCTGACCAGTGCTCCAGTGTTAATCCTGCCAGAGCCTGGAAAGGGCTATGTTGTTTTCTGTGATGCTTCTAAGAAAGGCTTAGGTTGTGTGCTGATGCAGGAGGATCATGTAGTTTCTTTTGCTTCGCGACAACTCAAGAAACATGAGGAGAACTATCCGACTCATGACTTGGAGTTGGCAGTAGTGGTTCATGCGTTAAAGATTTGTAGACACTATCTGTATGGGGAAGTGTGTCAAATCTTTACGGATCATAAGAATCTGAAGTACATCTTTTCACAGCATGAGATGAACATGCGACAGCGTCGATGGATGGAGTTGATCAATAATTATGATTGCACTATCGAGTATCATCCTGGTAAGGCGAATGTGGTAGCGGATGTGCTTAGCAGAAAGTCTTCTTCTCTTTCTTCAAAGAAAGCACAGTTGAGTTCCCCGGTATGCCATAGGCGAGATATGTTTGTTTCTCTACGACAGATGAATGTACAGATGGAAGTTTCCTTGTTGTCTGGTCTTTTAGCACAGATGCAAGTCAAGCCTATGTTGAGACAGCAGATCAAGGATGCATAGTAGATAGATGATATGGTACAGTTGATCAGATCAGAGTTCGACAGTGAAAAGAGTGAAGGGTTCCATGAGTCCGAGGATGGGCTAGTCTACTATCGAGATAGGATGGTGGTTCCAGATGCTGATGATCTGAGGAAGTTGGTGCTCGGGGAAGCACATATGTCGATGTATGCTATGCATCCAGGTGTCACCAAGATTTATCATAGTCTGAAGGACTTGTATTGGTGGCCCAGTTTGAAGAAAGATGTAGCTGAGTTCATGGTGAGATGTGCGGTTTGTCAGCAAGTGAAGGCTGAGCATCAGAAGACGGCAGGTACTTTGCAACCTTTGTCGATACCGCAGTGGAAATGGGATCATATAACTATGGATTTCGTAGTTGGTCTACCCAGGACATCTAGGAATCATGATTCCATTTGGGTGATAGTGGACAGATTTACTAAGTCTGCCCATTTTCTACCAGTGAAGACGACGTATACAGCTGAGAAACTCGCTCGAGTATATGTGGATGAGATAGTATGTTTGCATGGTGTGCCAGTAACGATAGTTTCTGACAGAGGTCCTCAGTTTACGAGTCGTTTCTGGGAATAGTTGCACAAAGCATTGGGAATGCAGTTGAGGTTCAGTACAACCTTTCACCCGTAGACAGATGGATAGTCTGAAAGGACTATTCAGACTTTGGAAGATCTCCTTCGAGCTTGTGTTTTGCAGTTTCTAGGCAACTGGGATGTACATCTTAGCTTGATAGAGTTTTCCTACAACAACAGTTATCAGCGGAGCATTGACATGGCTCCTTATGAGGCTTTGTATGGAAGGAAGTGTAGATCTCCTTTGTGTTGGTATGAGTCTGGTGAGTATCGGCTTTTGGGTCCTGAGTTAGTACAGCAGACAACAGAAAAGATCAAAGTGATACAACAACAGTTGAAAGTGGCACATGACAGGAAGAAGTCTTATGCAGACAACCACCGACGACCTCTGGAGTTCCAGGTAGGAGACAAGGTATATCTTAAAGTCACGCCATGGAAAGGTGTGCTAAGGTTTGGCCGGAAGGGTAAGTTGGAACCCAGGTATATGGGGTCTTATCCAGTCACAGTATGAGTTGGAAAGGTAGCTTACGAGTTAGAGTTGCCTCTAGATTTGCACAGGTTACATCCAGTGTTCCATGTCATTATGCTGAAGAAAAGTCATCCGGAATCGGGTACAGTGATACAGCCAGTTGAGGTTGATCTTGATGAAGATGTAACCTATGAGGAAGGTCCTGTGGTGATCCTTGACAGAAGGGTCAAGAAGTTGAAGAGGAAAGACCTGGTTCTTGTAAAAGTTCTTTGGCAGCGTCGTGCCGTTGAGGAAGCCACGTGGGAGCTTGAGGAAGAGATGAGGAGAAAGTATCCCTCGCTTTTCTCTTCAGATTTCGGGGATGAAATCCCTTAAAGGGGGTTATCTTGTAAGGACCCTGACCTTCGTTTAGGGTTTACCCTGTTTGCTTTGCTTAACCTTGGTGCTTTGGTGCTTGCTAATCACCTTTAGTGGTGATTAGGGTTTGGTTGTGCTTTGTTGAGAGATGGAGGGGCTACTTGCAAATAACCCAAGTCTAGGGTTTTGTAGGAAAGTTTGCCACCTTGTGAGGTGTTCCTCCCTCTCTTTGCTTCCTCTTGTGTTGAGAGGAAGGCTTGGGCTCGTTGCTTGAGTTCTTTTGGGCCTAGTTGAGCTTGTTTGGGCCTTGAGGTGCCTTGTTTTGGCTTGGTTGAGCTTTGTGTCACCCAAGATGGAGAGTGTATCGGCCTAGGAGTGTTTGTGTCGGCCAACATGTGAGGTGTGTCGCCCATGGTGCAAGTGTTGTGTCGCCCATGGTGTTTGACCTAGCCTTGACCTCGTTTATGTCACCACTAGTGGACACTTGGAGCTTGATGCATGCATGTGGCAAAGACCTTGGACAAGTGTATAAGGCTTGCAAGAGTGGTGGCTTGAGCTCTAGGACAAGTGTCCCTTAGGTGGGCGACACCTTGCCATGCTCTACCTTGTTTTCTCCTCCCTTCCCTTCTATATAGGTGGTTCTTTCCCTTGCTTTGAGTTCCTTTGATCCTTTAGTTTCCTTCTCCACCTTGAGTGCACGACACTCCCTTCTTCCTTGCTTGTGTCGGCTGACACCCCCCCCCCCCCTTGAAGGAGCAAGTGGTGGTCGACATCCCTTGAAGCTTGGAGCTCTTCTTCTTCTTTGGAGCTTAGAGCTTAAGGCGGTTTGCATAACTTCTAACCCTATCTACATTACCTCCTTTCTTGCTTATATGTTGTTGTTAGTTTTTACATCTTTCTTAGTACCCTTGTTTGGCCGATCCTCATGGTAGTTTTTGGTGAGCAATACTCCTTTCTCTCTTTGGTCTAGAGGAGTGAGTTTAAGCTTCTAGTCTCAAGAGAAACACCCCTCTTTCTTGGTCGATTGAGGTGAGCTTGTGTTCTATTTGCTTGAGCAACACTCTCCTCTCACCATGGACTAGAAGGGTGAGATCGGTTGTAGTGGACCTTGTTTAGGGTTGGTGTTTGTGTTGCCCGACGGGTGATAGGTGGTGTGCAAGACCCCTCTTTCTTGGTTGATTGAGGTGAGCCATCTCCTTGACCCTCTAGGGTTTTGGGTATCTTTTTCTTGACGTAGAAGACGACCTTGTGAGATGTATCTTGGTCGAGATGAGGATGATGAGGTGCTGACCGACAACCCTCTAGTCTAGTTTTGCTCGACATGAGTATGTGTGTGTTGGGCGACACGTTTGCTTTTGTGTTGGGTGATGTGGTGGTGTCGCGCGACACCCCTTGTGCTTGTGACGGGTGTCACGCCCATTCCTTTGCTTTGTGTCGACCGTTAGGCCTTGACCAGGTTGTTGCACATTTTGTGGATGAGTTCTCTCTCTCTCTCTTTCTTGGACGTTATGCTTGGTGGTCTGACCTGGCCGAGATGTTAGCACCTGTGAAGGCGTTGATGGGTAGCTGTGTCGGGCGTTGCGTCAACCTAGTGTCTGCCGATAACAACAAAACGCAGCGGGCGTCGCCCGATAGTGCTATGTGCTCGATACATACCCCTGTCGCGTGTTACTTCCCCTTGTAATGCTGCGTCACGCGCTGGTTGCCTTGGTGGCAACGCAGCGTTGCTGCTCACTTATATATCTGTCGTTATGCGTTGAGTTTGGGTGAGGGCAGGTGGCCGATACACCCCCTTTTTGTGAGGGTTCGTGGTGATCTATAGTGAGGGTTCTTGTTATCCTTGTTGACGGTTCCTCGTATCATGGAAACAGACTAGTTGTATGTACATATATACCCTTTCCTAAACGTTGGTGACTCCTTGCTCACTTAATGATAATGATAAGGGTAGTGGTAATGACAACGCTTGTTCTATATATCTGACATGACTACATGTATTACGGAATCACCTTGATTATCAATATAATGATGAGATAAGGATAAGTACATAAATAGTTGCTTAATGATGTGCTTTATGCACTTGATCACCAGAGAATGTATAATTGTTAAGTATAGCATCTTGAATGTCATTTCATGATGGTAAGCATAGTCCTTATGTTGAAATTATGATTATTGTATACCCTAACCATGCAGGTGATGCTTAGCCATAAGAAGGCTATGAGAAATATGTGATGAGTAACATCACTCTGATAATTACTCTGGTTGACGAGATTGTATGTATGACGTGTTTGTCCCATGATGATGATGATGTAAGCCTTGAGAGGCAGTGGCAATGCATGATAAGGGATTGAGATCCCATGGTATGTGATGATCCTTGAGATGGATCTGGATGGTTGGCAAGAGGCCAAGTGATAATATGTGATGTTGGATCCATGTGATGGATCAGGTTGATGTGATTACAATAATAGCATAATGTTGAGTTTATGTTGTTTACTTTCTGTTATATCTTGCATGTTATATAACTTGGTTGAATCTTGCAATCCATCTAAAAGATACTAAATAATCACAGTGAAATATATCATGTAGTAGCCCTGGCCATAGATCCATCATCGTCAGGAATTTAGTGATGGTGAAACGGGTTCTCCTACGGGTTAACCCGTAGCACATATTGTTGAATATGCGAGGTTGCTCCTAGCCTAAAGTGAGGAGGTAAGAGTGCAACTTCGGTTGTAGACTCCAGGGTGCGGATTCAGGCCTGTATCCCCATTTGTGATGAAGAGCATGGTGAACAGGCCCATGGCTCAGGATATGTGATATGAGGAGCATGAAGGCGTTAATGGCTCAGAGCACGGTGAATAGGCCCATGGCTCAGTTTCACTAGCGCCGATACCTGTACCGAGGTGGGCTAGGCAGAGGGTAGCCTGATCCTGTGGCTAAGACCACTTCAGCAGGAGACTACGGTCCTGCTTATGTTGTACTCGTACACTGACCATGAGGTGGGAGGTCGTGGAGTCCGACTCTTCCATGTGACCTTATATGGCACCGACTCTGGGTTTCACAACCATCAGTTGGATTTGAACGGTACAGTTCACTTCCTCAGGGCATAAGAATACGTAATCCAGCCGTATAGTATTTACTGCTTAAGGCAAAACACGGAACATTGGTTGAGGCCTTGTTTGTGTAGTTAACCAGTTATATCTTGCGGTTACTTCTATATTCCTCAGGTTAAGTGGCAATATATCTTATCTTGTCAATCATGTTCCATTGAGAGATATTTGGTTAAATGCCTTATGGTACAGCTGGTAAGCTTATCGGTAAGAATAGCTTTGCTTTATATAAACTGCTCTCGTTATACCTGTTATCAGTTATCTGCTGTTATAGCTTTATCTTTCTGAGGTTCTGTAGTTGCGGTGGGGAGTGATGTTTCCCACTGGGACAATGTTCAATTGTCTCACCCCGATGGTTTACACCCTTTTTAGGTAGTCGAGCTAGACGTGGTGGTGGTCGCGGAGTTGTGGCCGAGCAGCAAGAAGAACAGTAGAAGGCAAGCGTTGGACATGCTGCTGTTTTGGATGTTTTGAGATAGAGTCTAGAGTCATCCCTGTACTCTAAGGTCTTTGGCGGTGTTTTGATGATGTTTCACGATGTACAACTGTGTATGCTTTGTATATCCTGCTGTTGGCCGGATGTGGGCCTTTATGTATGTATGAATAGGTGATGAACTCATGATATGACAGGACAACTGTTGCTCTAAGTTGTGGACATGTTTCAAGGCTTGTATATATGTATATAACCTGTTCTTTTGCAGAATGTGGACTGGAATGTAATGGTTTATCAGTTTATCCGCTTTCCGCAATCGGTTTTAATTATCCCGTGTTTTTGGTAATCTGTGGTTATGGTGATTTCCGCACGTTTTTGCGTAACACCTCATTGTCTGTGTGATAGTGGGATGTGTTGCCACAGTATGGAGGTAATGGTGCATCCTTCCTAGGCTCAAAATGTGGTGATGTTGTATCTCTACTTTTATGTGGTGTTAGTCTTCTATACTCTACATCACAGTGATGGCATTCATCGTTGTTTTGCTCTATATTGTGATTGAAGGTAGTAAATGATTATATTCGGTTTTTTTATTCATGTAATTTGAATCATTATGTCAAAGGTATCTTTTTGGTATCCACTTAGATATTGTGTTTCTCTCTTTTTGATAGGAGCCCTGTTAGTATAATTGTTGTACCATTTCCTTAATATTTTTGACTGCTACTTATATGCAACGATCAACATAAGATGACATTGTATACTTATTCTTATTTTTGGGGTGTTTCTTCCAATAATTTAGGTAATCAAAAGTTGAATAGGTTGACCCAGTAGCCCCAGAACCTACACAAATATAGATTTCCATATTTTGGAGATAAGATAGCGATTTATATGTTTCTCTTTGTAGATAGGCATATCTAGATTGCTAGTTTTGCTTTTGTATCCACCCATGAGGGTGTTGAACCTTTTTGGATGGATGAATTTGTAATAGTTAGGCACATTCATTCTTCGACCTCACTTTGGTTGGTGTCTAAACTTATTTGAATGATTGGATAATGCTATATTCATCCCTTGAGAATATTATGGTGTGTTGTGGCATGTGGATGTTAACTCTTATTCAACTAAGTAATGAGTGGAATTCTCTTAGGTTTCATTTAATATATTAACGTATAGTAGTTAGTTGTGAATAACCTATACACGTAAAATAAGTTGTATATCTAATTTGGACAATCGACATCAATATGTAGATATAAACAATTTCAATGATTGATTTATAATAGTATAGTAGTTAATGAAATAATTTTAATTTGTTGTTAAATTTTTCATGTAGAGGATAAAACACATTCTTTGCATAGAAAATGTCTCAACATGTCCAAATAATTTGATGATGTCATACATTTTGTAAGAAATGGTATAGATCTAGACACCTACATACAACCATATTCAGTCTATTCAAACATTACAAAAATCATTCTCATGAAGCAATTTTTACTTTTCCAATAATATCTAGAGTAGAGAGGATATAGGCTAACATCAACATCACTGTATGTAGTAGTGAGAAGAACATTTTGTATTACAACAAGAATGTTCCATAAATGCAAATAATAGAAATGAACCCATTCTACAATACAAGATCCACAATTATAGAAGACCAAACAAAATATGTCAGGACATGTGATACACATTGTCTACTAACATATACTTGAAGAATAATTAGTTCCCGAAATAATCATCAGTACACAATTAAAAGTATAGAGAAGATCATAGCACTAACATTCCCAATCTTCAAAAATCTTAGATATGGCTTTTTTTTCAATCACGCTGAGCCATATTGTAACTCATGTTAATATGGAATTCATATCAATCTTTTTCATGAATGCCTTTCATAATCATATGCATTCCTACCACTTACATAAGCATGGTAATTTAAGAAATAATTAATTTGTTCAACTTTTTATGATCTATGTTCAACATAACATTGTTTCATCTATTCTCATTAGCATATGTGTCGATCTTCCATAGACTAATGAATTCATTAGAAGAACAAGAGTGCAACCTCCAATGAGAATTTTATTCATAAAGACTAGGATGACCTTAGTTTGGTGTTATATGGATGAATGATGTGTGACCATTCTTTTTTATGGACCATATCTGTAGCTTTTTGAGAAAAGTTGCGTCGAGTGAAATAAACTATCTATTAAGTTCTATTTACTAAGAAGATGAATCATCAATCATAATTAGAATGTATATGTTTTTATTCCATTCATCATCTCTATGCCAATTAGTCACCTACCATTTTGAGATTGGTCCTATCTTTGCACATAAAGTATGTGTGGATGGAGAAGCTATGTTAACATAGAAAACATATTGTTCTATATCAGATCCATTAACCAAATGGTACTGTAAATTGTTTTATATATCATCACCATGTTGTGACATGTCTTACATCCTAGTTCTCACATCTAACTTAAATGGTAATGCTAGGGTTAAAAAAACCTAGCTTCAATTTACAGCTTCATTGGTGCCATTGATAATTTTATAGTTAATTATACTAGATTATACCTTTAATGTTTTACATAAAGAATTTGGATTTGGTGCATTTGGCTCAAAATCTAACTAAGTAGGCTAACATTTGGGTATGCCAAGCCTATAATTAAGATTAGTAAGTAGGATCGAACACATGTGCGTGTATATTTACCTTTATATATGATTTTTATATATAAGAATACAATTTGAAAAATACATCATGCCTTGTTAACTATTTTATTGCTTTTGGCTCTATAACTCCTAATTTGGATTCCTAATCTATGAATAACACAATAAGATGGAAATTTGATATATGGTAAATAATTTAGTACTAGAATGCTTAAATATGATTATTATGAGTTTAACATTGTATTTTAGAGGAATATGTATATTCAGGTTTTCCCTAAATCATCATTAGTAATTAATTGCTATGAAGTTTGATTAAATAGATTGAATCCTTCTAATTGTGGATTTTGGATGATAAAATGTGTAGTTCTTTCCAATGTTATTCACTGAATGGTATATTTATCTAGTTCACACTATATATAGTTCAATACATCAGCAATTCAATATAACTTAGTTAGATTCGGATAAAAGGTAAATAGTGTGAAGGCTCACTAATACCTCTATAGCACATATCATGTTAGTATATGTAAAAATGCTCTGATTATTCAAAACAGGTGAAATATAGTGCTAAAAGTTAGCAATTCAGTTATATTTTCCTTTCAGTGTATCGGAACATTTAGATTTATTTCATAATTCATTTTCAATAGAACAAATAAGTGTAGAATATATAAAGAATGTGGTACCATTTAATGACATGTGAAGGCTATAAAAAGTGAAGTATCTCATTAAATTGTGAATTAAATAATCAATTAGAGATTTAGATGCCATGGACATCACATAGTTCTTGTGGAGGTTTGTGTCGTAATGGAGGAAACAAATTACCAATTGACAACGTCCAAGAGAGGAAGTCAAGCATGCCAATTGGACGCATGGGGTTAAATTCAATGTGGATGACCTCTTGAATAATAATATGGATATTCAATGTTAATTGGGAATTTCAATGATTCCCAATAGTATCCAACAATAATTGGAGATCCTAGTGATGCCAAGTTTCAATACAATTACATTTAGATACCCAACACTAATTGGGTATTTCAGTGGTGCCTGGTTCAATTACTACTCAGTGAGTCAGCCCTTATAAAAACACAAATGTACACAATTTCATCCCAAGGCTCATGGCAGAGCAGGTAGTTAGTTAACAGACTTAGAATCTTCGGTCAATTCTTAGTTTTGTTTGGTAAGATCATGACTTTTTGTAATTCTTTTGCATGCTATGTACACTTCATGTGGGATCATAGCAATAATAATATGGTTAGAGACTAAGAATCTGTATTCAAAAAATTATTATTCATGATTTTTAGTTATTTACTCCGAATAAGTATTTTAAGTATTGTTTATTTTGTTTAGTATTTGATGTCTTTTCTCTATTTTAACATGATCACTTCACTATATAAACAATATGTATATTCTCTTTTCTAGTTGGTAGACTTCCATTCATTAAGCCAGTATCTCACACTCTACTGAACTAATATTTAGGTAGTCATTGTGGTTTGAATATAGCAATATATTCAGAAGAATCATGACACAGAAGCTCGTTTGAAGTTCTTTAAGGTAGATATAGTTAGCCTTAGTCCCTGTCTGCTCTAGATCCTACATTAATTGAAAAGAAGAGTTGTATTGGTCTAGTGATAAAGCAATATAAAATCTCTTCTTGTAGTTTGGTTTGTAAAAGTATGTGTTGTGTATCTGAATTGTTGAAAATATCAAGCGTATGAATAATAATAGTTCTTGTGATTTGAGTGAAAAGATTTCATCCGTGTTATAAGTTGCAACGATAAAAGGAAAAAAGAGTCAGACATGTTTTGTGTTAGCCAATTTGAAATTCCTAGACCCTAATCATGTAGTATGAGCAGTGATTATAGGATATGGGGTTTGATGACATGTGTGCTCTTCTAGCCCAATATCATTGTGACTTGTTGGTATTTATTGTACATATGAACCACATTCATCTACAATGAAGTTGCATAATTATTGAATGAACCAACCCGACCTGTGAGGTTCATATTTCTCTGGCACATTGCACATTAGTAAGGACTAAGGATAGGTGAAAATTTCAAAAGTGGGACCTTACTACCGACTCAAATCATAAGTGGGCAGTTTGTTTACATACACATTAAGTTATTGATCAAAATACAATATCAACATGGCTCTATAAGCATTATAAACTACGAATTTTACATACATATATTTAATAGTCCCTATACAAATAATACAAGGTGATAGAGAACATGACCGGGTCAGTTGTAAGAGCATTGTGCATGTAGAATTCCATGTATGGTACAATATTCATATTTGACGAATGAACTGGCCTAAAAGGAACGACTAGAGTATGATCCCTCGTATCAAATTTGGTCGTCATAGTGCAACATGATATCAGTGATAGAAGATGATGAATTATACCAATATGGATTTTAATTGTTTTTTAATTTGATAATATGTATTTAGATTTATACTGAGTAAAATATTTAAATTACAAAACTAACAAATAATTATCTGGGATTGCAAATAAGTGGTGTGGAATGAACGCGCTGAGTTGGCAGTGATAGAAGATGATGAATTATACCAATATGGATTTTAATTGTTTTTTAATTTGATAATATGTATTTAGATTTATACTGAGTAAAATATTTAAATTACAAAACTAACAAATAATTATCTGGGATTGCAAATAAGTGGTGTGCAATTTATCGAGACCATGTTTACACGCGGAGTTAAACATAGATGTGTTTCCAAGTTAACGAATAGATTAAAAGGAAGTAACCACTAATCAAATACTTAATTTCAAAAAGAAAGAGATAAGAAAAATCTTTGCTCTCAGAAAAAGAAATAAGGCCTTGTACTCGCGGTGTAATGGAAGGTAGTTTGACGAAGAAGAAAACATAACCGATAGATTCATACTTTTTGGACAGCAGCGGTTTCATTTAATTTGTCAGCGGAAGTATGTAATTGTTCACCTCATAATGGTTTGGTATCAGTAGCTGGCAGTTTTCCGGCGATATAGGGTAACGTGAGATTGGCTCATTACAGCTGTACAAGGACAAATTGCACCATCACCCTCGTTTCGGGCGTGGTACTAGTCCGGGATTTTGCTACAAACAGATCAATTTGCGATCGAAAATTTACATTTTCATTTCCCAATCTGCTACTCAAACAAAAATGGTGTCCTAATTCCTAGAAAGCAATGGCCTTATTTTACTCCCTACCAAACATACCCTAAAGAAAAAATAAAGAGACGAAATATCAAACGCCAAGTTTGCTGTGTACGTAGACATGTGGATAAAACTACATCATCCGTCATTCGCAATCCAAGTTCCGACAACCCGCGGTTTCGACTGCACGAAATGAGACGTGTGTGAGGCCGCCTCTGAAGAGTCTGAACGTTCCTGCTTATCCTCAATCCTTCCATCTCTGTCGGCGAGGCAAGCCGCAAGCCGAGGCCGCGTGTTCCGGGCTCCCAACGGTGCTACTGCAATAAATCCCTCTCCCTGGACGTGGTCGGGGATAAGCAAACACGTGTATGAAGGACCCCACGTAAACAACGAAAATGACGTGACAACTGCATTGCTATGCAGCTGCTCCATATTTTTTTTTCATCACTTTCTTTGTTTTCCTCTCTCATTTCTTTTTGATGAGACCTCTAGCTTATATTTCTCCATATGCTCCGGAAATTTTTAATAGCAATTTGTCTTAGTATAACCTCCCACGTGTAGCGTGCACCTTCAGGAAGCAACGCACCAATCTTATACTCCACAGACGACAATATCTATACTGTATTTATAGTGAAAGAGTTTATTTTTATGAATTACAAAGTCATAGGCTATGAGAAAAGTTGCACGTAATTTTTTTTCTTTTAATTTTTCGAGTTACATATTTTCATTACGACAAGGTTGTATGTACAACGAGATAAACTCCCGTCAGTTTGTGAACCATATTACACTATGTTAAATGAAAAGTGATATTGGGACGATCGTTCAGACAAGAAACGGGACGACCACTTCGTCCGGTTGTGCATTCCGCTTTGTTGTATCGTGCATTTTGTGTGAGGTGCCCTCCGTATGCTGTGAATGAGCGTGTGCCACGATGTGTTGATTGTTGTGAATGAGAGAGAGGTTGTGAGAGAGAGGGGCTAGGAGAGAGAGTGTTGTGAGGATTGTTGTTGTAGAAGATAAAAAAAAGAACCCCTTTTTATCAATAAATTTTAAACGATAATGAATATTTTGACGAGATAAACATTTCTGCAATCTTTACAAAAAATACTTTACAACAAGATCAAGTTTGATAAGTTTTAAAAAAATAAAAGTACAATTTAAAAGAGGAGAGATAATGCGATTGTAAAAAGTAAAAAAATGAGAAGAGATAAAGTTATGTTTTTTATAACTCTTAGACCGTAATGAATTTTTGAACGAAATAAAAACAAATAAATTATTAACAAAAAATACTTTGAAATAAGATAAAGTATAACACATGAGATAAAATGTTTTTTTTGGTCGGTCAAAAAACGTGTTGCTATAAAATACCAAAACTTTGGGCACGAAAGTACCCCATACAGCAAAGCTAGAAACTAGCACAAGGGCCAAAATACCCCAAACAGCAGAACTAAAACCAAGATCCCAACAGGCTGGAATCAAATCAGGTCCTACAAAAGGATTCCCGAGAAGGAGAGAAAAGAAAAGGTGACAGTACGACCTATCCTATACTAACAACTACCTTGCAGCTGCTTACAAAAGACATGATAGTCAGCTAACAATATGAACACCTTCAAAATGTGACATACTACCTTCTGAAGCAAACTTGACTGCCAGGGTCGATAGTACCATCAAGGATGAACAACCAACATGACTCTTCTCTACCAAACCAAGCAAACTCCCAAGCTGCATAATCTGGTCCAAAAGGAACCAACAAAAGTAATACTAACGGTTCATGTCCATGAAAAAGAGAGCCCCCCCGTCCTCCATATGCATTTTGCTCAACACCTGAAAGAATGGAATCTAAGAAAACTTCATTTCCATCTTCATAAACCGTATCAGAACTCCCAGGGATCTTTTGGAACAGCCAAGCCTCCAGGAAGCATGCGCCTAGTCTCCTGCTTGCACACAGACTCCTAACTCCATGATCGAACCCCTATTTGCACAGAGGCAAATCACCGAGCACCTTGTGAGTGCTCCATCACGCAGCAGCAAGGGTCACCATCCTAACGCCAGGACCCAGAACTGCCTCCTCGCTCCAAGCCAAGCTCTGCCCCAAGCGATGACGACCAGAGCTGCTTAAGGTCTGGAGATCGCTGCTTGAACGCAAAGCCTCACTATGGCTGATAATAGCACTGATGACTTCGGTTGGTGAAGCCACACCGTGGTCGAGTAGCTATGGGCCATCCACCGGATCGGCAGGGACACCTGCACCCTCTCTCAGGCGGAAGAACAGAGTCCCGCAGGGAGCAGCAAGACACCACTCCTTCTGAGGGTCGACTTGGCCCCAGCACTGACCTGCCCAAGTCCGAAGAAGAGAGCCATCCAGCGACTAAGGAAGGAGGCATCGACGTCAAGAGAAGACAACCAGAGGCAAATCGCCCGATCTCCACAGCCGCCCAGCGCTCAGCCACCATCACCATCGTCGATCAAGTTGAGGTCGAATCGAGGCTGCCATTACACTAGCCTAGCTAGCAAACGACTCAGGGGAAGGGGGAACCAGGAGACTGAAAGAAGAGATTGAGAGATCCCCTTCTCATCACCTGGATGGAGCGGCATCAAGGGGACAGATCTAGGGTGCAACTCCTCTCCACCCATCACTCATAGATGGGATGGAGTCGACCAATCGAATCACCGAATGCAAACCTGGATCTGAGCTCCACAGCGGCGCATCGCGTCCCTCCTCTGCCCAACCAAGAGACGATCCACTCGAACTGAAGGGCAATCGCCGAAAGGACGCCAACTCCATCGTCTTCTGAGAACCGCTCCACCCATCATGCTCTGGCCTTCCGTGGTTGGGCCAGGGGGAGGAAGGCACCAAGAAGGCACCCCCTCCCCCCAGCGATGGCCACCGGAGAAGAAACTAGAGAGAAGGCAGAGCAAAACCCTACATGAGATAAAATGTTATAACGTATTAAACACTGTTGCAATCCTTATAAAAATTATTTTACAAGAACATCAAGTTTGACAAGTTTAAAAAAATAAAAAGTACAATCTAAAAGAGGAGGGATAATATGATTGTAAAAAGTAAAAAAAATGAGGAGAGAAAAAAATTATTTTGTTTATAACTCTTAAATCGTTGTGTTCGCTAAAAAAAATACTTTAAAGCATAATTTTGATATTATCTCATGTCAAATTTTACGTTAATTGTGTTATCCACGTTACAAAAATAAATTTTACGTTTCAAATGTTATTCATTGTCATTTATGTTCTCCATGTTATACACGTTATTTATGTTAGACATGTTATCCATGTTGTATTTTTGCTATTATCTTTCAAACCGTAATTTGAATAAATAAAAACCATTGTGTTCTGTACAAATTATACTTTGAAATAATACCAATATTATTGTTTAATATCTTCCATGCCAAAAATAATATTTTGACAAAATATAAATCGTTGCATTCGCTAAAAAATAATTTAAAACATAATTTGATGTTAACCCATGTCAAATTTTATGTTTAATCATGTGATCCGCGCTACAAAAATATATTTTACATTACAAATGTTATTCTATGTTATCCATGTTGTCCATGTTATTCACATTATCTATGCTACTCCATGTTATTCATGTTATTAATCTATGTTATCCATGTTATCTGTGTTATCCAAGTTCAATTGTATGTTATCCATGTTTGACATGGGATAAGATGGAATAACCTGGGTAATGTAGGATAATATGGAATAACATAGGTAACATAGATTACATGAAATAAAATAGATAACATAGATAATATGAAATAACATATAATTTGGCATGGGATAATATGGGATAAACTATCATGGGACAACTTGGGCTCACATATGTTATACCATATATTATTCCATGTTGTCCCATGCATTATAAATATTTCATTAAAAAAAATGTTATCAAAGTATGTTGACATTAGTCTTATTTTAAAATAATTTTTATTAGTAACTCATAAAGTTTTATTTGTAAAAAATTGCATAACGGTTTGAGAGTTATAAGCAAAATAATTTTTTCTCTCCTCCTTTTTGACCGTTTACAATCACATTAGCCATCCTTTTTACATTGTACATTCTACTTTTTTCAAAATAAGCCAAACTTGGTCTTATTATAATATATTTTTGTAAGGAGTATAATGTGTTTATTTCGTCAAAAAGTATGTTACGGTTCGAAAGTTATTAGTAACAGTAACTTTGCATGTCTCCTTTCTCCTGCATTCACTCTCTTTACTCACTCTATCTCTCCCCACTCTCCCTCTCTCCCACGTTTTTTAGTACATTCAATTTTTCAGACAACGTGTTCGTACGTTGGGAAGGCCCTAGTATAATGACACATTGATCGTCCAGGTTCTTGTCCTGGTATAACATGGAACACCATTCGATAACCATGTTATTCCATACTATCCATGTGATTCCATGTTACCCATTATTATCCATGTTGTTGTTGTAATCCATGTTATCCAAATGTATGTTATCTTCATATTATCATGTTATTCATGTTATCCATTAAATGTAACTTTTTTTATTTTGTTAAAAAGTCCATTACACATAAAAAGTTATAAAAAAATTTCTCCCTCCTCCTTTTCGTCTTTATATAATCACATTATATTTCCTTTTTAGATTGTATATTTTATTTTTTGAAAATATATATAACTTGATCTTATTATAATGTGTTTTTTGTAAGAGGAACAACGATGTTTATTTCGTCAAAAAAATACATTACGGTTCAAAGTTATCAATAAATTAGCTTATTCATTTTTTCTTTCTTGTAGAGACTCTCTCTACCCACTCCCCTCTCTTCACCTTCTCCCCCCCTCTCTTCCTCATGTTTCCCTCTCTCACATTGGGAAGCAAAAGTTGGACCCAACAGTAGCCAGGCGACGGGATGGGATGACTGACATCTTTTGTGTTCAATTGGGTGGTCATCCAATTTGGCCTATGTAAACGACTATGTATAACAAGGCTCGTCTTTTTATGTTTCTAGGGTGGGATGTTGGAAAATGGGGAAGGGAAGAGCAATCACTCAGTCATGAGCATCATGAACCAATGGTCCCCACTTTTATGTGAGAGTAAAAGTTTGTTCTCTCTTTGTCTCTTTCTTTTCTTTTTATCAATTGCTTTTATGTCTTCCTTAACATTGTGTCTCATTCGGTTCTCTCTTTGTCTCTTTCTTATCTTTTTACCAATTTGCTTCTATGTCTTCCTTAACATTGTGTCTCATAGGATAAGTTGACACAATATTCAAAAGATATTTTCTTACCTTATCTCTACAATAATTTTTAATAGTTAGAAAATTAAGGAAAAGCTGACTAAAGTGGTTTGTGTTCGTATCTGTCCACCCTCATGCCAAATCTCTGGGAATTATTTTTTACTTATTTACTCTCATTGTATTTATTACATTCGTCAATTACGGATGTGTACACTCGCCCCCCCCCCAAACACACACACACAACTATAGCTGGCAAAAGCTGACCCGACCCAAGAAACCCAATCTGTCCTACCCGCAACCTGGCCCAATTAAACCCAAAGAAAACATAAACCGAAACCGAGCCCGACCCAACCCGATGTTTACCTAAAACTCAATATGACCCGAAATTGCCAGACTCAAACCTGACCCAACACCCGACCCGGTGATATCGTGTGACCCGAATCAACCTGAAAAAGTCACAACTGACTTGACCTGACTCGATATCAACTTGACCTGACATTGACCCGACCTGACATCAACCCACCCAACACCAACCCAACCCAATATCAACCCGATCCAACACCTACCCGACCCAATATAAACTCGACATGACGTCAAACCGACTATACATCGACCAATCTAATGTCAACCAGACCCAAAATCAATCCAACCCTACAATAATCCGACCCAATGTCAACCCGACCAAGTACTAGTGAGTAGCAACTAGCGAGAAGCCGAGAAGTAAAGTTTAGTTTTACAATACAATTTGCTATGGCTTTATCAGCATATTATTTAGTAAGAAATAGTTTGCTTGATGATTAAATAGTAAGGAAAAGGAAGGAGAAATATATGGGATAATGGATAGTAAAAATAGAAAATAACAAGTAAAAAATATTTCTATATTTTTAATTAATGCAAGATATTAGTCAATACTCATTATCATAAGTCACAATGTTGAATGAGGTCCAACTCAAAACAACTTCATTATACAAATATACAATCCGAGCAACCCCAACTTGGTAACTACCTCATTCAAAATGACTCGATTCAAACTCCAGTTAGCTCAGAAAAAAGTGTAGATTGAAATGAGATAAAGTGATTTGATGCAAAACCAAACTAACCCAATAAATGAATATGAACAAACTTGTATCAAAATTGACCCGACCCGAACACGAACTAACCCAAAAATGCAAAACAAACTAAAGGGACCAAACTGGTACTAGCCCAACTCGACATGAAAGGATAAAATAATCTCAATTATCTTCAACCCATAATGACCCTGGCCAAACTCAAAATGACCCGCCTGACTGCCAACTCTCGAACCTGAACAGACTGAGACCCAACCCAAAACAACTAGACCCAAGCTAAATACACAACCCAAGAAGACCTGGTCTGATTACTACCCAACCAGAAAATGATTCGACCCGAAACCGAATTAGCTTGAGGAAATAATACAAAGTGACCCGACCCAAAATTTGGATGACTTGAAATGATTTGACTTGAACTTGACCCGACCCGACCCGACCCGATAAAGTAACCTGAAAAAATCTCTACCAAACTTGACCCAACCCGATCTTGAGTTGACTCAAATATATAAAATGACCTGAAGGGACCCAACTTGATACTAACCCGATCCAAACCTGACCCGATCCGGAAGAATAAAATAACATGAATTATCTTTTACCTGTAATGACTCGACCTAAAATTACCTGACCCAAACCCGACCTGACTCGCCCGATTTCCTTCTCTACACATAACCAAGTAATATGCATACATCCATATACCAACACTAGCTTTTCTTTACATCTTCCCTATTACATGAATGTTAATGTGGTTCACCTAGCCATTGGCCCACCCAATTATCTCAGTTTGGGTGAGTAAACAAACCACCACTAGGGAAAACCTCAACCGGCCCAATGTGAGTATTGTATACATAAAGGAGATCAAGGAGAATAGAAATTTTCCATTCTAGGAAGTTGTGTCCACAAAAGAGTGACCTCGGCTGCTCACTTAATTGAGTGAAGTTGTTTTCTATCTAGACTGATTTTGCTTACATGAGGAGGGCAGGATGAATAAAATTTGCCTCCTAGCATATATCTAAAAAAAGAGTACTATACATGTCTTGGGGGTAGACTTATGGGTACTCACTAGGTGACCCACTTAGTACTTTGTAGATAGTAATGTGAATGTCACAATCAACTCTCAATATGTTATTGATATTGTGATCCCTTGATGTGGAGTTAGTGTGACATTGTAAAGGTAAATGATTAACTTTGACACTACCCAACTGGCATTGATGAGAGTTGATTATTGAGGTGGTGATTGGGCTTATTGAGAGCCTTTAGGAACATTGTGAGTGTATAGGTGAGTCTTGTCCCTCATATATAACATGAACTATATCCTCTAACTATAGCTAAGTGGAATATAAAAACCTATGTGTTATGACCCATACTTGAGTTACATGATGATTCTAGAACAAGTGAAACCCTAATGCAACTTTGCTGCTTTAACCGATGATTCAGATAACTTTCTTAGAAAGGATGTGATGAGGTGGATAAATGATTAAGTAATTGAAAATATGGATTTTGATATGAAGCACCTATTTGAAATTCTCTAATTATTTGTGATGTTAGAATATGATATATATAAAATTGAGTCGTTTCGATCTTCAAAAAATGTATAAAATGGCTAAAATGACTAGAATTTGGTTAAATGAAACCCTAATTAGAGAAGTTTTGATTAATTGATTAGTTATGAATTTGAGCTAGATCGGATGGTGGAAACATGAAGAATAAGGTTAGTTATATATTATTACAATTTTGGTAAAGGTTGAATCTTGTTTGGGAGGGAAGATCATCATTTGGGTGTTTCTTACCTGAATAACCTGGGAAGTCGATCAACTTTTTAAAAAGTTATATGGAGCTATTAGTGATGGGGATTGATGGTGATTGGGGGTCCGTAATATCCCAACTCATCTCTAGAAACCATAGATAGTCTATGTATATTAGTCAACTGACATATTGAAAACCCAGAATGAAATTTCATGGTCTTTATGCCTAGGTTGATCGCTAATGATGATCACTCTTGGGGTGGTGAAGTCACATATATCATAACCTTTTAACGATATGTGATGACCCATCACCACAAATTGACATTGTCAGATGAAACCTCGATAAACCAAAGAACGTTATCAACACATAAACCGCACCATAAGATATATCAGGTTGAAATTTTGATTGAATGAAAATGGGAATGAATTTATATCTATTAAAAATTATTCACATGTCACATACATTGTCATGGTTGTATAATGACTATTTCTCTTATTTGAATATACATGCATGACTTAGGGAATAAGAAAAAAAACCTTACAAATCATATAACTATAGCGTTAGAGGTCATGCGTGCATATTCAAATTACAGAGTAGAATTGCATCAAAAATAAAAAAAGGAACACATGCCTAGATCTGAGAGTATATGGATGACAATAGCTATCCCTATGAATAAACTTCACTTAGTCCCTGGAGGAAGTCACCTAGACATCACCTACCTTCAGACTTCATCATGCAAACATCACCTACCTCAAAAACTAAGATCATCCTCATCCATACTGATCTCTACCTTCGCTACTAGGGAAGCCCTGTCAATCGCCTAAAATTGTGGAATAACATGGGGTGATATCCCAGGTCCCAACTATATGATATAATGTTTGAAACATTTATTACTTACAAAAAATATCTGTGAGATTTAAAAAGTACAAACACCATTTGGGTTACTTGTCTAGAGTATATTTAAAGACATATTCTTACCACACTCATACATGTACACCATGTGTACCTAAATAAAATATAAGGAAATATATTTAATGCAACAAAGGAAACCACAAAATCAAGAGTGCACCATGTTTCTTATTAAATAAACCTTAAAACATACTCTACATGGACAATATGCCATGGTTAGTTTGAGGCATATCACTAAAAACCACTATCAAGTGGTTGTGAAGCCCAAATTGGAGATCCTTAAAATATAAAGGACATATTCTTACCACACTCATGCATGTACACCATGTGTACCTGAATAAAATGTGAGGAAATATATTTAGTGCAAAAAAGGAAACCACAAAATCAAAAGTGCAACCATGTTTCCTATTAAAGAAACCTTAGAGGACAATATACCATGGTTAGGATGAGGCATATCACTCAAAACCACTATCAGGTGGTTGTGAAGCCTAACTTAGAAATCCTTATAATATCTAAGGATATCAGGATTCCAATTATCTCTGAACAAAAACTCGGGTTGAAGAAAGGTGTATCAATGGTAGAGTGCTCTTAATCCAAATCCACCACAGATAAATTGCTCAAGGTGAATCCAAATAACTTTGTCTGTCCTAACTACACACGCCATGACACAAACATATGGCATGAAAACATAAAAAAATGAGACACGACCAAAGCCATTCTCTATCAAATACCAGACACCAAACAACACTAGACCAATGATCATAATTAGGTCCCATAACTTTTGGATGTTAGAATATACCAACGCACACACTCATGTATATAAAACAATATAACCTCAGAGTATCTCCTTGCTATGCATAGATTGCTATAAGATTAATTCATTTCACTATTTCCCCCAATGACCCTAGGAAATAGATATACTGACCCAGGGCACTACGAGTATGGTTTCACTCGATCAATTAAGTTCATTATTATTTATAACTATAACTATCAAGTTACATATGAATGGCAACAAAAGAAGTACAAGATTGTTCATAACATTGTAGCTCAAGAAAAAATAAAACATATGATGGAAATAATTTAGCATCTCAACAAGGTATACAACAATAACTCTCGACCATGTCAAGGCCCATCACTAGGAATCGGTCATCCAGGGTTTCATGGATATTAAGACCACACTTAGATCGGGTCCCTACCAGGACATGAGATCATGACATAAAAGCCTATCTTTCTCTTTGTAGATACAATGAGACAATAGTTTAAGGTATAAAAGGGAAGGTGCATAGTTCCTACATTGGAGATCCATTTATACTTGCATTATAGAATATAACAACTTAGACAAAGAGTCTTTAAACATTTTTGGTACTTTTTCAGCAACGCATGTATATTGTTTGCTCTGCATTTACACATTGGAAGTGATTAATTATAAAAGTAATTCCTTTGAGTTCATGGATTCAACAAGAACTCAATTTATGGAAACACAAGGAAAACTCATTTTATTTCTAGCATCAAGAAACTATCTGAATAAATAATGCAAGTGTATGTTCCTTATGTATTATCTTAGAGTGGTGCAAGAGTTCACCATTTTAGTGTCTTAAAGAAGATTTCTACAAAATATGATTGATTGCATGTACAAGGTAGGTATCACATGCAGAATAGTTATATTACTCGCCTTATATACGGTGGAAGTGAGATCATTCAAAGAGGTCAATAGAAAAGATTTGAACTTCAAAATAGACTCTAAAGACAGTCACAAACTCTCTAATATTTTAGCTTATCCTTTCAAGACTTTCTATGACAACAGATCCACGATCTAAAGGAAACTAGAACTAGAATAGAAGGTAGGGCATAAGACCACTATAGAAAAAACCATGAAAAAACATCCTTAAGGATACAACTTAAGGAGGAAGAAGATGACATATCAACAATATCAAGAAGAAAATAACCTTACTCATCTATATATCCAGACACAAAAAGGAAGGGTGTTGACCCAACACACATAAAGAGAAGAGAATCAAACAATAACTCCAAAGAAGGTAAGTAGAGTCAAGCTTCTCATCATTTGGTGTCAACCGTTGGCATCTATTCACTACCTATCTCTTTAGGATAACTTCAACAATTGGGGCAAGGAAGGAGGGGTAGGGGCATATATAGCTCTAGAGGAGAGAGAAGAAGGTGTTCAAAGTTGTCCTCCCACAACTCAATGTATCCACAATTTCATCGGTATGTTGTTCCATAGGAAGACAGTTCTAAATCCTTTTTGGTAGATGGAATGGGACCATCATTAGTAGACATATCTATTTGTTTGTGGATAGGAAAATGATGGGTCCTGTTGGAAGACATACATAGAAAACTTCATCAATTTCCAAAACCATCAAGCATCAGTTCTCAGTCCAAAACTTTCATCTGTAGGTGCTTCGTATAAATCTCATCGATAGATGATGTTGGTGCCAATTTCCACCGAGCCTCAACTGATGTAAATTTGGTATCCAATCAGTCATCTTCCCCAACAGTACACAACCAATGAAAACAAGAAGTATAACAAATTGTGATGATGTTATTTACCTATCTTTGATCTTAGGGAATAAAAGGTGAATGCCTTTCATTGGTTTCTTCAATAGAAAACACAATACAGAATCCAACATCTATACTTACCACATAGAGAGTAGTTAGGTCTCTACCTTTCGAAAAATGGTTAGAGTTATAAAGTAAGTGGGGCTATTTAAAGGTGATAGAGGCTTTTTTTGTATTCCCAAGGTTCGAGCCTCCCTAATATGTCACCTACCCAAATGAGTGGTAAATCAATTATTTATAGAGATAATGGGTGGATTAGTATATTGTTAGGGCTTAAACAAGATTAATACATTGTTTTTGAAATATTCTTATAAATTATATAGACGAACATATTATGGGTTCCTATTATGAATTCAAAGAACCAAAGATCACATAAAGAAATTTGGTCAGAGTTATTAAACAAAGCCACATATTAAGCATTATATGGGCATACAAATTTTAAACTCCCACAAAAAGATTTTATGTGAGTCTTCTAAACTAGATCCCCAATCTACAATGAGGATTTCCACATCTTGCCTATATATCGACATCAACTTGATAGTTAATGAACTCCTATAAAACTAAGTACACATGTGGAGAGTCAAAATACACTATCTTAAACTGGCTCATATGTGATTCTATGCAAAAAAATTCACTACGTAGTAATTGAAATGGGTATGCAAAAGGTCTTTTATTAATCTCGGATACAAAGCTATGATTTTACTAAAACTTGTTACTATCATGCTCTCTATTTATTGTTGTGTATTACAGTCATATGAATCTATGATTTGCGTGAGGTAGCCATATTATGAAGCAAGGCGTCATCCTACATGGAATTAATCCCTCGTTCCTACAAGAACACTCTAGATACCTCATATGGTCTCTACCATGTGGGTAAACCATTTACTCCATTGAAGTGCAAACCTCCTCATGGACTCCAAGGTTCTTAGGAAATCTAGCTATCTAGTTATGCTTTCATTTTATAATAAGATGTACTAATCAATGTTACTTGTCTTAAGCTTGTAACTAAATAGTTCCTTGTTATTCTATAGTTAGTACTATATTTGGATTGTTGTAAATCATACTTAAATAAATCTAGATATTTCTAATGCATTCGGAAGACATATAAATGATTTGTTGACTTCAACACTATATGTCATTGGTCTAAATAAAACGTGTGTCTAGATATATTCCAAGGATCAGTATTATACAATACTATTGGTGTAACACCTGAATTTTCATATCACATGAGCGGAAGCCAAACATTTTTTCCTAGCTTGGGAGTGTTACAAACATGATACTCATCATAATAACAATATAAATAAACCAACACTGACTAGTGCAAAAATTCATTTCTCATAAAATCTTAGGAAAGAAACTTGGTTACATAAAACTTTATGAGAAAGGGTTAATATATGTACATTGTCTTAATATCTTGGATCGTGTAGATGGAACCCCACCAAGAAAACCTCCTAAAATTATATCTGTGTCCTCTATCTTGATCGACCTTCCTGAAGATTAGTACCTACAGACATCTCATACCCCTCTATGCACTAATAGAAATACTACACTTAGAGTAAGTGGCATTACATTTCTAATAAGATAAACATGAATATACTATAAATGAAAGTTGAACTAAGATCAAAAAGTTGTGAACTGATTGAATTGATGTATCTTTTCTAAATGTCTTTTATTTATTTGGGGTAACCATTATATGATAAACCCTCCTATAGGATGTTGAAGTATCCTCTATGGTGCAATGCACCCTCTGTTAGCACAAGTTGCCCTCTTTTGACACCGAAGTCTCATCTATGGTGCAACACATCCTCTATTGGCACAACATATCTTATGTTTACACCAAAGTGTCCTCTATGGTGAAACACACCCTCTATTGGCACAACAGTCCCTCAATGACACCTGAAGTGTCTTCTGAATGGTCTCAGAACTCTCTAGTGAGAACTTATCCTATAATACATATAGTCAATGTTCTGATGTTATTTACTATCTATGTTCTTAATTTCATATCCCTGAATCTAAATATATTATCTCCCCCTGAATCTTAATCTATTATCTCTAAATTTGTGTCTATATTCTTTAATTCTACATTGAATCTAAATCTAGATCTGAATTTTGATATTCTTATTGTCTAGATAAATGTTACTCTAGAACTCTAAAATAGGATGACTTAATTTAACTCTGATATGCAATATATGACATATGGATCTAAAGGCTTGAGAAAATAAACTGAACTAAATATGAAAATACTAAGTATCTTAAAGTTATGGATCTCAAACATTTTAAACCTGATCATCTGGTAAAATCGTTCAAAAATTCATTACTCAAAGAACGACAAGTTATGAAAGGTTTAAGTCAAAAAGTAACTTAATATCTAAGTTACTTTATAGGAATGTGTATGATGAATCATAATAATAATTAAAATTCAATAGATTTGTCCCACTTACCATTAATACTGATGATTCATTTGATGTGTACTTGATTCCTTGTTCCATAACCTAATCACATGGACATCAACAAATTCTATAAGTTCATGTGTATTTCCCTTTTCATTTATAAATCTCAAGCCCTCATCACCTTAACCTTGTATCCTAAAATAGGGTTCTTGTTTCAACTAAACATGAGTCTAACATAAAAATATAACAAAATCTTAGTAACAAACATATATCAAAGTTAACATTATATAACTACTATACTCTTTATATTCAAATAAGCCAAAAATCGTCTTATGCACCAATATGAGCATATACATCATGTAATGGGAATAAATCCCAAACATAATCACATATACTAATCTAATTGACTTAGTTATGACATAAAAGGAAAATACAATTACAAATCATCTTCCAAATAAAATATGCATACATATCCCATATTTTCTCATAAATAATAATCAATTGTCTTCCCTAATGGCCACTTTGGTCCAAAATCAAATAAAAATAAAATAATACAAGAAACGCTAACAAAACATTGGAAATAGTAAGAACAATGTATATTAAAGTTTAAGTGAAAATCTCATATTACTTCATGGTGAATCAATGGGTGAAATACTTATAATGTCGTTATCAGGGTTAGCACCAAAATCTTAGGTAAAATGTCAAATAAGAAACATTAGACTTTGGAATCATGTTGAACATATCAAAACACTCTAAGTGTAAAATGTGTATGAGTTACTAAAGTCGTTTTCTATTGTTTATACATAAAACATTAAAATCTTATGACTTTTGGTAAAAAATTTATAATAAATATTAGACATCAAAAACACCATCCTAGTTATTTTTTGTAGAATTATATACATCATAAAAATTTTATAGATGCCATGTTTGCTAAAATCTGAGTTTCCAAACCCAAGACATGAATTTTAGAAGAATGCCTATGTCTATAGCAATCTAGGCCGTTGAATTCAATTGTGACCATCCAAATCTACCTGTCATGCCCCCAATAGCTTCAAGACTTGAGATTTGTAGATCCATTCCTAGATCCACCTCCTTCTCAACCCGCAAGCCCGCCAACAAACTACACCCTTCTGTTTGCACATGCTCTATTTCATGGTCACCGTCAAACCAGACTTCAGTGAGCAGGGCTCCCCTGATCTACCAACACAACCATGACTGAAGCCTCCCTACATGTCTAGCCCGGATCCCTTGACACAATGGACACTTTCTTTATGCTTCACACCCTCAGGATTGGGAAACTCCAAAGAGTTTTCCCTTTGCATTGTTGTACCTCCCTTCTTCCTCATCTTTGCTTCCCCCTCTCACCTTCAGACCAGATGCATGCATGGTAGCCCTAATTTGTATGGATATGAAGCCTTTCATAGCCTTAAATTTCTTGCTAACTATGAGAGGGTCTCTCTACAGAGGTTCTCGCTAGTCCGCGATGGACTGATAAACACTAGATAACTCAAAATTAGAAAATTACTAAATTAGTTATCTTGATCACTAGATAACTCAAAATTATCTAAAATATCTCCAAGATTTTTATATTTCAATTGTTTATCTACTGAAAATATCTTGAGTATTTATTATGAGCATGAAATACTCCATATTTAAATTTGTACTCCAAGGACCCATGTATATACTATGAATGGCCCGAATGGGATTGAATCGAGTTCTATGGCTCATGGTTCATTCCATGGTCTTCCAAAGTGTCCATAAGCTTAATCATAGTCCCTGTTACAAAATTAAAACTTGAACTAAAATATTTTCTCAATTGAATGTTCCTCTTGACACATTTGAGAACTATTAATTTACATACTTATTATGAATACCTAAACTATGTATAGGCCTCAAATCCATTAACTAGAGTCATCATAATTCTTCAGTATTCTACTTTGGTTGTCACTTTACTATCATCAAATTAAATATGAAATTTCCAAACTTTGAGGGTATTAGAAAAACTAACCAAATTGCACAAAAGGTCTGTTGTACATGCTTTTTCCCTTGTATCCAAATATCATGAAAATTGGATGGAACCTTGTTGTAACCATCAATCAATTCTATGATGATTTCATCAACAACTTAATCATGTACTTTCCAGGTTTCAAATTGTAGTGTGTGATAATAACACCCATCTTTTTGGGAATTCGATCCTCAAAATTTGGCTAAATTATATTATGTTACCCACCTTAGGATTTCACATACCTTACATACATGGACTCTTGACGATTTCCATAAATTATCGTAGGAACCTTTAAAGTATAACCTTCTCATGGATAATTAACTATGTCCAACAACCTTATAAAACTAGCATGTACAACTAACATGGAAGTCTATAGGAAAATCTTAACACAAACAAATATTCATTCTTTTGTCTCAAATAATATTTTTTTTACATATCTGTCTCTGGAGACATCCACCTGGGACTCATGACCTGCACTAAGGTGTCTGTGTCACATAACATGTACATAGGGCCTAAGTTATGAATCTAAATTAGCCCGCACTAAGGGTGTGGACCTCATGACCTGCAGTAAGGGCCTGAGTCATGTCTATTGAGATTGGGACTAACTCCTTAATATCATTTCATCACATTAAATTTGATCGTATATGAATCTTATTGCATTCTAACTTCATGGTCTTACCATGATATTAAATCTTAATACATGGATCTTGTCATGGAAACATAATCATGACTTAATGTATTCAAATCTTATAATCTTATCATGTGTTTATATCTTATATCTTAATCATTCTAATAATCTTAGTAACATGTCTCTACTTGAGACCTTAGGCACAATAAGGATATAGCCATGAAAGTGCAAAAATCTTACTTGCATGTCTTATCTTAATATTAATCCTGATGACTTCTTCATCTTATCATGGTGCTCTATGGTAGGTGAACCCAAGGTACTAATAGTTAGTACACTCTCATGAAACTATTCTTATCCCCAAGATTATTGAATCAAACCTTAGTCAACCAACTTCTCTAGGCTCTTTCTCGTGTGAAAATCATCTAAAACTCAACATTATAGTGATCCTAGATCATTGATCCATACCATCACGTATCTTGTATCAGCATGTGCTTAAAGAATCCTCATGTATACCCTTAAAGACTTTAGTCACCTATATCAATCATCATACCTTAAGCTTAAACTTAGTTCATAACATCAATTATGTTATTGTCAAGTATTTTCTATAACAACCATCATGATTCAGCTTGCGACTACAACTCATGCTTGGGATGAAGGTCCTAAGGACATCATTATTCCACTAAAATAAAGGGATTAGTTCTACCAATTGAATTATGAAGGATGTGACCTTTAGGATTTCTAGATTTACTTTATCTAATTAGGTTGTAAGTATTGTGTATAACTCTACCATAATATGCTTATAATTTCTAATGACACAAATTGTAATCCTAGCTTCTTTCCTCAATATTTAGGGCAACTGATATTTCTTATTTATAATCATGCCAAATGTAGTGCATGTGCTTCCAAGGAAACACTAGTTAATTTAGTCACTACTCACTTCAAATCTTAGAACGAATCCACAAATTTAATCACTATAATATTAATGATACAACATCTAATTATGGTATATAATGATGTCTCTACTTAGTTGTAATGTCATTAGGTTCAAGTAACTATACGTCTTAGACACTTAAAATTAACTATGTCTTGTGACACCTTTTGATATATATCAACCACATATATACCTAAAGATTTCCTATCTTATAATGTTTATCTCAATGCCTCACCAGTGCACATCTCCAATACCACATGCACTTGAAAGGGTGAGACAAAAATCATGAGGATTTTAAGCGCTTAGATCATTCCCTCTACTATTCCATATGATATGTGTTCTGGACCACAAGAGGTCATGCTATACGCATGGGTTTTTAAAGATGACATGTAACTAACCCTAATGTATATCTAACTAGTCCTCTAGCTTATACTCTACTATCTTTGTCTAACTTTTTTTGTAACAAAGGTTAGTAATAGTATATCTATCTATACATTCTAGTCTCTCTAGGATCTAGTGGGTGGTCTAGACTAAGAATCTAAGAATTTTCCAGATGGTTATATACATTATTCTCTGATAGAACATTGTAACACCCCAAGTTTCATATCACATGAGAGGAAGATAAACATTATTTTTTTAAATCGGGATTATTACAAACTTGATACTCAACATAATAACAACAGGAAGAAACCAACATAGACTCGTGTGAAAATGCATTCTCAAAAACTCTTAGGAAGGAAACTTGGTTTCATCAAACTTTATAAGAAAGGCTAAATATATGATGCAAAATCATACTATCTATGTTAATATCTTGGATCGTAGATGGCACCCCACCAAACAAAACTCTTAAAAACTGTAGGTATGTCCTCTATCTTGATCGATCTTCCTGAAGATTAGTACATGTAGACATATCATCCTAGCCTTTCAAAAATAGGAATAATATAGTTAGAGTAAATGGCATCAAATTCTAATAAGATAAACATGAATACAGTATAATTGAAAGCTGAACAAAGACATGAAATCTGTGAAACTATATTGAATCAATGTGTATTTTATTGGTGTATTTTATTTTCTTGTGGTAACTATTATCGGTAAGTCCTTCCCTGTGACACTGATGTGTCATCTATGATACAACTCACCCTTTGTTTGCACAACATGCCCTCTATTGACACTGGAGTGTCCTCCATGGTGCAACGCCTCCTCTGTTGGCACAATGTGCCCTCTATGACACTCCCAGTGTCCTCTGAATCATATTGGGACCATCTGGTGAGGACTAGTCCTATAATATATATACTTAACATTTCAATGCCATTTTCTATATGTGCTCTTAATTTCTTATCTCTGAATCTTATTCTATTATTTTTGAATCTTTATCTCTGTTCTTTAACTGAATCTAAATCCAAATTTGAAATATGATATTATTATCATCTAGATAAATCCCAATATGAATCCCTTTAATAGGATGACTTAGTTTAGGTTTGATATAAGATATATGACATCTGAGTCTATAGGTTTGATAAAATAAATTGAAATGGATATAACAATACTGAGTATCTTAAAGTTATATAAATCTCAAATATTTGAAATTTGATCATATGGAAAGATAGATCAAATTGAATGGAATTTGATTACTCAAAGCATGCCAAGATACAAAATATTGAAGTCTGAAAGTAACTTAATCTCTAAGTTACTTTATCGGAATGTGTAGTCTGAATCATAATTATAATGATTTAATGGACATGGTTCACTTACATTTGATAATGATAATTTATTTAATGTGTTTTTGATTCCTTGTTCCATAACCTAATTACTTGGACATCAACAAATTCTATAAGTCCATGAGCATTTCCCTTTTCATTTCTAAATCCCAAACCCTCATCACCTAACCTTGTAACCCAAAATAGGGTTCTTGTGTCAACTAAACATGAGTTTGATATAAAACCATAAAAAATCTTAATGTGAAAATACATCAGAACTAAGATTATATAAATACTATAATATTTATACTCAAAATAAGCCAGAAATCATCTTATGCACCAATATGATAATATAAATCATACAACAAGAATAAATCACACATATCTTATTTGTGACTTAGTTAAAGATAACTTCGATAAAATTCAGATAAAAATTCCTTTGTACAGACAATAGTATAATGAAAATAATTTTGATGATGAAAAATTTTACGATGTAAAACAAACATGTCGACCAAAAAGCAATGTGAGAACCAAGTCACAATTTTTCCATAATACAATCTCCTTATTCTGACAATATCTCATCCTCATGACTTAATTCTATCCTCAAGCGAATACCTCATAACATCTAAAGATATATGTCACCATTAACCTATATGGTAGGATAAGATCACCTAGAACCTTATCATTAGGATTTACTAAACATGGTTCTAATGTGGACTTCATATCAATCTTTCATCATCTCATGAATAACATGGATCAATTATAGGGTAAACATATCCTATAAAGGATAAATATCTAAGGCAAGGGTTCTAATTAGGGAGACAATATTGAAATAGTCAGATTCCAACTACCATGGCTCTGATACCATGCTATGATATGTGGGATCCACCCCCTACTAAAATTTGAGGAATATGACATCCATTCCAAACACACTCAAAAGGTATGCTGGAATAGGTGTATAATTTACAAATCTCACGTGATGTTATACAAAAGACCAAAGTATAGTAGTGGAATATAAAACATGACTATAATCAATTTTGCAAAAGTACATCATCATCTCCCATAGAGGGTGTACATGGATATTACATCGTAAGGATGTAGTAGAGGGAAATCTAAACCATATCAAGTTTGTGTCTAGGCTTTAATTCCTTATGCTAAGTCCATGTTGAATGCCATGTCCTCCAAATCCTACATCTAGGGTTGGAAGCATACCCCAACAAGAAGGAGAAAAGTATATGACATTAGCAAAATGGGTGTATGTGCATACTAAAATAGAATTGAGAAATATACGGGCTAAAAGGACATCAAGTAAAGAATGCTTCTCATAGAAAAGATAAGGACTACCCATTCAGGCATAAAAGAAATAGTTTTGCAAACAAGAGATAACAAAAGGAATTACTTGCCATAAATAAACAATAAAGTTGTACCACAAAAGCACATACCATGAAATTAGGGCACATAACCCATCATCCACCGATTTGCATGTGAGATAAGCATATAGTACTAGAACAATACAAAGACAATGGTGTCCAAGCCTCATAAACTTGAAACCTGATAGAGAATGGAACATAACCAAACTCCCAAATATATAAAATGTGGGCCAAGCCTCATAAACTTGAAACTCGAGTATGGGGAACATAACCTCCATCCTAACAATATAATAAGGGCACATAACCCAAAACCAATGCAATTACACTTCTATAGGGCTATTGAGTCACATAACATGCTTAATAGAGAGGCAAGTAAAAAGTATAGTCAGATTATGTGAGATTTTTCACCACATAAATGACAATATAAGCAACCAACACAAAAGTGGGCAAAAGAGCATGTATCTCCAAGTAAAGTTCCACCATGAAACAATTTATAGGATAGAGTCAGAAATAATGTATATCATAATAAGTTGATCATAAGACCAGGAACAAATAAGGTAATCCACAAGAAATATGCTCTTAAAAGAAAAAGGAATATTGTGTAAGTTGATTGTCCATAGGACCAAGAGAAAGAAGAAAATAGTTTATTCCTCAAAAGGAATAATAGGAGATGTAAACATACATTTAGAGAGAGAAATTGCCCAACATGAATAATAAAAGATGCAATCATACCTCACTTTAGAGTCTAAACAAGTCCAAATTCAGTCCTAGATCCAAGCCTAGGTCTTAAAGAACCTATTAAACATGTATTAGGGTTAAGTTTACACTAATTATTCAAAACCCTAAAAATCGCCTTTTTATTATTGGTGAATTAGGTTATCAAAACCATGGCATGTTGTAAGATACATTTTTATGAGTTCATAACATATTTTACTTTATTTTTTCAGACTTATAGATTATTGGTTATGAATTTTGTAAATTATAACCAATTAGGTAAACCCATTAAACACCATATATTTATTAAGTTGGACTTTCGTGATGAAACTGGCACCACTGGTAGATTATATTTTTCTAATTATAGAACAAGTTTTATTTTATTTTTTTGAGTCATAAATTATTTATTATAAATTTCAAAATATCGACCAATCAGAAAGTTCCAATAATCCTCGTTAGCAAATAGAATCCTGTCAGCAGTCAACTTTACTGAGTTGGCCCAATCAAAGTAGGCCAAGAAATGCCCAGGCCTACAACCAAGTGGCGCACAAATCAATGTGAAAAGGGACTGAAGCTATCTGTGAAAAGACCATTATACCCCTGGGTGAAACCAAAAAGAAAAAGAGAGGTAGGGTTAGAAACGTGAATACGCAATTAGTCATCTTCTTTGTTGCTCAGGCACACGAGAAGTAGAACACATCTGTCTTGGTGGGTAAGGAGTTGCATTGTGGGAGATTCCATATTGGGAAACCTTATGAGACTAAACCAATTGTGCATATTTGAGTCGAGATAGCGAGTCCAGCGATGGTGAAATCCACCAAACAGGATCATGAAAATACCCAAAATGAGATTTACATAGACCGGAGATGGAGGAAAAGAGGGAAAACCACCCTACCAGGATTTTGGTGAAATTGAACAATTTCATAGAGTCTTGGACAAGGGTAGAAAGTGTAGAATCCATCGAGAAGCCACATGATCATCATTGCTGCTGTGATGAACTAGATCTCAGCAGTCACAGTAGGTGGATTCTGGGCTAAATGGCTCAGGACTGGAGGAGTGCAAACCAACACCAGGGAATGAACCCTAGTAGTGGAGTGAAGGTGTGGGACGTATTTCCTAGAGGTCTGAAAGCCTCAGTGGGTGAGGAGAAGGAAGAGAAGGGGGAAATAAAGGGAGAACATAGGAAAATAGAGGTCGTGTTAAAGGAACCTAAATAGGCGATAAGGAGCCATAAAATTAGGGTTTAAGCAAATCAAATGGGAGATTCTTGCTCGAAGAAAAATAGATAGCAAGAAATTATCCATGAGGGAGAGATTTATTGGCGAGAAAGAATCAGAGAGGGTAGTTTTTACTGTGTGTATGGTTTCCAATAACATCAGAGGTAGGAGAGAAGGCCATAGTGATTCAGCCCTATTTTAGGGCTTCATCTTATGTCATTTTGCATTTCAATCACATCTAAAACTGTTAGACTATATGTTATTTCCCTCAATATGTGTTTTATTGTCAAATGCACTTATGGATAGTTTTGCATGTTTTATAGGTACTTTGTCCACTACTTGATGGATTGGAAATAAGATGGTTGAATCTAGGGTTTCCCTAGGCTTGGAGGAGCCCAAAATGAGGCCAAAACCACTCCAAACCTACCCCAAGTGGTCAAAGGATGTATTGAAGCAATAACCTTCGTGGATGGCCAAGTTCAACACTCAAATGTAGGGGAAGAACCCCAGAACGGCCGTGCTACCATGGAATGGCCGTTCTGGGACATGCCCCAATCAGTAGAATCTTAAAAAATTGACCCAGTTGGCTAGAACGGTTGTGCTATCAAGAATGGTCATTTTGGGAGTTCCCAGCACGGTCGTGCTACCAGTCCCAGAAACCCAAAATTCCCTTGTTCATTCCATTTTTTCACCACTTCCATTCCCATCTATCACGGTCGTGCTACCCATTGCCCACCACGGCCGTGCAGCCCCGCACAGCCATGCTACACACAATTTTACCCAATTTTCTGCATTGTTCTACCCACTTTGCCCCCACTTAACCTAATGCTTCCCCCACACCTATATATACCTAGGTGGAAGCTGCGGCATGAGGTTAGCTACCCTACAGCAACTCTAGCCTCCCCATTTCATCCTCCACCCATTCCCACCTCATTCCACCTCCATTTCACCATTTCCACCATCAAGACCCTACTTTCCTTCCATTTCCACCATCCATCCATGCCATTCACCTACCTTAGAGGAGGGAGCTCGAGCTACAACTTCTAGGAGGTGGAGAAGGAGGAGTCTTCACCGATCTCATCATGACTTTTCACTCCTCTACTCATTCTATCTCCTTTCTCTTTGTATTTTGCTTTGTTATAAGTAGCTAGGCCCCTTGGGTGGGCTATTTGGGGGAAATTATGTTACTTTGATACCATGTTGGGGGAAATTGACGTGTAAACTTTGTAATTCCATTCTTTAATGATTATATTCTATTTCTATCTCATTCTCCATGAATTGATTGTTGGTTTGTGTGTGAAATCACCTAGGAATTTAGGCAAATTACTTATATGTGTGAATTTTGGGATCTCCCCTAGGTCCAATTCTTGGATCCCTAGGTTGCCTCCCATATTCCTACATCCTAATCAATCTCCCTAAACCTGAGTGAGATATCTAAGTAGCTAGATTGGATAATTCTAGTGCAATTAGCATGGAGGCTTCTAAGGCTAGAATGTGGGGGAATTGGGGTCCAAAACCCTAATTTCACTTTCCCATTACTACCCTAGGCTTAGAGGAGACAAAAATGAGGCCAAAACCACTCCAAACCTACCCCAAGTGGTCAAAGGATGTATTGAAGCAATACCCTTCATGGATGGCCAAGTTCAACACTCAAATGCAGGGGAAGAACCCCAGAATGACCGTGCTACCATGGAATGGCCGTTCTGGGACATACCCCATGTAAGGACCCTGACCTTTGTTTAGGGCTTATCCTGTTTGCTTTTCTTAATCCTGGTGTTTAGTTGCTTGCTAATCACCTTTAGTGGTGATTAGGGTTTGTTTGTGCTTGTTGAGTGTTGGAGGTGCTACTTGCAATTTACCCAAGTCTAGGGTTTATGGGTAAGTTGCCACCTTGAGAAGTGTTCTTCTCTCTCCTTGCTTCCTCTAGTGTTGAGAGGAAGGGTTTGGCTCGTTGCTTTGGGCTTTGATGAGCCTTGTTGGGCCTTGCCATGCCTTGCTTGACCTTGTTGGACCTTGTATCGGGCTAGAGTGCCTTGTATCGGCCATAAGTGTGTCACCTAGGTGGTGTGTCAGGCATGGAGTTGGGGTGTATCGTCCATGGACCCCTTTGACCCTTTTACCTCATTTGTGTCACCACTAGTGGACACTTGGTGCATGATGCTTGCATGTGGCAATGTCCTTGGACATGTGTTTACGACGAGATAAGGAGGCGGCATTGCCCATGGACAAGGGTCCCTAGGTGGGCGACACCTTGCTTTGTCTTACCTTATTTTCTCCTCCACCCTCTCCTATATATGTGTTCCCTTTCTCTTGCTAAGAACCCCTTTAGTTCCTTAGTTTCCCCTCTCCCCTGGTGCACGATACCTCTTCCTTTGCAAAGATTGGTGGCTGATCCTTCCCCTTAGAGTCTTCTTCTTCCTCTAGTGGTGGCCGAACCCTAGAGTGCCTTGTTCTTCTTCGTGTGGTGGTTCTTGAGCTTGGAAGCTTGGTGCTAGGAGCTTGGAGCTTGCTTAAGGTGGGTTACATAACTCCTAACCCTAACCATACTACCTTCTTCTACATTCTTGTATGTTTTCATATGATCATAATCATCCATGTATGTTCTAAGATACGTTTCTTGCTTGTTGCACCTTTAATCTTGTGGTTATAGTGATATTGTTGTTATGGTTGAGGTTTTGTACCTTTGTACCCTAGTTGGCCGAACCATGTTTTAGGGTTTCCTTGTTGAGCAACACTCCTTTCCCTCCTTGGTCTAGAGAAGTGAGCTTGAGCTCTAGTAATGTGGGCAATACCCCTCTCTCGTTTAAGTTGAGAGGTGAGCTTGTGTTCTAGTTGCTTGAGCAACACCCTCCTCTCACCATGGATTTGAGGGGTGAGCTTGTGTTCTAGTTGGTTGAGAAACACCCTCCTCTCACCATGGATTTGAGAGGTGAGCTTGTATTCTAGTTGCTTGAGCAACACCCTCCTCTCACCATGGATTCGAGAGGTGAGCTTTTTGGTAGATGATGTCTTATGTTATGGTTGATCCTTATGGTTTCCCGTTTTGTGATAGAGGCTGTGCAAGACCCCTCTCTCTTGGTTGTTGAGAGGTGAGCCAATCTTCTTGATCAATTAGGGTTTGGTGCCCTTGTGCTTGAGGTTGATGATGATCTTGCTAAGTTGCATCTTGCACGATATGGCTTGGGGATGGTGCTGCCTGATACCTCTCTTGGGCTAGAGTTCTAGTTGATATGATGAGGTTGTGTTGGGTGTTACACCTTGGTCTTTGCCTTGTGTATTGGCCGATAGGATGAGGCTAGCTTGGCTGGACGATAGATTTTCCCTTGGTTCCCTTGTATCGTTGCAAGATGCATGTTTTAGTGGGCGTTGTAGGGTTGGCCTGGGCACCATGGCTCTAGCCGATATGGTATCTGTTGCCCGTTATAACCCTAACCCTACCCATGGTTACATGATACCCATGGTTGCACGACACACATGGTTGCACGACACACATGGTTGCACGATAGACATGGTTGCACGACACACATGGTTGCATGATATACCTTGAGGTGGTAGCCCGACTTCCTTGCTTTAGGCTTGGCCGATATGTGGCTAGAGTGCTTGGGAGATTTGAGGGAAGTTACCCTGCCCGATAACACTTCTTGTATGGGTAGTGGGCACTTCTAGTGAGGGTCATGGTCCACCCGGAAACTCATTTGTTAAATATTTCTTATGTAATCACCTCCTTGTCGATGATGAACTATGGATATTGGTTTGTGAACCTTTCACGTGTTTTGAACAGATGCCCATGATTTGATAGTAGTGAGGTAATTGATATAGTAGAACACACCTATGTAAACATGACATATATGAAACTCTAATGACATAATATTACATGTGTTTATGATCATCTTGAATCATGTATATATGTAATGATGAGTAAATGATAAGCTTGGAAGTATATGAGTTGCTTCACATGATGATGTGACTCATGTCTATGGTCACAGGTTTGAGGCATGAATGATAAAGTGTATAATCATTAATGTTGCCCTATATTTGATAACGTGATCTTTCTGTTAAATCCATAATGGCTTCAGTTATCTCTATGAATGAGTATACTAACCATGCAGGTATTTCATGTGGATTCATAGCCGGAAAAAGTGCTATGAGGTATATATGTTTGAATAACACTGCATTGATGGTCAATCTTGTTGATGAGATAACATGCATCACCAATATGATGTGTTTAGGTTTGAGGACCTGAGTTTGGCTAAAGTGCATAGTTGAGGTGTTATCCTCTGATGATGAGATCAAGGATTGTTATCCCAAGTGATGAGAATGCCTTAAGAGGCAGTGGTTTCTTGTGATGAGGGATTGAGATCCCAGGATAATGTGATGGTGGTAATAATAATGTAACTTTATGTTATATATGTGTTACAACCTGGTTGCCTCAACAGTCCACTTGAAATACACTAACTAATTACATTGGAACATATCATGTAGTTTGCCTTGACTATAGATCCATCATCGTCACTAGATGGTAATGGTGAAACAGGTTCTCCTGCGGGTTAACCTGGAAGTGCATATTATTGAATATGTGTGGTTTCTCCTAGATGAAAATGAGGAGGTTAGAGTGCAACTTCGGTTGTAGACTCCAGAATGTGGTTTCAGGCCCGTAGCTCGATATGTTGGAGCATGGTGAACAATCCCATGGCTTGGAATGTGTGATAAGAAGAGCATGAATGCATTCATGGCTCAGAGTACGGTGAACATACCCGTGGCTCAGTTTCACTAGCGCCGATACCTGTACCAAGGTGGGCTAGGTAGAGGGTAGCCTGACCCTGTGGCTGAGGCCACTTAAGTATGAGACTGCGGTCCTTCTTGTGTTGCACTCGTTCACTGACCACGAGGTGGGAGGTCATGAAGTCTGGCTCTTCCTTTGACCTTGTATGGCACTGGCTTGGGTTTTGCAACCGAAGGTTGGATTTGAGTGGTACGGCTCACTTCCTCAGGGCATAATAAATCGTAATCTAGCCAAATAGTATATCTTGCTTAAGGCAAAACACGGAACATTAGTTGAGGCCCTGCTTGTGTAGTTGATCTTGTTGTACCTTGCAAATACCTATACGTCCCTTATATCTTGTGGTAAGGTCTTATAAATCTTATCTTGTCAATTATGTTCCATAAAGAACTACTTGGTTATATGCCTTCCGTACATCTTGGTAAGCTTTTCTTAGTATGATGATCTTGTTATACTTATTCAGTTATTTGCTATTATCTGCTTTAACCTTTGAGGTTTTATAGTTTCGGCGGGGAGTTATGTTTCTCGTTGGGACTGTGTGTCTCACCCCATCGGTTTACAACCTTTTTAGGTGTTCACGCTAGACGTGGAGGTGGTCGTGAAGTTGCGGTCGAGCAGCAAGAAGAGCAGTAGAAGGCAAGAGATGGATACACTGTTGTTTGGTTTGTTTTGTAGTAGAGTCCTAGAGTCATCCCTATACTCTCAGGTCCTCGGAGGCGTTTTGACGTTGTTTCATGATGTATAGCTGCTGAAGCTTTGTATATCCTACTGCTGGCCGGATGTGGCCCGTTATGTATGTATAAACATATGATGAACTCATTTGTTGACAAAACAACTGATATTATAAGCTGTGGACACATATCAAGACTTGAAAATGTTCATATAACCTGTTTTCTTACAGGATGAGGATCTGTATGTAATAGTTTCTTGGTTTATCTACCTTATGAAATCGGTTTTAATTAATCCATGTTTTTGGTAATAGGTGGTTTATGGTGTTTTTCGCACGTTTTCGCGTGGCACCTCGTTGTCTATGTGATAGCGGGATGTGTCACCACACCCCAATCAGCAAAATCTTCAAAAATTGATCCAGTTGGCCAGAACGATCGTGCTATCAAGAATGGCCATTTTGGGAGTTCCCAGCACGGCCGTGCTGGCCAGCACAGCCGTGCTACCAGTCCCTGAAACCCAAAATTCTCCTATTCATTCTATTTTTTCACCATGATCGTTCACATCTACCACGACCATGCTACCCATTTCCCAGCATGGCCGTGCAACCCAACACAGCCGTGCTACACATAATTTTACCTGATTTTCTGCACTGTTCTACCCACTTTGCCCCCACTTAACCTAATGCTTCCCCCACACCTATATATACCTAGGTGGCAACTGGGGCACGAGGTTAGCTACCCTACAACAACTCTAGCCTCCCCATTTCATCCTCCACCCATTCCCACCTCATTCCACCTCCATTTCACCATTTCCACCATCAAGACCCTACTTTCCTTCCATTTCCACCATACATCCATGCCATTCACCTACCTTGGAGGAGGGAGCTCGAGCTACAACTGCTAGGAGGTGGAGAAGGAGGAGTCTTCACTGAGCTCATCATGCCATTCACCTACCTTAGTGTGAGTAGGTGTTAAGTTAGGTTTTATAAATATTGAAAGTGAATTCACCGCATGGGTCTGTATGTGGGGTTACATCTATTCAAACTCCAATTGAGTAGCGTGTAACACCATCGGCAGAAATGCACCAAGCTTTTTGGGCCGTTGTCGGGGACAGAAAGCGCCATATCTACCTAGTAGTTTTGGTGTTGACTCTCCCCTTTGACATCATCTTTTTCCAGTTTGTTTTGTTGCATTTGAGAAACACACCACATAGCTGCATGATTTAGACCCCATGGCCCGAAATGGGTTTGCATTTAGCAAGCAAAAAAAAACTACGTGACAAAAAAAATAAACCAAAACATTAGGAAAGCTAGAATCAAACGGTGTGATAGCGTGATAACGATGTAAATATGGAAACCTTATCCAAATCAAAAATTCAAATAAAGTGAAATTTGTACACCAACTACGGGCATGGTAACCCTAATCGTGTTGATGCAAGGCCTTTTGTAGCCTTAAATTTCTCGACAGCTAGGATAGAGCATGTCTACACCAGGTGGAGGTTCTCCCTAGACCGTGATAGATTGGGAGACACTCTCTCTTGTTTTTTTATGAAAGTCGAGTTTTAAGATATATTTATTTAGGCTACATACTAATCATGTTTAATCCCAAAATTTAGAATTAGAATTGTCTTTCCATTATCTTTTTTGGGCAAGAGATTAGGTCAAAACTAAATAGATAAACACTCCAAACTTACCTTTTAAATATAAACTAGATAATTACTAAATTGATTACCTAGATTACTAAACAAGTCAAAACTATCAAAAATTTCTCCAATCATATTATATCTCAATTGTTCATATACTTAAAATATCTTGAGTATTTAGTATAAGCATGAAATACTTCATAGTCAAATTTGTACTCCACAGACCCATATGTCAATTGTGATTGCCCCGAATGGGCTTGAATTGATTTGTGGGTCCCATAGCCCACTCCTTGATCTTCAAAAAAGGTCCATAAGATTAGTCATAGTCTCGGTTACAAAATTAAAACATTGTTTTGGTTGGTGAAAAATCATGTTACTATTAAAATGAATCCAAAACTTTGGGTAGATATCATGCACCCCTTACAACCAGGATAAAATCTAGACTTTTCAAAAGAGGACTAATCTAAAGGCCTTTCGAGAAGTAGAAAAAAGTAGAGAAGAAAATTCCAACTATCCTATGCTAATGACTACCATGCAATTGCTGAACTGCTTACAAAAGACCTAATATTCAACTATTAGTATGAACACCTTCAAATTGTGACATCATGCCTTATGAAACAATCCATAGACTACTTGGGAAGATAGCACCATCAAGGGGAACAACCATCAGTACTCATTCCTACCAATCGAGGCAAGCATCCAAACAGCAAAAGAACAGATTCATAAAAGCACCTTCAATGGTCATGACATAAAACTGTTGTCCATGGAGAAGAAGCCACCCTGTCCTCCATATGCGTTCTGCTCATCCAACTGAAAGAATTGATTTAAGGGAAGCTCCCACTCATTTTCATCAACCGATGTCAAACCCATCTTAGGCACCTTTTTGGAAGTAGTCATCTGCCACCCTGGATGTATGCGACTCAAGCTTGGAGCCATCATCTTCTATTTGGACGAACATCTTACAGGTGCTCAAACAAGCATCAGTAGAGGATGTCTTGAGATCTTACGCTACTATCTGTCAGTAGCATTTCATCAAACATGATGAGGGTGTTCCTCCATGTTGCACAAGGGAGCCAAGAAGGAGAAGAGAACTGTCCCCCTTGTCCCAGCCCGCGCAGCGCCATGTGGCCATAGGCCATCCACCGGCAAAGCAGAAAGGTACGGATGCGAGGGGCCCAATCACCACCACCCTGAGATGGAGCAGAGGAGGAGAATGTCGATTGGGGAACCCGACCATTGCCTCCAGTTGATCCGCCTAGAGCCGAAGAACCATCGTTCAGCCATCTGGTGGACCGAGGCCAGATACTGGGTGAGATGCCCCTATTTGCACAGAGCCATATCAACAAACACTTTGGGGGTGTTCCATCTCACAGCAGTAGGGGAAGACAAGCATGCGTTAGGTAGCACTGAGCACCTCAGTCAACCTACGCCCTATAGTGAAGCACCTACGTGAAGACAGAGAACACCCTCTACTATATCAGGACCCCCCAGATTTGAAAGCACCACCAAGAAGGAAGTGCCACTGGTAGCATGGCGAAGCTGAATTAGAGATGTTGTGTCACCGCCATTGCAATGGACGAAGCTAGATCTCAGCTCGCGAAGAAGGGACGTGTTTAGAGAAGGAAATTGAGGGACACCCTTACTCTGCCTACGACGACGACACGACCAAGCGAGAAGCCAGATCCAGCAGAAATGTCACCTCTCCATCCGTCCCTATTAACGGACTGGAGTCAACAAGGTCGATGCAGCCACAAGCAACATGGATCCAAGATGCAAGCTTCTCACCACGTCTATCCCTCTTCCAATCCATGATCAACCTCGACCGATAGCATCTAGCTAGACTCCCTCTCTCCACGGACCACTGTTACCAACAGTCGAGTGCCAAGCCAAAGACAATGAGAGCCAGGGGGAGGAATATGCTAAAGCAACGCTCCCTCCACCCAGTGGTTGCCACTGGGGATTCTAGAGAGAGGCGAGAGCTAACCCTAGAGAGAGAGCCGCCAGAGTCATTCTGTTCCTACAAAATTAAAACATGAAATAACATAATTTCTTAATTGAAGTTTCTTCATGAAATATTGAATCATTATTACTTTACTTACTTAATATGAAGACCTAAACCATGTCTCCATTAATTTGAGTCACTAGATTTCCTTCATATTCTACTTTGGTTGTCACCTCATATCATAAAATTAAATATGAAATTTCCTAACTTTGAGGGTATTACAAAAACTGACCAAATTTTCACAAAAGATCCATTCTACATGCTTTTTAACTTAATCCAAATATTTTGAAAATCAAATGGAACCTTAATGTAACCATAAACCAATCCTATATTGATTTCATCAAGAACTTAATCATGTACTTGCTAGGTTCCAAAATATAGGGTGTCACAATTGGACTTGTTTTTCTCTTAATACTACTCATGGTGAGCTAAATGATATATTGGTTAACTATACTATAGTATGTATTATCCATAATGCATTTACAAATAAATGAAATCACTCAGAATTAGTCTCATGCATACCATCCCAAATATTTGTCTAGAATTAATCAAGAAAATTTTAAATACTCCTTAACATTTATCCTAGTAATATAGAATCATGAAGAATTCAGGTACACATGTACCTCAGAATTTCACTATCTTAGTTTGCCAAAAAATTGCATATAAATAATATCAATAAAATACAACTTAAATATTATAAAAACTTATCACACATCACAAATTTCAAAATTAGGCTTACTGGGCCAAAAAGAACAAACCTTTCAATATGTGTTCTTTACAATTTAGCCTTAAATTCTATATCTCATGCCGAATATATTATTTTCTATTGACTCAAGGGTAATGTTGACTCAAGGTCTAAATTGACTAAGCCCTTGTTTTGATCTAATGCTTCTACTTGAGTGATTTCATATTACATATAGACAAAATCCAAATGGCCTAACTTGTGCATCTCAACTTGAAGAAATACAAGACATAATCAATGCATGTGCACTTTTGTGGAAAAGGCTTCAAATCCATTAAATTCATTTTGTAAATCACCTGTAATGATTATATGACTTGTAATTAAGCTTAGAAAAAATTAGGAGCACTTAAATCGATCGTTTAAGAAATCTAATGATGATTTATAAAATTCATCTCAGAGTGCATGTTCATTCGAGTTTCATCCTTGATAAACTTGACCGAAACCCTTGATAGATTTTTGGTATTGCCAAGTTCAGCCAAGTTTGTCCCAGATCAAACTCAACTGACACCTTGCAAAGCCAAAATAAATTTAAGTCATCGGCCGAGTTTCATCCAAGATAAACTCAACAAATGATTCAAATTGGATTTGTCCCATAGTGCAATCGGTCTAGTTACTTTTATTGAAACTCTATAGAATGTACTACACGAAGTGTGCTGAAAAGGTGTTTCTAGTTGTTAGAGTGTTGCAAATATAAGAAATAGATTTGTTTTAAAACCCCAAACAACTAGTGTTCCTACTGGCTAGTAGGCATCCCCAACTATAAATAGGACCCCTTGGGCTTCGTCTCATTATTAATCAAGCACTTTGAAGGTCCCTATAGTGTAGTTGAGTGCCTCTAAGAGCCTCCTCCCACTCTAAAGCTCAATCACTTACTATATCCATTATAGTGATTAGGATATTTGTATGAGAGAAAGTCCTACATGTATATCTTGTGAGTCTCTCACATCCTCCACCTCAAAATCTTTCTTTCTACCATGAAGATGAAGGTTCTCTCTCTTGGATAAGTGAGGTGAAGAAGAAGAAGGGAAGAAGTCCCTTGGTGAAAGCTTCTCCTTGGCAAAGGTGAAGTCAAAGGTGGAAGATCCAAGAAGAGTGGGTAATTCGTTCAAGGTAGAAGACTAGTTGTATGAGTGAGAAAGTCCTTGGTGAAGGTGGAAAACTCATTACAAAAGAGGGTAAGTCCTTGGTAAGGTTCAAGACTCTTGGTCTTGGATAGGTAAGTCCTTTTTAAGGTTTTTTTCTCCCTTATCCTCAATGGGAAGGTTGGGTATCCTTGGTGGAAAAGGAAGGTCATATTGTATCTCTTATAATGGAATATAAGGAAGGTCCAATTTTGCAAAATCCTAGAGTTTGACCTCTCTAGTTATTGAATATACTTCTCCTAGTTTGGAAGTAGGAACCTCTATACCTAGATTTTTTTACATGGGACTGTTCAACATCTCTCTCGCTTGCTATGTATGTTTTAGTTTCACTCAAAGTTCATACTTGCCATATTATCTTAGAAATATCTTGAAGGTCTACGTAAATTTTGTTTTTGTGCATTTATCTTTATTCACCCCCTCTAGAGACCATCCTATATCCAACATTTTCCACACACATCTAATTCAATTCTTGTTATAGTTCACATACATCAACTTGTTTTACCCACATCTAGAAGAAAAATCCACCAATGTACCAGTTTGTTTCAATATCTGCTCTTCCCGTACGTAGATAGCCTACTATGGATCATAGGGAAGTGAGGAATAGAGAAGATTTAATCAAACCTTATAAATTAATGTGCCCATGAAAGGAGTATAGGAAGGAAGAAGAAGCAAAACAAAATACATTAGTTGATTCGATCTAAGGTTTTCAGTTCTTGTCATGTTCTTCACTCTTCCTCCTATTTCTCCTATATTTTCCTTTATGATCACCACTATTTATATTCTAGGGTTTGTGTAGGCGATTTCTATAATCAATAAGATACTTTTTAAAGTTTCATATCATTTCATTGAGAAAATATCAAGATATTAGCTTTTTAATTATTGGTTGCAATGGAGGTGGCATTATAGGAAGAGTGCTTTGAAAGAAGCATCTGCATTGGATGAAGACATTATCTACATTGGGTGAAGTGAATTTGCATGCATGTTACCAAAAATGTGATATCTTTCTTATTTGAATTGCGATTGCATCCATTTTTTTCTTTGTATTTAAAATTCCAATTCTATCAATATTTTGTATTTATTAACTATTTTATATATGATCAAATTAATCAATTAATTTGAGTCTAGAAAGATAATACAACATCAATATGCATGTTTTTCCTATATACTTTTTTATCTCCTTGAATTTGTAAATTTCAATATACACACAAAACATGCTTTTTGACATGATGAAATTGAATAATCAACTATAATCAGTACTAATTACATAATAAATCATGAAAATCATATGACAATGATATAAAATATGATTAGGGTTTTCCTTTTCCCTATATTGACCACCGTATGCTAGTATCAAATTATAACACTAGTGGGTCAACTTCTATGATAGTATTTCCTTTATTTGCCTTCACATCTACTACATGCTCTAGAAAATCCTCACACTCTTTCCTCAACATTTTACTAGATATATAAACCAGTCCTAAACACATAGGTAAGGCAATCATTTATCCATTGAATACATTGAAAAAGCCACATTGCTAAAAGATAAATTCATGATTCCACCAATCCTACTGTACATGGAAAGTCTTGAAATAATCCATACCTAAGATATCAAATGCATTCATATGTAGAGGTATGAGATTAGAAGTTATAGAATATTTGTTGAAACTTAGCAGCTAACAAGACACTTTTGTTAAAACTATTGGTTCTCGAAGGGGAAATCTTAACAACAGTCCAAAAATTAATCATGAAAAACAAGGTTTAAATAACTAATTAGAAAACATTGTATAAAAGAGCATTCTCGATATAAATCTATTGGAAGTATAACATAGATGTTGCTAAAAAGAAACATCTTAGATGTGAGTACTCTGAGAGAGATATCACCTTCAAATGGGTCAGAGAAAAGAAATGGCAAGTGGTTCTTTTTTAGATATGTTGTTCTTGCTGACTACTACTACCTCTAGGTTCCCCCACAAATGAAATCCACTAAAGATCTTATTCCTCTAGCCAAAACTTGCCATTGTGGTTTTGAAACTATGATCGTGAGCTCTATGTTGGTGTCGATTGATGCTAGGACAATCCATCATTAAATTTCATATTTGTCAACAAAATAGCCATTTTTAAAACTCTACTCACTTGTTATGATATTGTTATTCACTACTACTACCTCTAGGTTCCCCCTACAATTAGAAGCCACTAAAGAACTCACTTTTCTAGATGAAGCCTATCTATTTAGTGTCTAAAACTATGACAGATAGCTCTATGTTTCCATATTCTGAAGGTTATGAAAATTCTTCCTATTATCTTTGGTCTGTATATAGTAATGGAATCCTTGAAATTATATTCCCCAACCCTTCTAGGATGGGACTTTTTACCTTTTTACATACTATTATGCACGTAATATCCATATTATCACTAATACTGATGAACTAGGGGACTTTCTAGATGTGTTTATCTGGATGGTGAACTCCATATGAAAGAGCTAGACCCGCCCCTATTCTAATAAGAAATAAACCATATATGCCAAAACATACAAGGCCACTACCAATCATGAAAAACTAGCTAACCTCCTCCACCAGGTCCACTATCTATACGCTCTCCTCTACATAAATCTCCAGCTCTACTTAAAATGTGTCACAGTATTGATTGATTCCTCTATATGTCGTGAACACTATATTAACCTTATGAAGTTCTCTCTATCTCTTTTGGTGACCATGGCAAGATATTTTTAATCTCTAAATTCAGTCATGTAGATTACTTATCACACTTCTCAATATCATTTGGAAGGAGTTTTAAATAGAAGTTTACTAGCTTATTAAATGTGCCTTGTATTCTTCATCTTTCATATTGCCTTGTAAGATGTGTTAGAAATCATGGAGGTTAAAAGAACATAATAAGTAATAAAAATTAATCCAAATTTGCACTAGCAGATCTCATCAACAATAATATATCTGGAAGGAAGGGATGTGAGACATACCTTGTCATAGAGTACATTTGGGGATAGTACCCACAATAAATATATATATGAGAAGAAGATGTCTACCAACATATACATTATATGACAGAGTCTCAACATAGTATAGAAAAACAAAGGGAACTTCATTTCATGCTCCTAGAGATGGTGGGGAAGGACCATCATATGACAATGATATAAAATATTATTAGGGTTTTCCTTATCCCTATATTGACCACCGTATGCTAGTATCGGATTATAACACTAGTGGTTCAACTTCTATCATAGTATTTCCTTTATTTGCCTTCACATCTACTACATGCTCTAGAAAAGCCTCACACTCTTTCCTCAACATTTTACTAGATATATAAACTAGTCCTAAACACATAGGTAAGGCATTCATTTCTCCATTGAATACATTGAAAAAGCCACATTGCTAAAAGATAAATTCATGATTCCACCAATCCTACTGTACATGGAAAGTCTTGAAATAATCCATACCTAAGATATCAAATGCATTAATATGTAGAGGTATGAGATTAGAATTTATAGAATATTTGTTGACACTTAGCAGCTAACAAGACACTTTTGTTAAAACCATTGGTTCTCGAAGGGGAAATCTTAACAACAGTCCAAAAATTAATCATGAAAAACAAGGTTTAAATAACTAATTAGAAAACATTGTATAAAAGAGCATGCTCGATATAAATCTATTGGAAGTATAACATAGATGTTGCTAAAAAGAAACATCTTAGATGTGAGTACTCTGAGAGAGATATCACCTTCAAATGGGTCAGAGAAAAGAAATGGCAAGTGGTTCTTTTTTAGATATGTTGTTCTTGCTGACTACTACTACCTCTAGGTTCCCCCACAAATGAAATACACTAAAGATCTTGTTCCTCTAGCCAAAACTTGCCATTGTGGTTCTAAAACTATGATCGTGAGCTCTATGTTGGTGTCGATTGAAGCTAGGACAATCCATCATTAAATTTCATATTTGTCTACAAAATAGCCATTTTTAAAATTCTACTCACTTGTTATGATATTGTTATTGACTACTACTACCTCTAGGTTCCCCCTACAATTAGAAGCCACTAAAGAACTCACTTTTCTAGATGAAGCCCATCTATTTAGTGTCTAAAACTATGACAGATAGCTCTATGTTGCCATATTCTGAAGGTTAGGAAAATTCTTCCTATTATCTTTGGTCTGTATATACTAATGGAATCCTTGAAATTATATTCCCCAACCCTTCTAGGATGGGACTTTTTACCTTTTTACATACTATCATGCACGTAATATCCATATTATCACTAATACTGATGAACTAGGGGACTTTTTAGATGTGTTTATCTGGATGGTGAACTCCATATGAAAGAGCTAGACCCGCCCCTATTCTAATAAGAAATAAACCACATATGCCAAAACATACAAGGCCACTACCAATCATGAAAAACCAGCTCACCTCCTCCACCAGGTCCACTATCTATACGCTCTCCTCTACATAAATCTCCAGCTCTACTTAAAATGTGTCACAGTATTGATTGATTCCTCTATATGTCGTGAACACTATATTAACCTTATGAAGTTCTCTCTATCTATTTTGGTGACCATGGCAAGATATTTTTAATCTCTAAATTCAGTCATGTAGATTACTTACCACACTTCTCAATATCATTTGGAAGGAGTTTTAAATAGAAGTTTACTAGCTTATTAAATGTGCCTTGTATTCTTCATCTTTCATATTTCCTTGTGAGATGTGTTAGAAATCATGGAGGTGAAAAGCACATAATAAGTAATAAAATTAATCCAAATTTGCACTAGCAGATCTCGTCAACAATAATATATCTGGAAGGAAGGGATGTGAGACATACCTTGTCATAAAGTATATCTGGGGATAGTACCCACAATAAATATATATATGAGAAGAAGATGTCTACCAACATATACATTATATGACAGAGTCTCAACATATTATAGAAAAACAAAGGGAACTTCATTTCATGCTCCTAGAGATGGTGGGGAAGGACCATCATTTCTATTGGCAACATGCTATCATTGCACAAGCTCTCATTCCTTCTATATCTACTTATGGGTAATGATGTCTAGGGTTCACACGTCAAAAAGATCCCAAAACTTGGTCATCATGCCTCTTGATATATGAGAGGAAAGGAAATAGGGTTTCCAATAAACCCTCAAAAAAGAAAAGGAAATGGGATACTTTTCAACATCCTGTTTGGGACATCTAGTCAGGGCATTGGGTTGTATAGAACATTTTGGAAAAACATAGTTGATATAGTAATCCAATTCAATAAGGTGACTAATAGCTAGTCAACCAATTGGTTTATCTTTCCCAATCACCGACTAGGGTAGCTAATTGACAGATTGGCATGATATCTACCCAATCAATCCAGTAGACCTTCTAGTTGATCAATTAGTCTGAAAAATCGAGTGACTAAACTTTTTATTCGCTTGACTGGGCTTCCATTCAATCCATCAATGATTTGATGGATCACCTAAACCTTTTAGCAACCAATTCATCTTATATCCATGATTATACTCATTTTTCCTGTGCACCTTGTGTGTGTGAGGTATAGGCTTAAAATTACATTGTAGCGATGTCCACAATCATATTATGAATTTAAATATAATGATTGGCAACTAGAAAGAATTAATTTCCACCCAAGTAACTAGAGAATTTGGAGAAAAAATTCAACCTAGTATTGTCACCAATATTATATTTATAGTATAATCCCTTAGTCTTTGATATATAGATTGAATTTGAGCCATGGAAATGTCATCCTCTTGATGTTCATTCTCGGTTCCCAAATTTAGAGTAGACTATTTGAGATACATATGATCTTAATATCATACATTGACTCACATGATCATGGCCATGAACTTCATAGTCTCACTCATCAAGTGGTTGGGATATCACCCCTATAGGATGGACAAATTACATCTACATCACTCACAATGATCAACATGCTCCAAGTTCACCCAATCACTACCTATACGACAACCCTTATTCATGGTCACATTGAGCAGTTCTAAAGTATAACAAAAAACATATGATCATTGTAGTGAATTTGGGACCGATGACCACAATCACCATTTTCACATGAGATATGATTCTAACTGACATTTATGGCTTCCATTTCTATACTCAAGTTTGGTCTATCTAGTACACATGTTTATACGAAGTATCTTTGCATTTAGGTTGATATCCAATATTATGACTAATGAGACGTAATCATCAGTCAACACACATACTAGTCTTAATGTATTATTGTTGTGCTAGTTTCCACAATAATGTCTTACTAGGGTCCTTGAAAAGAATCTTATCATACACATCATCTCATGTTTGGGTCCTCAACCCAGAATTATATTTCATTGAGTAATGCCTTCTTGGCATATTATTACATATATTCATAATCTCATATCGAAGAAAACATATTTTTTTGGAACTCCTTTAATAATCAAATTAATTACGAAGTGCCATTACAATCATCATAAGACTATCTCTCAGGACATACTACCAAGAGTCTCCCATTTGTAATAGAGTTAATCACTCATGAATCTTAATGTAACTGAACTAACATAGTCATCAATTTTCTTATATGAAAGTTCTTTCATCAGATGGTCATCAATATTGCTTTCGGCTGTAACTCTAAAAATCTTTATATCTCCTCAATGTATAATATCTCATATGAGATAGTAGAATTAGAGTATATGCTTTGGACGTTTATGTGTGATTTGGGCTCCTTAGCTTGTGCATAGGCTCGATTGTTGTCTATGTATAGTTATACTACATTGTCAATGAATGGAGCCACCCCTATTTCATCAATGAATGATCCATATAGATTCCTTTGTAGCACTGGATGCATCCTTGTATTCGACCTCAACTGTATGATCAACCATTGTATCTTACTTTGAAGTTTCACAACTAATAGTTCCATTGTTGAGGAAAAACACAAAACCTGGCTATAATAAGTAATCATCCTTGTTTTTTGGAAACTTGCGTCAGTGTAACCCTTAACAACCAATTCTTTCTGACCTTTGTAAATAAAAAATAGATCCTTAGTTACTCTAAAGTACATAAGGATGTTTTTTTTACAAAAGTTTAGTGGCCTTCCCCGGGGTATGACTAGTACCTACCAGTCATGCTCAAATCCCGCAAGATGTCGGGATGTGTACGTAACATATCAGACATGATACATCTATTTGCAAAAGCATATGGAATCTAATTCATGTGTTCCCTCTATTCATAAGAGTTGGGACATTGAGATCTAGAGAGTTATTCAATCATACATGGATATGCTTCATCTCTTAGACTCTTGCATGCTAAACCTATTCATCACTTGGTCAATGTGTAAACTTTGACTTAGATCAAGAATCCTTATAGATATAAATCTATAGATCTTGATTCCTAGTATATATGTTGTTTCTCCTAAGTCATTCATGGACGTGTTTCCCAACCATGTTTTAACCAACTATAGACTAGGTATGTCATTCTCTATCAGTAGTATGTCACCTACACATAGAATGAGGAATATAATTATGTTCCTACTAACCTTCTTATGAAAACAAGGTTTACCTTCATTTTGGATAGATCCAAAGTATTTGACTATCTCATGAAAATGAGGATTCAATCTTCAAGATTCTTGCTTCAATGCGTAGATTGTTCATTTTAGCTTAAAGAATTTTCGCGCTGCATTTGGAGTGATAAAAGCATCAAGTTGTGTCATGTACAGATCCTCAAGGAGATATCAATCAAGGAATGCAATTTTAGTGTCCATTATAAAGATTTCTAATCATGATAAACCATAATGAAAAGCATGATCCTAATGGATTTAACCATGGAAACTAATGAAAAAGGTTCATCACAGTCAACACCCTGAACTTATTTGAAACCTTTCACAACCAATTGACCTTTTCAATTTTTACATTACAATCCATGTCAGTCTTCTTCTTGAAGACACATATACATCTTATGGGTTTTACCCCTTCATGTGGATACACCAAGGTCCATACCTTTTTATTATACATAGAGTTCATCTCAAATCTCTTGTCTTCAAACCATTTCTTATAATATGGTGCCTCAATAGCCTCATTGTAGTTTTTGGTCGATCACCATCAAGGACCAACACATCTTGTTGAGTCATGATAAATCCATATCTCTTTGGCTCAAGATGTGGACTATTAGAACTTGAAGGTTCTTTTGTGTAGAAGGAACGTGAGATTTCACAATGGTTTGTGATTCCTCTTGTTCCTTATCAATATCCATAGACTCAACACTATCTTGTTGGACTCAAACTTTTCAATTTCTATTTTGCTCTCACTAGTTTCTATGTAAATAAAATTCCTTTTTGAGGAATACAAAGTTTTATCGAATAACATTTCTTTGTCAAATGGAATATATATGTAGTAACCTTGGTTTCCTTAAGATATCCAACAAAATGGCACTTCTTAGATTTGGGTCCAATCTTTATCAGAAAACTATTTCCTAACATAAGTGTCACATACCGAAGTATTTATAATAGACATATTGGGACGTTTCCTAGCCATAATTCATATTGTGTCTTTTAAACTGATTTAGAAGGTACACAGTTAAGTGTAAACTCTATATTTTCTAGAGAATATCCCAAGAAGGAAATTGGAAGCGTGTCAAAACTCACTGTTTATCATACCATGTCCAACATAGTGTGATAGTTTCTTTGTGATACAACATTATGTTGAGTTGTTCCATATCGAGTTCATTTTTATACAATATCACTACCCCTCATAAGGGCTTCAAACTCTTGAAATAAGTATTCTCTACCTCATCCTAATCAAAATACTTTAGTTCTTTTGCTAAGTTGATTGTGAACTTATTTATTAATTCCTTGAACTTTTCATTGGATTTGAACTTGAATTTCATTAGATACGCATAGGAAAATGTTTTGAGGTCATCAATAAATGTGATCAAGTATTGATACCCACCACTAACACTGATTTGTGATAAAAGGTCTACGTACATTAATATGTATGATAGTCACTTTCCATTTCACTATTCCTAGTAAAGGGTGATGTTGTCATTTTTATTAATAAATAAGATTTACATGTTTGTGTTGATTCAAAATCAAATGAGTCTAGATATCATATTTATGGAGTGTAGAAATATGCTTCTCACATGTATGTGGCCTAGACAATAATGACATGGATACATTTTTTTTATCATCAATCTTATTATTATTAGTATTATGTTATAGATATTTGTGTTATTATGTAATAAATAAAAACCATAAGATACAGAGGCTCTTCCATAAAAGATATCATCTTTGGAAATAAAACATTAACCATTTTTTATACGTTAATCAAAACCATTCTTGTCCAAACAAGAAACAAAAATAGTGTTCCTATTCTTGGTAGGTATTAAATGACATATCTTTAACTCTATTACGAGCCCACTAGGCATAGATAAACTATAGGTCCCTACAGTAGTGGAATTAACTCTTTATCTATTTGCAAATTGTAGATCTACCTTCCCTAACTTCAAGGATCTAATTCTTTTTACACCTACACATTTAAACATATGTGGGATCCACATCTTCTTTATAATACCCATATAAAGAAGTAGATATGTTTATCTCTATAACATGTATACATGGAGAGGTGATGTCCATTCCTTGTTTTTTGTTCTTGATGTCCTCTAGGTAGGAAAGAAAATTTCTCTTCAATTTCCAACATGGTGACAATGGTGACAAATACCTTCTTTACCACTCCTCCTTTTTCCTTAAGTATTGAAGACAAACGTTTGGCTAGTGTTAGAACCTTTATTGGCTTTGCCTTTTCCCTTGGACTTGCCTTTTCCTCCATTGACCATCAATATCGAATCGGGCTTGTCTTTCATTTTCACCTTAGCTATTCTTAAAATGCCAAGTAGGTCTGTTAGTAGTTTAAAAAAATTGGTCATGTTGAAAAAAAATATGAATACAAAAATTATTGTAGGATCACATCTATGGCCAACTCTTGTCCAATTGGAAATCCCAATCATTCTAGACTTTTTGCATACTGAATTAATTTAAGTACATGGGGTCCAACTAGATCACCTTCTTCCATTTTGCACTTAAATAATGCTTTGGAGAAATCATAGCTCTCTTGCCTTGTTTGTTCTTGCTATAATGTTCCTAAGATGTGTTATCATCTCAAAAAATCCCATGTTCTCATATTGATTTTGAATCTCATGATTCATCTAGCATATCATAAAGTACCTGATGTCTGTGGTGCTATTGAAATGATTATGATAAGCTTCTCTTTCCTCCCTTGCTCCATGTGGAGCTAGTTCATATGGTATTGGTGTATCCAGGACCGAGATTATGCTCATATTTGAGAATAATTCTCAATGTCTTAAACTAGTCATGGAAATTATTTCCATTTAGTTATTCCTTCTCAAGCACTGATCATAGTGAAAAGTTGTTGTTTGTTTCCATTTGATCTACAATAAGTATTTGCATAAATTAACATTTTATTGAAAAAGTTTTATCAATATTATTTTGGTCTTTAATTAAATATCACTCAATAACACCCAAGCCCGTGTCCAGGACTCTAGTAGAATTTTATGAATGATGTCTGACACCACAGGACAATACTACCCTTAGTTGTGAACTTTGTCCTCACTTACGCACAACCCATATCAACTTCCCAATAGGTCAACCATTCTAGTAATAGTCTGGGATGAAAAAACTTAACCACAAAGTTCTTAGTGATGGGATCCATGAAAAGTATTTACACCTTGGTGATATGAATAATCCAATCTTTCCTTCTAAGATAACTTTATTTGAGGCCTGAAATCATAGGATGTTATAATCTTCCCGACTTAGACTCATGATGTATTGGTCAAGGCTCAACTATATGGCCTGAAAATCACATCCCCATTTCATTGCAAAGGCAGAATGGTCATGTACACCCAACTCCCATGCATATCTATCAGCGCAAGGGGGGCACAGTCAACTTGGATAGCCCTTTCTCACATTCGTGGGTGATAACAAAGCAAGGGTGGATTCATCAACATAGATAGCCTTTTCCAACATCCATGAACTGCATGGCTCAAGATTGGGGTATCACATTCCCATGTGGAACCCACCTATTAGAGATGAACCAGATCTTACCATCTATAACACACGAGCCCACTGCCCAAGGCTCTAGTATAGTTTCAAGAATGACGGCTGACCCACAGACCACCACTAGCCTTGGATGCATGCTTTGTCACCACTCATGAACAACCCAGATCAACTTTCGGACAGGTCACCCATCCTTGTACGACTCTGGGTGAGCACACTTTACCAAAGATTCTAAGTGATGGGATCCCTAAAAAGGAGGTTCTTGGTGATATGGGTGGTCTAATCATTCCTTTTAAGATCATTTTGTCTTAGGCCTTAATTCTTGGGATGTTATACGTTCCCACTATTTTATTTCAAATTAATTACCCCCACTATTAACTCAAAATATTCCATTGTACAATCTTCTAGTGAGACAAGATGCATAACAAATGAGTCAGTTTGATCAATCACCCATGACTTAACTATTAGGTTAACAATGTTTTCCAATTGCATGTGGCATATCTTGATAGATGTATGCACAACCCTTTGTCATAATAATATATTTACCTCTAGGTTCTTAATGCAATAAATATCACCCTGTTAAGTATGACCCTATGGACAACACAATAGAATATGAACCCTAATTTGGAAGATACATATATCCATTATATCTCTTCCCCAATATAGATAATGTACCTCACTTTGGCATGTCCACACTTAGTGGATAAAGGTTTTCATGTGAGTTGCACATTGTAAAAAAATCTATGACTTGATACTTTATTTGAGGGGGTTTATTTATATACATATACATATCCAAATACGACATACTTATCATATGTATCATATACACATTATATAAATAATCTTAATTTGTTAACATACAACATTCATTATGGACATACTAATATAATCCTATGGATCTATGAAATGATTACTATACAACTAAGGACCATTGCATCATGTGCATCACCAACATGTGAACCTACATTTGTGTTTCTTCACATCAATAGCTCCATGGATGCTCCTTGGATCTTTAGGGTTGCCTCGTCATGCTAAGTCCTCAAAAACTTATTCTATTCCTACATAATATGACATAATATGTATAAACATTGATTTACGTTCAAGGAGAGTAAGAGTAAATAGAAACCATTTAATGTGGAATAAAGTATGAGGCATGACATGCAAGTCGGATGCTTTTCAACTAAAAGGATCCATTCACATCTACATCATGCACACACAAAAGGGGTCTTTTGGCCATAACCATGCAAACATCCACCAAGAAAAATATATTCGAGGATGATGTGTATGATTTATAGATATACCATACCTTACACATATATATCAAAAATTTCTTATTTTTCCATGTGGGAAAATTCTACTGAATAAACTTTGACATCCATGCAAACTAGGTAGGGTACGTTGGGACAGGTCTATATGGGAATTCTACTGCCCACTCAATGTGTGGGGTTTGAGGCGATGCCACCCCTCGTGGGGTCTCAGGGGTAGTGCCCTAGAAAAGGTATATAGGATTTTACTTTCATAAACTAGAAAAAAGGTTCTACACTATATACCCCATTCCCATATCAAAAATAAATGTTGTAACACCTGTGGGATTGATAGGATATGCATATTAACATTAAATTGTTCACATCACATGTAACAAAACAAGTAGCCTAAAACCAAATCCAATCGATTATAAATCATGATATATCATAGATTGATGTGTCTCTAGTACAACTATTAGGAATCATAGGGGAAAGAACTATAGTGGAAGAAATAAATATTTATTTATGTTCCCTACTACTAGATATCATCAACAACAATATATCAAGAACAAGGGATGTGATATAACCTTATCACATAACCTTGTCTCATTATAGATACACTGACACTGCTAACAAGAAATATAGATGTGAAAAATATGTCTCCCAACATAGTCGTTAGATGGAAGCATCTCTATGTAGTGCATGTGGAGATGAGAACTGCACGTCACACATCTAGAGTCGGTGTGTAAGGAGTACCCTTTTCATTGGTAATGAGCTGCTGTAGAAAAATATCTCTTTCTATCTATCTCCTTCTGGGTAATGATATCTAGGGTTCACATGTCAAAGATGTATATCCATTAACCTAGTTATAATGCCTCTTTATATATGAGAGGTAAGAAAGCAGGGTATTGAATAAACCCTGGGAAATGAAATGATAATGGGTTGAATTTCAACGGCCCATTCTGGATAGTATTTAAGTTGTTTGGCTAGTCCAATTAGACAACTAGTCTGTAATAGGAATAATCTATACAAACTTAGCGAATCTACATTCTGATCCAATTGGACAAATGGACTATCGATTTATGATTTGGATGAGTCCTCCAAGTTGGCCAATTGGGTTGGCCAGTTGACTGATTGGCTTGTTCTCATCTCAATCAAAGAACTAGACCTTCCAATCAATCATCTATTTTGTCCATTTGGACCACTAGACTTTCGAATTGGTTGACTAGGCTTCTAGAAATTCGATCAACTTTCTAATTGATTCCCTAAATATTTTAGCAAGGAAACAATTTAATATTCATCATTATACTCCTCTTTCCCTTACATAATATGTGTTTGACCATATAGGCTCCATATTACGTTGGTAGTAATGTCTATAACCATATTATGACTTCACATGTGATGATTGGTATCTATAAAGATTTCATTTCCACCAAAGTAATGGGAGAAGTTAGAGAACAACTCCAACCAAGTATCATAGTCAGTCATGCAATGATTTTGTAATACCTTTATCTCTAATATCTACTTTGAACTCTGAGGCATGACCATTTTGTCATGTTGATGTACAATATTTGTTCCTTTATATGTACAAGACTATTTCAGATAAATATGAGCTCAATATCATATCTTAACTCACATGACCATGGACACCTATTTCATATTCTCACTCATTAAGTAGTTGGGTTATCACTCCAATAGGAGGGACAAATTCCATCTGCATCACTCATAATAATCCACATGTGTCATAGTGCACCCAATAATTACATGTACGGTAACCCTTATAAAAGGCCACACTAATTAGTGTTAAAGTACACTGAACAATGTGTGATCATAGTAGTGACTTTAGGTTTAAGGTCTAAAATCTCCAATGTCAAATGAGATGTGATTCCGACTACCATTTATAGCTTCCATGTATCATACTCAAGTTGGGTCTGTCCAATACACTAGTTCATAATAGGTACATAAGTATTTGAATCGATATTCAATATCATGAATAATGACATGTTGTCATTATTCAACACACATAGTAGCCTTAATGTATCATTTTTGTCATTATTTCCACAATAATATCTAACTAGGGATCTAGATAGGAAAGAATACTCTTAGCATACATATGATTCATGTTCAGGTCCTGAATGACATGTCATTCAGTAATGAATTCTTAGGACATTTTTATATCTATTCATTGTCTCTTGCGGAAAAAACATAATAATTGGAACTTCCTTTATAAAAAAATCAATTACAAAGTGTGTCAGTATAATTATGATATGACTGGATCCCAGGGCATACTACCAACAAGATACTCTTAATTTGTCTAATATTGCTACTTAGGAAACTGATAAGGATATAATTCAAGTGAAAATCATCAATAAAATTCTTCTAGATCATCATTGAATTCCATCCATTTGTATTCCACTTCACACCACCACTACTCAACATCTCGTCCAAGAAAATAGATATCATGATTAATCTTTTAAGTTTCTAATAGTTCAATAAGAATAAATACCTTCTCTAGTTGTTGGATCCACTCATTTTTTGTAGATGTGTTTATTTTTTCAAAAGGATATGCACTAGATAATTTTCCCCCAACATTTGTGATCTCATCATATGCTCACTAAATGATGAATACCCATTATACACTATGTACCTCTCATTCATTGTATCATCCCTATATTCTCCACCACAAGCCATTAAATGGAAATCATGACATAATTGCTCTTTATTTTGCTCTTCAATTCATCCTATTCCGACCATCTGTATAACCAAAATAGAGACATATTTATTAGGTAATTAAAATTTAAAGATGAATACATCGAGTCTTGTTTGAATCCCATCACCTTTATCCCAAACATGTGCTCTAATTGTAGTATTTTAGTGGGAGGGGGTGCAGAGAAAATACAAAAAAAATCCCAACAAAACTCGTAGCCAACGAATCCATTGTAGACATAAAACATCGTTATATTAAAGACATAGATAGGATATATAATACACCTTAATCCACACTATTTTTCCAACAACTAGACATGTCTTATGTTGGTGTAGAACTTGCACACCCAAATCTAGATTTGAAGAGGTCGTTGTTGTTGTCGCCTTGTCATCATAGAAAGATTTTTTTTTCTTTTTGAAGAAGTTTCTTTTCCTCAAGACTCTGTCTACATTATTCATGCATTTTTGGTAAGTATGGGTGCACCACCTTGGTCGCCAAAAAAGTTAGTTATCCAGTCAACTGATTTAGTTATACAGTTGATTGACCAATTCAATTCATAATTGACAAATATATTATATGTTGTTTCCTAATTTCAATCCAATCAGCTGACTGGGTTTCCCAATAAAGCAGCTAGCCAGTTTCAAAATTGGCGATCAGCTGATCAATTGAAAATCAATCGACCAATTGCTCTAAACCATCTAATCGACTGAGTGGCTTTTCCTATCGACAGTTTGAATAGGAAATCAGTATATACATGATTTAAAATCATTCTAATCATATGTTTGATGGAAAAATTCAATTCCCTTATGCAACCTTATGTGTGTGAAGCTTTAGGTTCCACATTCCCTCAAAAAAAGTATTGGTGTCTAAAAAACACATCATTTCTATCCAAGTAATAGGAAGAAGTTTGAGAACAACTTTGACATATTATATGACCAATGTTTCCATGAACATATAATCCATTTGTTGCATACATCTAGATTGAAATGAGTAATGGAATTGTCATCCTATCAAAATTCAATTTATGTTTCTTGAACTAGTGCAGACTATTGAAATTATGTGAGCTCAATATAACATATTGACTCATATGAGCATGGTCATGCTTTTCATAGTCCTACTTATCGATTGGATAGGATATCAACCCAATGGAGGGATAAAATTGTTTGTATGTATGCCCAGAGAACCAATCATATGATTATTGTAATGGAATATATTATAAATGATTTGAATTATTACAAAGGAAATATTTCTATTTATTTAGTTTTATTTAGTTATGAGATAATGATGAAACATAATGAATTCCTAAAGAATGATATTACTCAAAGACATGTCTTCGGGCTGAGGACCTGAACAATGAGATTATACTGATGTTAAGAGTATGTATATTCATATTATTCCCCTAGTTGGATGTTGTTGTGGAAGGCTGATAGACATCAATAAAACATAAGACTAGAGTGTGTGTTGGTTGATGACAGAATATCATTAAGGCATGATATGTTATATCAAACCAAAAACATAGATACTTGTTGCATAACAATGTATTAGACAAACCCACTTTGAGAGTGACACATGGAAACCATGATTGGTAGTCAAAATCCTCTCTCATAGTGATGGTGGTGAATGTGGTTCTTAGACCTCAAATCACTACACTCGTTACATGCCGTTCGAAGTACTAGACATCATCCACCGTGACCTTGAATAAGGATTACCATAAAGGTGGTGCTTGGGTGGATCATAACACAAGGGGATGACTGTAAGTGATGTAGATGGGATTTGTCCCTCCTACATGAGTTTGATATCCAAGCCACTTGATAACTGAGACTTAGAAAAGCATGCACATGCACATGTAATACAATATATGATATTGTGTTCACATATATCTTAGACAGTCTACACTAGTTCAAGGAACATGGATTGCATGTTGAGAGTATGATGATTACATGCCTTATGTTCAATCTGGATATCAATGACAAAGGAACTATACAATTACGATAACACCAATCACATATTGTAGGTAGAATTTGTTCTCCAACTTAAGGATTACTTGGGTAGGAATGATGTCTTGCTAGATATCAATCATTACTTATGATGTCCTAAATTAGTTATGGACACTCATGACCAACGTAACTTCAAACCTATAGGGTCACACACATATGATACACTTGAAATAGGAGTTTATTCATGAATGTGGTCTAAAATTGATTACTAAGGTGTTAGGTATTCAATTTAAACAATAATGGTTAAATGTTGACTGATTGGACTATGAACGTACCGTTTCAAGTGTTGAACCAATCACTTCAAGGTGTCAGGTCAACTGAACAAAAATTGGAAATCTGGTCCATGAGACGACCGCTTCAGGAAGTGAACCAATCAGCTTAGGTCCATGAATTGATTGGTTCAGGTTGTAAACTAACCATTTGGTTGATCAATTTGATTAGATCAAGGATATAAGGACCCTAACCCAGGTTTTGGGGTAACTCAGTTTGCTTTGTCTTAATCTTGTTCTTAGAAACTTTCTCTAATCCTTTGAGACATAATTAGGTCTTTTAGAGGGCTTAAGTTTCAAGTGTGAGCCTGTTTGGGGGTTGTTTGTACTTTCTATGCTAGTTTTGGTGCAAATTGCAATTTACCCAATGTAGGGGGTTGATGTACAATTTCCTACCACTAGAGTGTTCCCTCTCTTTCTTGACATCATATATAGTAGAGAGAGGTGAGGGAGCCTTTCTTGATCCTTGGTTGAGGAGCATCACCCTAGGTGGTGATTGGGTTGATGTGAGTGTTGAGTACCTGGACCATGTGTGAGTTGGTTGTGTTGTCTCAACCTTGGGTCGTGACCAAGTCTGGTTTTGGAGGGTGTCACGGTTAAGACACTTACTCTAGGTGTTTGGGCCATGACCTAGGAGGTCTAAGGTAGTTTTGGGTTGAGATGGATAACCTAGGGTTTGTGGAGGTGTCATGTCTCGACCTAGTAGTGATGTTGCTTGGTGGTGTCGCGACCATGGATGGTGCATCCTAGTATGGACACGACCGCGACCATGTGGAGATGCATGATGGTCAAGAAACTACCTAGAGTGTATCACCATGTCTTTCATGTAATGCTTAAGTGGTTTCATGTGGTTGCATGTTGGTCTTTTGTGAGGACAAGTGTCCCATGGGTTCCATAGTATGTTGACACATCACCCTTTGCTTTCTCTCTTGTCCCTCATCTACATAACTCCTTATCTGTCCTTTTTTGCAACCCTTTCATCCCTCTATCTTCTCCCTTATCTCTTGCTTGTTCTTGGTTCTTGGTGGAGCAAGGAGGTTCATCCTTGGAAGCTTTGGTGATCAATTTTCTCTTGCATGTAGTGATGGTGGTGATCCGAGCTCATCTTCCATCCTTGATAAGTGTTTGTCTTCTAAGTTGATGTTTCTTTGACCTCCTACCTTTATCTTCCTCTCTTTTCTCGGCCCTATACCATGGTTTTTCCATGATGGACGTTTTGGGAGAGAAAACCCTCATCACAAGGGACATAGACCCAAGTGTGAAGAGGGTTTCTCCTCTCTTTTCCCCTTTCTCTTTTGGTTTGGCCAAAAAATTTGTTTCTTATTTCCTTGGGTTAGCTTTGACCTTGGTCGCTTCTTCTTCTTGAGGTTCTTTTGTGGCAGAGTGTGGAGCTTTTTCCGACCCTTGGATCGTGTGCTTGAAGCTTTTGTGGCGATCTTCTTAAGGCGGGTTATATAACACTAAACCTACCCTATTATTGTCCTTTCTGTGCGTCTTTTATTACTGTCTTCTCTCTCTAGATTGCTCCCTCATCATACTTGTACTTAGTAGTAATCTCTAGAGTTTATCTGGTGGAGATACCTTGCTTTGTTTGGAAGTAATCCAAAACCCTAATCTTTCTTATGCCTGTTTTGATAGAGATTATTTCATGGAGTTTACTTCATTTTTACCCTTGATTTAGCCTTCATGTTTGGTGTTTGTGCACCTAGAGGTGGGGGAAAAGTTAGTCTCAGTTTCAACTATCTTATACATGGTTTAACTTCCTTTGGATATGCTTTTCTTGGACCTTTGCCTTAGGGTTTGTGGACATTGGTTTGCTTAAGGCTTCCTTTCATGGTGATCATGGCTCTTCCTTAGTTAGGTTCTATTTTAGTGACCTATATGTTCACCCATGGTGTGGTCACAACCTAGGTGGCTTGGTGGTCAAGACACACACACACACACATGGGCGTCACAGTCGCGACATGGCCCATGGTGGTTGGTCGTGATCACGTTGGTTTGGGGTCGAGTTGTCTCTTCCTTGTGATGAAGTTTGACCTAGTGATAGGTTGAGACCCTTGGAGGGTAGTGGCCTAGTTTCCCTTGATGTTGGGGTTGTGTTCCTACCTTGGTTGGGTCAATACACCGTTTAGTGCATGAGTCACGACCATGAGGATCTTGGGTCGCGACATGTGATAAGGGTGACATGGTGTGGTCGAGATAGATTGAAGGAGGTAAAACCCTAACCCTAATGTAGTGGGCATGGCATGACCTAGGGTTGGTCGTGACGTATGGTCCTAGGTCATTACAAGTTGCCATTGCTTGAGGTCGAGACAACCATGTTCGTTGGGGTCGCGACAACCTTGTGAGTGGTTGGAACCCTAACCCAAGATGGGTTGAGACACAAGGGTGTAGGAGGTCAATCTTGAGGGATGTCGCTGCCTAGACACCCCATGTGTCACAGGCACGACATGTTGTGGGATGAGTAGTCGTGAACCTTTTTTCTCATGTGGTTGAGACCTAGAACTAATTAGTGGTCTGATGATGGTTAAGGAGTACGCTTGGACACATATTGACATCTTGTATGAGTAATACATAAACCTTATAATATGTTGTGTGGATAATATTCAACGTACTCTAATCATGTCATTTAACCTTAAAGAATGCACCAAGATGAGGGTGGTGATTCTAAGATGGTCGGTTGACCCTAACCTTGTAAACCCTAATTGGATAAAGAAAGAACCCTAAACCTTAATAGTGAACAAGTTTTGCTTATTTCCTTATCATGGATGTTTATGATGTTATGTGATTATCTCTTTTGATTATGATCTTCTAACCATGGAGGTGTTATGAATTTGATGACCATTGCTAGTGTCTGATATTATGTCTATGATGTGAGACAAGTTGAATATGCCCTTGTGAGGCATGCGGATTATACATGTGATACACAATGTGGTGATTGGGTCCTATGACCTAACAGTGGTGGTTGCCTATTGTGAGATTATGTTTCCCCTTGATAGAATGAGGGATTGGTATCCCATGGAATGAGAATTGATAATGATGATGTGAATGGAAATAATACAGGAATCATGTGGTGATAGTGTGACAAGTCTTTCCATACATGTTTTAAATATAATGGAGTGGTGTTCCCATACTTTTCTAGAGCTTGTTCTGATTTTATATCTTGTAACTTGATTGATGCTAAAAACACTTAATTGACTTAACTAATCAAGTGGAACTTAATCATGTAGTTTTGCCATGTGCCATAGATTTATTCAAGGTTAGCACTTGCTGAATGGTGAAATGAGTATTACTCAGAACGCATATTTTTGAATATGTAGGGTGGAAGTCGAGTATTCCCTTGCATCCTTAATTTTAGGTTGTGTGACACGACCATGTGTGATCCGATCTCATTGTGATATGGATGGCCATGCGTGAGCCACTCCTTCTTGTTAGAACGGCCATGTGTGAGCCTATTCTTCTAGCGTCATTACATGTAACAAGGTGGGCTAGGTGTTTATATATGTGGACGGCCATGTGTGAGGTGATCCTTGTTGACTATATGTCATAGGTTGCAGTTTGACTGGTGATGTCACTATAGGTTCTCTCATGTTGATGGGGAGGTGTAGGAGAGGTCGTGGATTCCAGCTCTTCCATTGACATTGTATGGAACTGATTTTGAATTCGTAGGGGTCAATTGGGTTTGGGTGGTATGACTCAAATCCTCGGGGAATAATAAAACACATAATCATCCATGTAGCATACTTGAATAGGATCAAATACAGAAATATTGGATGAGGCCTTGCTTGCTTTTATATAGTATAGTTGGTAGTGAATATACATGTTCTTCATATTCATTTTATGATGATAAGATGTTTCACAATCTATTTTTTATTCTTATTCCGTTAGCAATGATTACCTTCTTATCATAGTTGTAGCCTTACTACTGTTCTTTAATCATCTTATCTGTGCTAATTATAGTGTTGGTGGAGAGTTATATCTCCCGCTGAGATTTGGAATCTCAACCTGTGGGTTTCCACATCTTTTAGGTGGTCGTGCACGATGTGGTGGTGATCGTGCATCTGAGGAGGAGCAGCAAGATCAGTAGGGGATAAGGTTGAGTGTGCTACTGTTGGTCTTCTAGTGTTAGAGTCCTAGAGTCACCCATGTGCACTCGGGTCTTGGGGAGAGTTCAGTGTGTTTGTGGTTGTACTATCGAGATGAGTTTTTGGTTTATGTGTCCTTGTTGTAATAGTTAGTTGAAGTACATGTATATGTAAGTGGAACAAATATCACATGTGATAGGTAGTCCTTATGAAAAATGTTGTAGATAATGATGCTTATGATATATAATTCAGATGACAACTTTTTGGACCCTTATGTAATAAGTTACTTAATGTTGTCTCTTGATTGTAATCAATTTTAATTTCCTGTGTTTTTCAGTAATCTGCATGTTTAGTGTTAATTTTGTTGTTTGATTTTGAGTAATCTTACTTTGTGTGACAAGGGGTGTCTCAAAGAATTAGTGCCAACGTCATGTTGTGCATTAATAGAATATGAATTTCCAGTACAATTGCGATTGGAAAACATGTTGAAATGACCGGTTCAAGGGTTCAACTGATCGACTCACATGCCAACTGATGGGTTCACCTTTGCACTAACCATTTCATCGCTCATAGGTTACGAAAACTCATGAAATTTTGTCCCCTTTGACTCTTGCTCAAATTATAACTCCTGAACCTAACCCTCCTATAAATAGAGGGGTGGTCAAGGCTTTCTAGAGACACATCAATCGCTCTGACAATTGTTGTCTTCTCTGGGTTGGTAACTGAGAGAACCCAAGAAAGTCCTAATACTCAAAGGGATAGATAGAAAGGGAGAGACAATTAGGAGTGCAAGTCGATGCTAGAACATTGACTACAAGGGGCTACTCCTTCTTGTCTATTATTCCAGAATGATAGGAGTTCCCGATGGTCCATGTAGACTACTATACATGTGAGGAGGATGTTTCCTGCCTCTAGGAGGACAAGGTCAACTATTGTATGTGGTGATCAACTAGGAAGTTGTTGTTGATGTTTTCTGGGTGCAACTTGAAGAAAGGCACACACTAATGCAAGGGGTTTGCCACTGGACTTGCTCCAGGACCAAGTATAACCTTGCTAACCATCCTTCCCATTACATAGTTGTTGACACAATCAACTGTTGGAAGGGGAATATGATAGTTAATTTTTGTTTCCATTGCCTTATCTAATGTCATATTTACCTACAAAAATTCCATATAAATCACTTAGAATAATCCACAAGTCTCACAGTGCATCCAATAACCACATGTATGTCAATCCTTATTTAGATATATTTTGGGCCAGTGTTAATGTAACATCCTACAATTTCAAGAATAATTTGAACCTTAGAATGTGGGTTTTCTTAATTATAAATAGTTGAGGGTCTAAATGCAAAAAAATAATGAAATGAAATTTCTTAATAGATAATGAAGTAAGAAGATTAAAATAGGACTCAAAATACTTTTTCTCTTTTGTATGTACATTATGTGTTACAGTTAACTCAATGATATAAATGTTGGTTTCTTTTCTCTCTCCTCCAAAGAAGTCACAATAAGTTATTATCTCGAATTTTGGCTCCAAGGTTCACAAAGTAAAGTCTTTTTCACAATATCTAATCAATTAATGCATCAAAGTTAAAGTAAATTGATTAATAAGGATCTGTGTGGAAATTTCTAGAAAGGATAGATTGAGGGTATCCAATGAGCATAATTCGACACTAACTTGCACCCAAGATAAATATACACTTAAATAAGATTCCTTGCCAAGTTTGGATGTAAAAAAAAGAATTAACTTAATGCATTAAATAAATCAAATATTTCTTTTTCTTAAGGGGCTATAAAATGATATCTAACTTTCGTATTTTGACACCAAATCTTTCCCACTGATAGATTTAGTTATTTGAAATCCTACATTTAAAATTTGAGACCAATCAGACTTAAGGGGAGAGAGTTATGAATTTATTTGGGTTTCCTAAAGTGAGAGGTTTGACATTAAATGTCAAAATTTACATTAATTTCATAAACTTAGGCCCATCTCCTTTAATCTGCATGTGGAATCCTAGCCGTCGGATTTAGATCCAAGGGCTTCTGGTTGTCTCCTAGCTTGAGACGGACTGGGAAAGTCTGTGAACAGGGAAGTCGACATTCTCGTGTCAAGCTCTCCCCCTCTTGGTTACCTTACATCCTTTTTCCTTTCACGTTAAGTTTGGGAGGTGATTCTGAACTGAATGATCCCGTGGTTTGTTTCCTTTGGTGATCAATCAAGTTTTTCCCCAATTTTGGTCCGTGACCAGTACCCGCCGCACGTAGTCATCCCTATATAAGGGCTCAGGACCCCCCCCCCTTCAGAGCTATACTTTCTTTGGCAGATTCTTTTGGCCCTCAAGAGCGACAATCACCCTCAACTCTCTGCCCGACCTTTGCCTCACCCCCCCTACGATTCCACTTTCTCCGGCGAGGAAGACGCTGTTGTAACCTCCATGTTCTCGCCACCCCAGGGAAATGAAACGATGTCAATGGGTCCAGGTGTCATGAGAAGGATCCTACCCTCGCCTACTGCTCTTAGGCCCTAACACTGAGAGTCAACATCATAGTTGACTCGGCCATGCCTGTTCTGTGCACAAGGCTGAAGGTGAAGGAAGGAGATGATCATTGTGGAATCCCCCTGTTGCCCTTAAGAACACGCTTAGAAGGTAAGGGAAAAGTAGTGTTTTCCCCTCTTTTGTTCTAGAAAGTGCAGACCGCTGAGCTGGTGTGAGCCGATTGGCCCTAGCCTACCAGGTTGGCGACCTGTGACCGGTCAGAAAGTATTAAATATGTTTAATCTTGCTAAAATGCTAGAAAATCATAGGATTATCAGAATATGGAAAATAAATAGTGTATTTTGATCAAAAAAATATAAGGAATCCAACAAGATTATTTTCAATACCTAATCCTATCTAGGATTTTCAAAGTGCCTAAAGTTGCAAACTTTAATATGTTAAATGTTTTAAAAATCATGATTTCTAGGTTTTGATGATCATAACATGTTTAAATTATCCTAATAGACAAAGTTTAACCTATTTGGATAAAAAGATAATCTTGGATCTAATTCAACATTAATAAGTCGTACATTATCAAAATTAGGGTTTTAGGTGATAATTGGAATGCAAATTGATATATTGAATGTTATGAACATGGTATTTAGGGTTTCAAACCCCAAGGACATGATTAGGGTATACTGAACCTAGGAAGGAAGATCAGATCTCCTCTAAGTGCAAGGTAAGTGGTCCATGCTAATTGAACATAAGTAATGTATGCAATGAATGTGTTATCTATTTCAATTGCTTAAAGTCAATGAATGTATGATTAATTGAATGTCATGTTTTTACTATACATATTATGGTATCATCTTCATGCACATTAAGAATAAAGTCAATATTATGATTTAAGAGAAATTTAATAGAAAGTTAAGAGTTTTAAGAGAAAGATAATGCTAAAAGACAACTTATATAAGATCCTCATCAAGAGGCTCCTCGGAGCAAAACTAAGAGGCACTTAGGCGCATAAGAGAAGAGGCACTCTGGTGCAACCCAAGAGGCACTTCGGTGCAATCCAAGAGGCACTTCGATGCATAATAGAAGAGGCACTTTGGTGCAAAACCATTGTAGTGGTTTTGATGTGCTACTCTCATGGTGGGTCTGTGAGATATACCATTGTGTCCCTATTTTGGATATACCATTGTAGTGGTTTTGATGTGCTACTCTCATGGTGGGTCTGTGAGATATACCATTGTGTCCCTATTTTGGATATACCATTGTAGTGGTTTTGATGTGCTACTCTCATGGTGGGTCTGTCAGATACTCTATTCTCTAAAAAGTATATATGTGCTTGGTTTGATATACCATATCATAGCTGATGAGATTCTTGTTGGTAAGGTATGCTTGTAGAGACAATGATATGATGATTGACATGGCATAATTACCTAAAAAGATTTGATTAATAATAACATATATAGAGGCAAGATTCCAATTCATCTATTTCACTCAATTATGATATAATGAGGATACAAAGTGGATATCTAGAGAATAATATTACTCAATATATGTCTTCAAGTATTAGCCTTGTCGAAATGAGATTATACATATGTTAAGAGTACATATACATATTTTTATTATGTCCCTAGTCGGTTGTTACTGTGGAAGGTAGATAGACACCAATAACACATAAGACTAGAGTGTGAGTTGGTTGACGACTGAGTCTCACTAAGTCATGATATGGCAATATAAAACCAAGTACACAGATACAAGTTAGGGAATAGTGTATCAGACAGACCCACCTTGAGAGTGACACATGGTTGTGGTGGTCATAGTCATCTCTCATAGTGAAGGTGGTGATTATGATTCTTGGACCTGAAATCACTACACTCATCACATGCCATTGGGTATGCTTTGACATCATCAAATGTAGTCCTGAAACATGGGTTGTTATAACAGTGATGATTGGGTGACTTTGACACATGGGGATAGAGACTGTGAGTCCACCTGATAAGCGAGATTGATCACATGTGAATCAATATATGATATTGAGGTCACATTATCTCAGGAAGTCTACTCTTGGTTCAATAAACATGGATTGAAGGTTGAGAGGATGACCTACCATGCCCCGAGTTCATTCTGGATATCATAGATAAAGGAATTATACAATCACTACAACACCTTACACATATTGTAGGTTGAAGTTTTGCCCCAACTTTCATTTAACTTGGGTAGCATTGATGTGTGACTAGGCACCACTCTATGCTTGTGATGTCATAAGCTAGTTATGGACATTCACTACCAACATGACACGAGACCTATAGGGTCACACACATAGAAACTCATCTAGAAGAGGAGTTTGATCTTGAATGACAATTGGATTGATTACCAAAGTGATTAGGTGTTCAATTCACATAATTGATTGCTTGATTGATTGACCAGGTCTGTCAAATGACCATTTGACTAGGTGAGATGGCCGTTTGGGGGTCAGGTTGACTGGAGATTGATTTGTCTTAGTTTTACCCTTGAATCGATCTATTCAGTGTGATTGAACCGACCATCTCGACTTAACTCACCAGACGACCATCTAGGTGAGTGAGGCTTGCATCTTTCTTGGGTGAGATGGTCTGGTTGGGGCTGAACGAAGGTTTGGGATGTTTCCCGAATAGTTTGAATTGCATATACTTGATGTGCAAGTAAATTAATATGTGATATTAATTGGATTCAAAATAGCCAAATTTGTTTTAGATTGGGAAACTGCCAAATGGCCATTTGGTAGTGTGAGACGACCATCTCACACACCAAACAACTGTCTGGGTGAGTGAAATTGCAATTTTGGCTATTGCAGGTTGTGAAAATTCAAGATCTTCTAGTCCCTTCCACCCCCACACCTTTATCTCGTACCTGATAGCAACTGGGAACCTTGACCCTAGCCTATACTATAAATAGAGGGGTATTTGGGGCTTACCAGAGCACAACTATAATATAGACAACTGAGAACCAGTTCCTCTGACAACTATTGTCTTGTCTAATTGTGGTATCCACGAGAGCCCAGGCAAATCCTACCCGACGGGGAGGTATAGACAAAGGGAGAGAACAACATATAGTTATCATTGTGGGAGAGAATGTTGGTGACTAGTACACCAATGGGAGGATCAACTCCTTCCTGTCTGTTCTTGATGAATGACATGAGTTCTAGTTGGTATGTGCAGACTACTCTAGCGGAAGGAGTCCTTTAGTGCTGCTTAGAGAGAAAAGTCAACCTACAGTCTGTGGTGAGACCTCTGGAGTCATTGTTGAAGTTGTGCAGACGTTGTTTGTTATGAAGACCAATGGCTGCCCAACCACCATTCAAGAGCAACTAATCAACAATTGCAAAGAAGTGAGTTTTGTCATTGGACTTGCTCCAAGACCAGGTATAACTCGCTAAAACAATCCTTCCTATTTCATACTAGTTGACACAATCTTGCTGTTATGGGAATATAGACAGAAATTTTTTTGATTCTGCTGCTATACTCTATGCCCGAATTTCCCAACACTGGTATCAGAGACATGTCAATTGACTATGTTTTAGGATAATCGATATGATCAGATTTTTAGTTTCATAATTTATTTATTGCATACGATGCAAATACTTAAATTTCTCTCATATGCATATCTGATCAAAGACCACATAATCCCAAACTTATATATATATATATATATATATATATATATATATATAATTTACAAGCATCGCCCTAAAAGTGATTTTCATGGTGGATGTGTAGCGCGGTTATGGCCAATACCCATTATCTGTGTATGGTTGGAAAATTTGGTTCTTGTTTATCGTGGTCTGTGTACTGAGCCTCTACCTCCATCTTTCCAATGTAAATTTAATGCTCACCTACCATTTCTCCCATCAAATGTAACTCGAGGTTTCTCTTATTCAATGCAATAAAGTAGCAATAGGATAGTTTCTTTTCTTGCAATGACATGGAAGACGTTCATTGTCAGTTGAGATGACCAGTTCGTGAGACGAGATGACTGTCTAGAGGACCATGGAGGACAACATGTTTGAAGCAAATGACCGTCTGGAAGGAGTCCAGACATCAATTGGATAGAAGGCCAGACGACTATCCCTGGAGGCCCAAACAACCATTTGGAAGGAGTCCAAACATCATTTGGACAGGAGGACCAACTAACCAGCCAAGAGGCGATATGACCAATTCAAGGGTTGAAGTGATCTACCCAGATTGGCAAGCACAGATCTACATCAACCGCATGTTCATACATGTGATGTGATGATTGACCTAGGTGGTAGTAATTCCTTTTGGCTCCAAGGAATTACAAGTAGACATGACCATAACCATCATTTTTGTTTCATGTTGCATGTTTACATTGTGGGATATAGCATGTATATGATACATACTATATATGTGGTGATCAGATACAATATATATATATATATATGATATGTACCAAATCCCTCAATCAAACATATTAAGTCTTAGATGTTTTCCAATAGAAGTACACATGAAAAACTTGTTTGACCAAGCGCAGGTGACACCAAGGTGTGGTGCGTCATATACTCATGGAAGTGTGATGGTAGTAATGTAGGTGCCGCCAAAGCGGGGTGCATTATTATCGTATTAGCTATTGGGTCAGGATTAACTGGTGGTCCCCATAGCGTCTGGGCCCAGAAGCATGTAGATAATTATGGTATGGAGTTTCACATATCATATATCCAAGAATTGTATATGATGCAATTGGCAAGTTTGCCTACCTAAATAGCCAGGTTGTGGACAATCTGCTAAATCTAACTCATGACTTGATGAAATATGGATCTTGGATCATTAGACAATTCTTCCCTACAATTTTCTAAATTGATACTTGAGGGTTATCAATTTGAAAAAAATAATGAGAACGATAATTAATTAAAGGCCTAATGATTATTGCCCAAATTTTAATCAAATAAAATCAAAATGAGTTTTTGACAAAATTGCAAATTCTTTTGTAGAATCCAATGGCAACGACAAACAATCACCTTTCTCTGTGATCGGTCCTTGAGAAGGATAAATTAATAGGGAAAAACTTCCACGTCTGGTTCAGGATACTGAGAATTGTTGTCATACATGAGCGCAATCAGTCTTAAAAATGCCAGAACTAGAGAAACCAACTCAAAATGCTCCAAAGGATGATAAGGATGCATATAAGAATCATATTGAATATGTTATTGATGTCAAGTGTCTAATGCTTTGTTCAATGAACCATGAGTTGCAAAGGCAGCATGAGAACATGGGGGTGATTGAGATGGTCACACATCTCAAGAACATGTACCAAGATCAGGAAAGACAAAAGAGATACGATGTCTCTAAGGCACTATTGAAGTGTAGCATGGCAGAAGGAGATCATGTAGTTCCTTATGTACTCAAGCTCATTGTGTATGTGGAGAACCTAGCTAGACTGACATTCCCCTCAGACCAAGAGTTGGCCACTGACGTGATTCTACAGTCCCTTCCAGAGTCATATAGTCAGGTTTGTCATGAACTAAAACATGAGCGACTTTGACAAGACGTTGATAGAGTTGTTGGGCATGTTGAGGACAAGTGAGACACAAATGAAGAAAGACAAGCCCAAGTTTGTGATGGTGATCAACAAGACAAAGGGGAAGTCTAAAGGAAAAGCTAAGAAGAGTTCTAAAGCTAGCCATAAGCCCAAGTCTTCATATCTCAATGCAAAAAGTGGAGTAAAGAAACCAAGAGGTGATTGTCACCATTGTCACCAGCCTTGACATTAGAGAAGAAATTGACCACTCTGGTTAGAGGAACTAAATAAGAAGAAGGTGGCATTGAGGCCTCTACTTCAGGTATAAACACCATAAGATAAATTTTATTACTTCTTAAATTTTGGTATGTGATACCCGATAGAGTTTTGACATACTGATGTGCAAGATCTGATAACAAGTAAAAGCCCTCATTGAAGGACAAATTTGAACAAGGCGAAGCAAGTGGTAGAAGCCATAGTCTACATTTAAATTTATCTTAGCCCAATGAGCATATAATAGAGTTACTAGAACTTCTATTTCATTATGTTGTTAGAATAGAAACATTTTCTTTATGCATCTTGTATGGAGAGGGATGATTATCAATAAAGAGTTATTAAATGCTTCTATTTCAAAGATATGATCTTGCATGGCATTGTTCCTAAAACATCTTGCGATATTTATGTGAAATGATCCAAAGATGAATGTTTATAATGTTTATACCAAATGATTATAATTGATAACTCAAGACTATCATTATCATTAGTCATCTTGTATGAATATGAGAGGTGCATGCCTAGAACACATATTGATGTTGATCTAGATTCCCTTGGTTATTGAACCTAAGGATACATGCAAGTCTTATTCACACACAATATGACATGATGTCCTTCAGTAAATGTAGTGGGAGGATAAGCCTCCATTAAAAATTATACATATGATGCATGAAGATCTTATGGAATGAATGCTATATATAATTAACCAATACTTCATTTTCAATTACTGGTAATATGATGATATGTACTCAATAGAATGAAAATTTCTTGAAATGTTCAAGGTGATCATAAATGAATTATGATTTTGATGAAAGTATTAAGAAACTTTGATGAGATCAAATATTGACATACTTTATATATTGAGAACCTTCAAGGAAGACATGTGATTATCTACCACAAGAAAAATCCATCAGAGCATGATGATGTGTCAAAATGAAGGAATCATACCATGATATAATTATCAATTAATATAATCTTCTTATATCCTCATAAATATGAAGCTATCTCTAAATGATGTACTATCTGAATGGTTTATTGGACATCATATATGATATGATTTGATAATGTCCCAATATGTCTAAAGGATTGAAACCTACATTAAAAAACTAGTTTCTTAAATAAGGTTTATCCAAAAAGATGATTGTTCAATAATATTGTTAACCCCAATCCAATAAACAAAATTGTTTTGTTGATAGGATAACTGAGTTCCTAAAGAATCAGTGGGAGTAAAAGTAGAACTCAAAATGTTCGAGATCAACAAGGGTACAATGAGAACAATGAGAATTACAAGTTGTTGTGGGATCTCAGGTTCATCACATAACACATAATGAAATATGTCTAGAAGAACACATCTGAGAGTGGAGGATTATGAATTGAACAATTTAGATGAGTTGGTTATACATGATTAGCCAACTAGTCAACTAGATGCTATTTCTGAGCTATATGGGGTCCATGTAAGCTAACAAGGTAGGACCTTGATAGCGCCACCTAAAGGGTTAAAACCTAAAGGGTACAATAGGGTCTTCTGATCAAGACCTACATGGATAATATAAAAGGATAGACTGTTTGAATAAATCAAGTTCAAGATGTTGAACATGATACAAATTATTTACCGATTGTCATGCTTGTTGTTGTAGTTAAAATAGACTGTGAGATTTAGCATATGAATATAAAACTAGATTCCTTAAAGGAATACATCAAAGGATGTGTAAGTGACACAAACTAAAAGGTTTTATAACTTCATAAATGCCAATAAAGTCTATGAACTACAAATTTCAATCTGGGATTGAAACAAGCAGCTCAGAGAAAGGATCTTTTGATTTGACAAGCAAGTAAATGAATTTGACTTGAATCAAGATAAAAGATGAAATATGTGATTACAAAAGATTTAGTGGGAGCATATATGAATATTCCACATATGATGAGGAATGACATCTCAATATTGTGAATGTTGAGAATTGGCATGGAAAACTCTTTCACCAATGAAGGATAAGATGAAACATTTTATGAGATAAGGATCAAGATATATAAGATAGTTCTTGAATGTTTCACAATGGAAGTTTGAAAACGTACTATAGCAATGTGTTGAAAGAGTTCAACAAGGATGAATTCAATAAGGGATATTCTGAATTGGTCTCTCACAAACCCTATATTCCTATTCTTGTGAAGAATGGAAATATCATGAATTAGATTCCATGGGCCAGCCCAACAATGGATCTATCATGAATGCTATAAATGTACTTATCCCATATAATATTGTATGTATTGGACATGACAAGATGATATAGATTCCAATAAGGGTTATTGGAGAGTCATTAAAAGATATCCATTAGTACTTGTGAAGTACTTAAGGATAACATTGCTAGTCAATGAGGATAACAATAAGTAGAAGAGTTGGATGTAAAGGGTTACATCGATGCAAGATTCCATAATGACAAAAATGATCGCAAATTAAAATATGTTTGATTTAAAAGAAGAACTATTGATTAGTTGGAAAGATTCTAAACTAATGGTCACTATAACTATTCTACATTAGAAGTCGAGTATACTTGTGTTGTGAACACAAAGTGATACTATATGAATCTGAAGGTTCATGTGATGAACTTATAGATGTTCCAACCATTGATGACCCAGTAGAGATACTACAACAACAATGGAGCTAATTGTTAGGCAAGGAATATCAGATACCACATTACGACAGTTTCATCTTAGAGTGACATAAGAAACATGCAATAGACCGACTACGAAAAGTATCACTAACCCATTGAAAAGGCATTAGCGTAGATGAAGCATGTTGGACATGTTTAAGATTACTAAGGATGAAATCCGTTAGTGATTGGCTCTAAGTGCAAGTGAGAGTCTATTGGTAAGGTATGCCCGTAGATCCAATCAAATCATAAATTGACGTGGCATAATTACCTAGAAGGATTTGATTAATAATAACATATATAAAAGTAAGCTTCCAATTCATCCATTTCACTCAATTATGAGATAATGAGGATGCAGAGTGAATGTCTAGAGAATAATATTACTCAATAACATATGTCTTCAAGTATTAGCCTTGTCAAAATGAGATCATACAGATGTTAAGAGTACATATACATATTCTCAGTATGTCCCTAGTCAGTTGTTATTGTGGAAGGTAGATAGACAACAGTAACACATAAGACTAGAATGTGAGTTGGTTGATGACTGAGTCTCACTAAGTCATGATATGGGAATATCAAACCAAGCACACAGATACATGTTAGGGAACAGTGTATCTGACAGACCCACCTTGAGAGTGACACATGGTTGTGGTGGTCACGGTCATCTCTCATAGTGAAGGTGGTGATTGTGATTCTTAGAACCAGAAATCACTGCACTCGTCACATGTTGTTGGGTACACTTTGACATCATCAAATGCAATATTGAAACATGGGTTGTTATAACAATGATGATTGGGGAACTTTAACACATGGGGATAGACTGTGAGTGATAGATATGGGATTTGTCCCTCCTACTAGAGTATGATATCCCAACCACTTCATAAGCAAGACTGACAAATGCATGGCATGCACATGCGAATCAATATATGATATTAAGGTCACATTATCTTAGTTAGTCTTCTCTTGGTTAAAAAAACATGGATTAAACATTGAGAGGATGACCTACCGTGCCTCGAGTTCATCCTAGATATCAGAGACAAAGGAATTATAAAATCACTGCAACACCTTACCCAGATTGTAGGTTGAAGTTGTTATCCAACTTTCATTTAACTTGGGTAGCATTTATGTGTGACTAGGCACCACTCTTTGCTTGTGATGTCATAATCTAGTTATGGACATTCACTAGAAATGTGACATGGGACCTATAGGGTCACACACATAGGAACTCATCTAGAAGAGGAGTTTGAACTTGAATGACAATTGGATACCAAAGTGTTTAGGTATTCAATTCACACAACTGATTGCTTGATTGATTGACCAAACTATCATCTCACTGGGTGAAACAGCTGTTTGGGTAGCCAGATGGGCATCTCAAGAAGTTGAGATGGCCATTTGGGGGTCAGGTTGATCGAATATCGATTTGGCTTAGTTATGCCCTTGAACTGACTGGTTCAATGTGATTGAACCGACTGACTCGACTCAACTCACCAGATGACCCTATGGGTGAGTGAGGCGGGCGCCTCACTTTGTTGAGATCCTCTGGTTGGGACTAAAAGAAGGTTCTAGATGTTTCCGAAATAGTTTCGATTGCATATACTTGATGTGCAAGTTAATTAATATGAGATATTAATTGGACTCAAAACAGCCAAATTCATTTCATAATGGGAAACTACCAAACAATCATTTGGCAGTGCGAGACGACCGTATCACACACTAGACGACTGTCTGGGTATGCGAAACGGTCATTTAGACTATTACAGGTTATGAAAATTCAAGATCATCCGGTCCCTTCTACTCCTTTACCTTTATCCCATATCGAATAGCAACTGGGAACCTCAACCCTGGCTTCTACTATAAATAGAGGGGTACTGGGGGCTTCCTAGAGCACAACTACAACACAGACAACTGAGAATCAGTTCCTATGATAACTATTGTCCTCTCTGATTGTGGTAACTACGAGAGCATGAGCAAGTCCTACCCGATATGGAGGGATAACCAAAGGGAAAGAACAACTGATAGTTGTCGTTGTGGGAGAGCAGGTCGGTGACTAGTACACCAATGGGAGGGACAACTCCTTCCTAACTGTTCTTGGTGAATGACATGCGTTCTAATGGGTCACTTGGACTACTCTAGATGTAGGAGTCCTTTGGTTTCTACTCGGAGAGAAAAGTGAACATGCAGTCCGTAGAGAGACCACCAGAATCACTATAGAAGTTGTGTAGATCTTGTTCGTGGTGGAGACCAGGATTTGTACAACCACCGTCCAAGAGAAACTAATCAGTAGTTACAAAGAAGCGAGTTTTGTCATTGGACTTGCTCCAAGATCTGGTATAACTCGCTAAAACAATCCTTCCTATTTCATAGTAGTTGATGCAATCTTACTATATGGGAATACAGATAGATGACTTTTTATTTCCACTGCTAAACTCTATGTCCATATTTTAGAGCCATTCTATCGTCAACCAATACACTCTCTAGTCTTATGTGTTATTGTTGTTTATCTACCTTCCACAATAACATCGGACCAGGGACAAAATGAGAATGTACATACTCTTAACATCCATATGATCTCGTTGTTCAAGTTACATACTTGAAAACATATGTCATTGAGTAATATCATTCTCTAGACATTTTTTATATTACATCATTATCTCATGACTGAATAAAACAAAATAAATTGGAAGCTTGCCTTTATTATTAATCAAATCATTTACAAATTATGCCATTACAATCATCATATGATTGGATCTTTAGGCATACATACCAACATAATCGCAATTGCACTTAGAGCCAATCACCGACGAATCTTATCCCAGGTGATCTAACATGACCATCATGCTTCTGCTGCATAAGTGCCTTTATCAAGGGGTCAACAATATTGTTCTCAGTTGGTACTCTACAAATCTTCATATCTCCTTAGTATATGATCTCTTGTATGAGATAGAAATGTCTTTGAATGTTCTTGGAACACTGATGTGATATGTGTTCTTTAGCCTGTGTAATAGTTCCATTGTTGTAACAATATAGCTCAGTTGCATTGTTGATGCTTGGAACAACTCGAAGTTTAGAGATGCATTTCTTGATCTGTACAACCACCTTTGTTGCATTCGATGCAAAAATATACTCAGCCTCTATTGTAGAACCAACAAGCTGTCTCTTTCTTGGAACTCTTCCATCTTACAACTCCATTGTTTAGGCAAAGAATGGATCCTTATTGCGATCTTTAATCATCTTTGTTAGTTTGGAAGCATGCATCGGTATAACCCTTTACAACCAACTCTTCTTCTCCGCCGTAGATGAGAAACTAATCCTTAGTTCTTCTCAAGTACTTAAGGATGTTCTTCACGGATGTCTAGTGAGCATCACCTGGATGTGACTGATATTTGCTCATCATGCTCAAGGAAAATGAGACATCAGGATGGGTGCACACCATTGCATACATGGTTGTTCCAATTGTTTATGCATATGGATTCATATTCATGTGTTCCCTTTATTCAAAAGAACTAGGACTTTGAGCTTTAGAGATGGTAACTCCATGTATCATGGGTAGGTTACCTCTATTTGCGCTCTCCATGGTGAACCACTTCAACACTATGTCAATGTATGTGCTTTGACTTGGTCCAAGAAGCTTTCTAGATCTATCTCTATAGATCTTAATCCCCAAGATGTTGGATGCTTCTCCAAAGTCTTTCATAGAAAACATATTTCCCAGCCATGTATTTACCTTTTGTAAAGTAGGGATGTCATTCCCCATCAACAATATGCCATCTACATACAATATGAGGAATGTCACTATGCTCCCACTAACCTTCTTGTACACACAACGTTCATCTTCATTTCTAATAAAGACAAACTCTTTGATTGTCTCATCAAAATGAAGATTCTAGCTCTGAGATGCTTACTTCAATCCATTGCTTGACCTTTGTATCTTAACTACTTTATTTACATCCTATGGATTTATAAAACCCTCGAGCTGTGTCATATACTCATACTCAAGAAGATTCCCATTAAAGAATGTTGTTTTAACATCCATCTACCAAATCTCGTAGTCATGATAAGCTGCAATAGCAAGCATGATCCTGATGGACTTAACCATGGGCACTGGAGAAAAGGTTTTGTCATAGTCAACACCTTAGACTTGTCTAAAACCATTTGAAATCATTTTTCCCTTATAGGTTTTTACTTTACCATCCATATCGATATTCTTCTTGAAGTCTCACTTGCACCCTATGGGTTTTACCCCTTCAGGTGGACCCACCAAGGTCCATACCTTGTTGATATGCATGAATTCCATCTCAGATCTCATGGCATCAAGCCTTCTCATACTTTGGACCCTTAGTAGCTTCTAGATAGGTTGTTGGCTCATCATCTATGACCAACTCACCGCCTTCCTTAGTCACAAGATATCCAAATCTCTTAGGTTCAAGGTGTGTCCTAATAGATCTATGAGGTACCTGTGTTACTTGAGGAATTTGAGATTCCACAACACTTTGTGATTCTCTTTGTTCCTCTTGTACATCTATCAGTTCTATGCTTTCTTGTTGGTCTTGAACCTCTTTGAGTTCCACTTTTCTATCACTGGTTCCTTTAAAAATTAATTTCTACTCTAGGAATGCAACGTCTCTGGAAGCAAACACTTTGATGTCAGATAGGAAATAAAAGTAATATCTTGTAGTCTCCTTAGGATATCCAACAAAATAACATTTACTAGATTTAGGGACAAGTTTTTCAGAAAACGTTTTCCTTACATAAGCTTCACATCCCCAAATCTTCATAAAAAACACATTGGGATGCTTCCTATACCATATCTCATATGGTGTCTTTTGAACTGATTTATATGGTACTCAATTTAGTGTAAATGTGGTGGTTTCTATAGCATAACCCCAGAAGGTAGTCAGAAGCTCGGCTAAACTCATCATTGATAGCACCATATCCAACAATGTGTGATTCCTTCTTTCTGATACACCATTATGCTGAGGTGTTTTAGGTGGAGTCCACTGAGATACGATTCTATGGGCTCTAAGAAGGTCCTTAAACTCTTGTCTTAGGTATTCTTCACCTCGATCACAATGAAATGCCTTAATATTTATTCCAAGTTGGTTTTGTACTTCATTCATAAACTCCTTGAACCTGTCAAGAGTTTTTGACTAATGTTTCATTAAGTAAACATAGACATACCTATTGAAGTCATCAGTAAAGGTAATGAAGTATGGATACCCACCTATAGTGGTTGTTCTAAAAGGTCCACATACATCAGTATGTATGAGTCCTAATAGATCACTATCCCTCTCATTGTTACCAGTGAAATGGTTCTTAGCCATCTTGTCCAACAAACAAGATTCACATGTCTCTATTGATTAAAAATCAAAAGAGTCCAGATAATCATCTTTACCGAGTATAGATATATGTTTCTCATTTATGTGACCTAGATAACAATACCAAATATATGTTTTGTTTGAGTTCTTGAGTTTTAGTCTTTGGTTTTTATGTTATAAACATCTGTCTTTATATCTAGAAAATAAAGACCATAAGACATTGGGCACTGCCATAAAAGATCTCATCTTTAGAAATAAAACATCGACCATTTTTACTATGAAATTCATATGCATCCTTGTCAATTCATGATTCAGAAGTGATGTTTTTATTTATGGAAGGTAGATAATAGTAGTTCACTAACTCTATTACAAGCCCTATCAGCAGAGATAAACTATAGGTACCAACTGCAGTGGTAACAACTCTTTCTCCATTTGAGACTCACAGTTCAACCTCACCCTTTCCCAAAGGCCTATTTCTTTTTAGATCTTGCATATTCAAGCATATTGTAACGACACCCGCCATCATTAAGATAACAAGTGTCATTAACAATAATAAAACATGCGGAAGCGATCATTAGTTGCAGCGGATTACCAAAAATCACTAAAAATTAAAACCATTTGCAAAGAGATCCATTCATAGGAAAACTCTTTAACCAAGAACCAAAGTGTTTCCATTTCATCCTGGATCACAAGTACACAACCTGTACAATTCCTTTTTAAGGATTACAACATTGACGCCCTGCTAACAAATATATACAGGAAGTATAAAAACTTTGAGGCGCTATGCCAAAACTCCGATTGAATCATTTAAAACTCCGAGGACCTGAGAGAACAGAGACGACACATAGGACTACTATCTATATGACTTGACAGACAATATATCCACCTGAGATCTCATTGCTGTCCTTTTTGTTGTTGTTGTTGCTGCTCTTTCTCTGATCTTAGGGAATTCCTACCTTGCCTCACATGCATACCTAAAAAAGTTTCCCACGGGGGTGAGACAATTGAAAATCGCCCCAGCGAGAGATATAACTCTCCGCCAAAATATTGTTATTGCAGTTTATTAAATTAAAACTGAGCAGGGGTTACATTTACCATATCAGGAAGAATTATTCATCATAGAACAGAATAAGATAATCTCCTATTCTCAAGGAGAGCATTGCATATACCCATGGTAGATAAGTATTTCATATGTCTACTTTGCAGAGAATATAAAGGAACATAAATAACATTTATCCGCTAAGGAATGCACAAAGAAATGCAACATCAGCCAATGAATCTCCGTATTCAATCCTTCAGCAAACATGCTATACGGCTGATTACATTTTACAATCATATTTAAGCTCTGAGGAGATGAGGTATACCGCTCATACTCCAACCGGCCATTGCGAAGTCGAAACCGATACCATACATAGGTCTAGGGAAGAGCCGGGTTCCCATGACCTCACTGCCTCCCAGTCAGTGCGAGAGAACCTGCAGGATATCTCGTGTCTCTGCTACATAGCTAGCCAGGGTATACTGGCAACTTCGCTATAGAGGCAGTGTCAGCTGCTCTCTCTTCGCGATCATGAGATTTCATGTTTATCTCCATCGATCTAATATTAACCTTGGGAGATGTGTACAACATCTGGCCCAAATCATCGGGAGATTAGTGATACATCTATCTCGACCTATTCATGAAGGATTTGAGAGGTTTCTTGTTTACCTCCTCACAATCACTTCAAGAGGAGGTAAGGATATTTTCGCCCATTGACCCCCATATATTCAAAAATATATGAAATCCAGGATATGCCGCGGAGCAACCTGTTTCACCATCACCTATTCTTGACGATGATGGATCTATGGTCAGAGCACTACATGAATAGATTTCACATGATTAATTAAGTACATTATCATATTCTTTTAGCATCAGTCAAGTTCTCAAACATATTTTATTCAGACAAATGCTATAAAGAGACATGTACCACTTCCATCATATACTTATTCACATGGCTCAAACGCCATTCACATCTTATCACCTCTCACTAGGAAACAACTTTATTCACATGGCTCAAAAGCCATTCACATCTTGTCACCTCTCACTAGGCAACAACTTTATTCACATGGCTCACAAGGCGATTCACATTTTGTCACCTCTCACTAGGCAACAACTTTATTCACAAGGCTTACAAGGCCATTCACATTTTGTCACCTCTCACTAGGCAACAACTTTATTTACAAGGCTTACAAGCCCATACTAATTTTGTTACTTCTTTCTAAGTAACAAAAACATAATGGCACATATGGCCAATCAACTCTTATCAATTAGACATCATAGCTCATACCTGGCTATGATCATCACCCATGAGACATGCATGATTGTCACACATGATAATAGACTTATCAAGTTCACAACACATCATGCAATATAGGGTAACACCACTATTCCCTTACCAGGGTTAGGGTTTACCATCAATTGGGTCTTTTCATCCTTTTACCCAAAGCTAGGGTTAGGATTTTCCTTTCTTATCAATTAGGGTTTCATATTTGTATTATCACTCCAACCCTAATTCATTGCTACCCTTCTCTGGAAGCATTCATTGATATCATAAGTATTCATTCATACTTATTACTCTCATCATGTATCATTAATTGATTATCATCACAAGGTATGAGTTTATCTCTCATCCTTAAGTTGGGAATTAACAAAATGACCATGTTAGGTCACTTTCAAATCAACTCTAAGTCAAGCATAGTGCACCACGGCCGTGTAGTCAAGAACGGCCGTGCAAAGGGAAGCCACCACGGTCGTGCAAAGTGAAGCTACCACGGTCGTGCTACAGAAGTTCACCTCATGAATCATATTCAAGTATGAATTCTATTCTTTCATTAGGGATTAGGGTTTCACATACCATCTCCCTTCTTTAGAATAGGGATTACATATAGCATCACCCTTCATTAGGGTTTCATATCACGTTTCCCATATTCAAGGTTTGCTAATCATTCCCAATTAGGGTTTCTCATGAAATCACCCTCAATTAGGGTTTCACATGGATACACCCTCAACTAGGGTTTCACATGGATACACCCTCAGTTAGGGTTTCACATGGATACACCCTCAACTAGGGTTTCACATGGATACACCCTCAACTAGGGTTTCATAAGGATACACCCTCAACTAGGGTTTGAGTTCAATAACCTTGTCAATTAGGGTTTATGTTCATGTTTAGGGTTTCATGATCTCTTTACTTAAGGATCATAACTCTTAACCACCACATGAATCATATTCATGTATGAATTCATGCTATCAACTTCTCAACTTGAATAGGTCATATCACCCTTCAGTTGAGTACATACAACTATGATTAACATAGTGTATCAAGTCATTGACCCTATAAGCAATTAGGAATTCATCCCTTAATTGGCATTAATCCCTTAGGTACTATTCGGGTTTCAACCTTTGTAACTTCTTTGATTATCATTACTAATCAACATTGGATCAATGGATCATTCATCATCTTGATTCTCAAGAGATTCAATCACATTGGACCTCCATTACATAGGGTATCCAATTGAATTAGGGTTTTCAATGTTGATTCCTTCAATCATTGAATTCATGGAACCAGTCATCAATTGGACCTACCCTCATACTTCAATTGAGTTTAATAGGACAACCTTCAACTGATTTGACCCTCAATTGACCCTCAATTGATCATCAATTAGGGTTTGATTCAATTGAATTAAGGCTTGGAATTGATGATCCTTCAACACTAATCAATGCAGAACTAGTTGCATTGAAACCATTGAACCATCATCCAAATTGGGTATGACCTGACCCCAAACGGTCTTGAGGTCGTTTGGATGACCTCCAAACGGTCTTGAGACCGTTTGCCCATCATATCATCATAATCCAAGTCAACCAATTAGAGTTTGGGTCATTGGATTGATCACCAAATCAGCATTGCATTGTATATCAGCTTGGTACCTTTAGACCTTCAAATACCTAACCATACTCAACCCTAGACATCCAAACGGTCTTGGGTGACCACCAAACGGTCTTGAGACCGTTTGGATGAGCTCCAAACGGTCTTGAGACCATTTGGCCCATCCAACCTTTGGATTCTAGTGAAACATCATCATGGATTGGTCTATCGAGTTGATCAACAAATCATCACTACATTGCAATATGATTAGTACCTTTGGACCTTCAATTGGTCAACTATACTTGACCCCAGACCTCCAAACGGTCTTGGGGTGATCCCCAAACGGTCTTGAAACCGTTTGGGCTAATCAACCCAAAATCTCAACTTAACTCATTGGAATTTCAGCACTATTTTCAATTAGGGTTTGCCTAATTGATTAGCCTTCAACTCATGATTCTTTTGGAGTTAACCCCTCAAATTTGGAGGGTCATTAACCAACATCATTAGGAACAGTAATATCAAACGGTCAATGCTTGGTCAACTCCACCAAACGGTCTTGAAACCGTTTGCCCAAAAAGGTCAAGTTAATCAGGTTGAAAATCAGCACTTAATCCAATTAGGTTTCCCTAATTTATTAGGCTTCAAGTCACGATTCCTTTGGCATTAACCACTCAAATTTGGAGGGTTATTAACCAAAATCATTAGGAACAGGAATCCCAAACGGTCAATGCTTGTTCAACCATCTCAAACGGTTTGGAAACCGTTTTCCCAAACAGGTCCAGTTAATCAGGTTGAAAATCAGCATTTAATTCAATTTGATTTGCCTAATTGATTGGCCTTCAACTCACGATTCCTTTGGAGTTAACCCCTCAAATTTGGAGGGTCATCATCCTACATAATTAGGAACACGATTCCCAAACGGTCAATGCTTGGTCAACCATCTCAAACGGTTTTGAAACCGTTTTCTACCAAACGGTTTCAAACCGTTTGCCCTTAAACGGTTTGCTGAAACCGCATAGCCAATCAAATTAAAACGATTTGGAATAGCTATCAAAACCATTTTGGCTTGGTAATTTTCTTTGGATAAGAATATAGGATGATTTCATCATCCCCTTCCTTCGAACAACCAAGAACAGCAACCGTTCTTGATGGAAATTGCATCAATCAACCAAAGTTAAATTCGGAAATGTAGAAATGATCATTATTTGATGGAGAATTGAATGCAACAACAAAGTTAGGGTTTCAAGTTATAAAACCCGCCTCCAATTGAGCTCCAAATCTCCAAGATCACGCCATTAATGGTGGATGAAGCTCTTGCAACTCCCCCTAGGCTCGTCCTCAAGCTTTTGATTGTAAAAGTTGGCTGGGGTTGAAGAGGAGATCGAAATAAGAAGGAATCCATAATTTATTTTCGATTTCCACCATGAAATCATGAAGAACTAGGGTCAAGAAGCTTACCAACAGGTTGGGGCTCGTCCTCCTGTTGCTCCTAAGTCCCCTTGATCTCATCCAAAGCAAAGGAAGAAGAAAGGGCCGAAAAAGCCTTTCAATTCATTTGGAAAAGGCACTTTTATAAAGAAATTGATGAGAGGGAAAATGCATTATTAAAATGCATATAATTCCAAAAACATGGCCGCCTCTTCCCCCTCAAATTCCCCTCAAAATCCTTAAGGAAGAGGCTATCTTCATTGCCTCATATTCCTCTCAATTATCCATGATTTAAAGAAAAGCAAATTAAGCACCTTAATGCTTAATATATTAATATCCCATATGTGAGTGGATATTACTTTTCTTTATAATAACGTGAGTGCAGTTTCACCTACTTAGGATATTTTCGTTCCTTATCTTGGCAAAAGAACGTCCATCCTTAACCAAAATCAACCAATAACATTTTGGTTGAAGGCCCTTTAATTAATACATTCATTTTTTCCCTAAATTGAATTAGGGTTTCAATTAGGATTAAATCTTGATTATTTTAATATCAAGATTCTCTCTCCTCCAACTTAATTCAAATGAGATGCCCCTCTCATTTTATTTTCTCTACCTGATGCCAAGAAACATTAAGGACCTTATTGTATTGGTAATTTGCATATTGAACCCTAGATTTTGGGTAAATTGCACATTACACCAAAACTAGGTTTTAATGCACAAGGATTGCTTTACAAGCTTAATCTTTGTGTCCAAGCTTGTGGAAACCATACCACTACATCATATTCATTCTTATTATGTTTCAACACCAAAGGAACATCTTATCATGCAACATTTGCAATTTAACCCCTCAACTTGGGTAATTTGCACTTTAGTCCAAAATAAGCCAACATTGCTTCAACATTATTCAAACAGGACCAAAATTGAAACATAAGTTCCTCATGAGCCCTAATCACTTTTCATAATATAAGATTAAGCATATAATCATCTTTCTTAATCAAAACACCTAGGGTTAAAGCATAACCCAGGTCAGGGATGTTTCAAATTATAAACCCCTAACAAGGATTTCATCCCCGAAATCCCAGATAAAAAGGGAACATATATTATTGATTTCATCATATCATCATGTCTCTTCATAACACCTCATTGTTATGGAGACATCATAGAACTTTGATCAACACAAAGTTCCTTCACACAATATTCTCATAGAGTCAATTGAGATCTTATCTTAAAGACATATTTAGTTGTTATGTTTATGCAAAGCAAAAACCCCTAACATATGATGTTCATATCATTTTATATAATCAGACTGATTTCATAGTTGACCACTCCAGGTAGCCAATCTAAACCATCTGATAATTCTCAGATACCAGAATCCCTTACCCTGGTATCAATCACATGTGTTGAAAACACATCATATTCTTATCTTTCTTTTATCATATTTACAACTTTATTGAACAGGGATCACCTCCCTTGTTCTTTTTTTTTCATCATATGAGGGTCATACTTTTACTTCCTCATATACACATACTGATCTGAATTCATATCAGATCCCTCTTTCTTGTACTTAAGGTATGATACATTTATCCATACCATATTTCCAATTTCATGATACTCATTAGATTGTATCAGAATGATTGCTTGATCAGGGCAATCAAAAAGATATCAATCTAAGAGTTTCCATACTCACTTTATCATCAATAGTTGTATACCTGATCAGGGTTTACAAGTACTGAGATCAAGTAGTATGCACTTACATGCTATCATATTTCTTGCTTTTCATATTATCATAACATAAGATTTAACATCCCTAGATTTTATCCAGGCATCTCTTCTATACCTCTTCCTCTTTCATAGAGGTATGATCAATATAGAGCATTTAAAAGAATACTGAATAGAATTCAAATTCTAGTTCTCATCATTTCTTCCCTATATGGCAACTAATAGGGAAAACAAAATCAGCAATCCTCCTTTTTATAACAAAAAGGGCTTAGTGTACTCAACATGTACACATTTATAACATACCTTGTACTCACATCATGGTCTTATTACTTGAAGAAAAAACTAAGCCATGGAATCTTACAAGTGAAAGGTTAAGACCTTTGCACTTACTTAGGGGTTGCTGCCCTGGTACACTAGGCATTTATTGCACTATTTGTACCAAAAACCTTGGCTTTTTAGAACCATTAGGCAAATGTCTCTAAAATTATAAAGATCATCACCTACTTCTCAGCTTATTGCCCCTTCTTGGGCACTGCCATCACAGATTTATTATCTGTCTAAGATCATGGCAGAGTCTACTTTCTTGCCATAAGTTAATCTTTTTCCACATTTTCCCTTGTTCCCACATGACTAATTCATTCAGGAACTCTTTTAAAGCTCAAGCTTTCTGTATAAAGGACTGATTACCTAGGTTGTAAGGCTAGCATCCAGTCCACTATATGCATTATTGTTTCCCTAATCTTCCCAACAAGAACATGATCATAGGATTCTCTATCTTGATCAGGTCTTAATGGGGATTCTCAGGCACTCATTCTATTCTTGTCAGATCCCTTGCACCTCTTCTTGATGCAACAACATTGCCCTTAGCAATGTGTTCCTTGTGTTCTCCGGTCTCAACTTTACCCTTTCTCTACACAAGCAGAAATCATTATAGGGTATACTGGAGGACACTAACACAGACTCTACTACCTTAGTCCTATGTCTCTGTAGACTCAGCGAACCTAGAGCTCTGATACCACTAAATTGTAACGACACCCGCCATCATTAAGATAACAAGTGTCATTAACAATAATAAAACATGCGGAAGCGATCATTAGTTGCAGCGGATTACCAAAAATCACTAAACATTAAAACCATTTGCAAAGAGATCCATTCATAGGAAAACTCTTTAACCAAGAACCAAAGTGTTTCCATTTCATCCTGGATCACAAGTACACATCCTGTACAATTCCTTTTTAAGGATTACAACATTGACTTCCCTGCTAACAAATATACACAGGCAGTATAAAAGCTTTGAGGCACTATGCCAAAACTCTGATTGAATCATTTAAAACTCCGAGGACCTGAGAGTACAGAGACGACACATAGGACTACTATCTATATGACTTGACAGACAATATCTCCACCTGAGATCTCATTGTTGTCCTTGTTGTTGTTGTTGTTGTTGTTGCTCTTTCTCTGATCTTAGGGAATTCATGCCTTGCCTCCCATGCATACCTAAAAATGTTTCCCACGGGGGTGAGACAATTGAAAATTGCCCCAGCGAGAGATATAACTCTCCGCCAAAACATTGTTATTGCAGTTTATTAAATTAAAACTGAGCAGGGGTTACATTTACCATATCAGGCAGAATTATTCATCATAGAACAGAATAAGATAATCTCCTATTCTCAAGGAGAGCATTGCATATACCCATGGTAGATAAGTATTTCATCTGTCTACTTTGCAGAGAATATTAAGGAACATAAATAACATTTATTCGCTAAGGAATGCACAAAGAAATCCAACATCAGCCAATGAATCTCCGTATTCAATCCTTAAGCAAACATGCTATACGGCTGATTACATTTTAAAATTATATTTAAGCTCTGAGGAGATGAGGTATACCGCTCATACTCCAACCGGCCATTGCGAAGTCGAAACCAGTACCATACATAGGTCTAGGGAAGAGCTGGGTTCCCATGACCTCACTACCTCCCGGTCAGTGCGAGAGAACCTGCAGGACATCTCGTGTCTCTGCTACATAGCTAGCCAGGGTATACTGGCAACTTCACTATAGAGGCAGTGTCAGCTGCTCTCTCTTCGCGATCATGAGATTTCATGTTTATCTCCATCGATCCGGTATTAACCTTGGGAGATGTGTACAACATCTGGCCCAAATCATCAGGAGATTAGTGATACATCTATCCCGACCTATTCATGAAGGATTTGAGAGGTTTCTTGTTTACCTCCTCACAATCACTTCAAGAGGATGTAAGGATATTTTCTCCCATTAACCCCCGTATATTCAAAAATATACGAAATCTAGGATATGCCGCGGAGCAACCTGTTTCACCATCACCTATTCCTGACGATGATGGATCTATGGTCAGAGCACTACATGAATAGATTTCACTTGATTAATTAAGTACATTATCATATTCTTTTAGCATCAGTCAAGTTCTCAAACATATTTTATTCAGACAAATGCTATAAAGCGACATGTACCACTTCCATCATATACTTATTCACATGGCTTAAAATCCATTCACATCTTGTCATCTCTCACTAGGCAACAACTTTATTCACATGGCTCAAAAGCCATTCACATCTTGTCACCTCTCACTAGGCAACAACTTTATTCACATGGCTCACAAGGCCATTCACATTTTGTCACCTCTCACTAGGCAACAACTTTATTCACAAGGCTTACAAGGCCATTCACATTTTGTCACCTCTCACTAGGCAACAACTTTATTCACAAAGCTTACAAGCCCATACTAATTTTGTTACTTCTTTCTAAGTAACAAAAACATAATGGCACATATGGCCAATCAACTCTTATCAATTAGACATCATAGCTCATACCTGGCTATGATCATCACCCATGAGACATGCATGATTTTCACACATGATAATAGACTTATCAAGTTCACAACACATCATGCAATATAGGGTAACACCACTATTCCCTTACCAGGGTTAGGGTTTACCATCAATTGGGGCTTTTCATCCTTTTACCCAAAGCTAGGGTTAGGATTTTCCTTTCTTATCAATTAGGGTTTCATATTTGTATTATCACTCCAACCCTAATTCATTGCTACCCTCCTCTGGAAGCATTCATTGATATCATAAGTATTCATTCATACTTATTACTCTCATCATGTATCATTAATTGATTATCATCACAAGGTATGAGTTTATCTCTCATCCTTAAGTTGGGAATTAACAAAATGACCATGTTAGGTCACTTTCAAATCAACTCTAAGTCAAGCATAGTGCACCACGGCCGTGTAGTCAAGAACGGTCGTGCAAAGGGAAGCCACCACGACCGTGCTACCTTGCACGGTCGTGCAAAGTGAAGCTACCACGGTCGTGCTACAGAAGTTCACCTCATGAATCATATTCAAGTATGAATTCTATTCTTTCATTAGGGATTAGGGTTTCACATACCATCTCCCTTCTTTAGAATAGGGATTACATATAGCATGACCCTTCATTAGGGTTTCATATCACGTTTCCCATATTCAAGGTTTGCTAATCATTCCCAATTAGGGTTTCTCATGAAATCACCCTCAATTAGGGTTTCACATGGATACACCCTCAACTAGGGTTTCACATGGATACACCCTCAGTTAGGGTTTCACATGGATACACCCTCAACTAGGGTTTCACATGGATACACCCTCAACTAGGGTTTCATAAGGATACACCCTCAACTAGGGTTTGAGTTCAATAACCTTGTCAATTAGGGTTTATGTTCATGTTTAGGGTTTCATGATCTCTTTACTTAAGGATCATAACTCTTAACCACCACATGAATCATATTCATGTATGAATTCATGCTATCAACTTCTCAACTTGAATAGGTCATATCACCCTTCAGTTGAGTACATACAACTATGATTAACATAGTGTATCAAGTCATTGACCCTATAAGCAATTAGGAATTCATCCCTTAATTGGCATTAATCCCTTAGGTACTATTCGGGTTTCAACCTTTGTAACTTCTTTGATTATCATTACTAATCAACATTGGATCAATGGATCATTCATCATCTTGATTCTCAAGAGATTCAATCACATTGGACCTCCATTACATAGGGTATCCAATTGAATTAGGGTTTTCAATGTTGATTCCTTCAATCATTGAATTCATGGAACCAGTCATCAATTGGACCTACCCTCATACTTCAATTGAGTTTAATAGGACAACCTTCAACTGATTTGACCCTCAATTGACCCTCAATTGATCATCAATTAGGGTTTGATTCAATTGAATTAAGGCTTGGAATTGATGATCCTTCAACACTAATCAATGCAGAACTAGTTGCATTGAAACCATTGAACCATCATCCAAATTGGGTATGACCTGACCCCAAACGGTCTTGAGGTCGTTTGGATGACCTCCAAACGGTCTTGAGACCGTTTGCCCATCATATCATCATAATCCAAGTCAACCAATTAGAGTTTGGGTCATTGGATTGATCACCAAATCAGCATTGCATTGTATATCAGCTTGGTACCTTTAGACCTTCAAATACCTAACCATACTCAACCCTAGACATCCAAACGGTCTTGGGTGACCACCAAACGGTCTTGAGACCGTTTGGATGAGCTCCAAACGGTCTTGAGACCATTTGGCCCATCCAACCTTTGGATTCTAGTGAAACATCATCATGGATTGGTCTATCGAGTTGATCAACAAATCATCACTACATTGCAATATGATTAGTACCTTTGGACCTTCAATTGGTCAACTATACTTGACCCCAGACCTCCAAACGGTCTTGGGGTGATCCCCAAACGGTCTTGAAACCGTTTGGGCTAATCAACCCAAAATCTCAACTTAACTCATTGGAATTTCAGCACTATTTTCAATTAGGGTTTGCCTAATTGATTAGCCTTCAACTCATGATTCTTTTGGAGTTAACCCCTCAAATTTGGAGGGTCATTAAACAACATCATTAGGAACAGTAATATCAAACGGTCAATGCTTGGTCAACTCCACCAAACGGTCTTGAAACCGTTTGCCCAAAAAGGTCAAGTTAATCAGGTTGAAAATCAGCACTTAATCCAATTAGGTTTCCCTAATTTATTAGGCTTCAAGTCACGATTCCTTTGGCATTAACCACTCAAATTTGGAGGGTTATTAACCAAAATCATTAGGAACAGGAATCCCAAACGGTCAACGCTTGTTCAACCATCTCAAACGGTTTGGAAACCGTTTTCCCAAACAGGTCCAGTTAATCAGGTTGAAAATCAGCATTTAATTCAATTTGATTTGCCTAATTGATTGGCCTTCAACTCACGATTCCTTTGGAGTTAACCCCTCAAATTTGGAGGGTCATCATCCTACATAATTAGGAACACGATTCCCAAACGGTCAATGCTTGGTCAACCATCTCAAACGGTTTTGAAACCGTTTTCTACCAAACGGTTTCAAACCGTTTGCCCTTAAACGGTTTGCTGAAACCGCATAGCCAATCAAATTAAAACGATTTGGAATAGCTATCAAAACCATTTTGGCTTGGTAATTTTCTTTGGATAAGCATATAGGATGATTTCATCATCCCCTTCCTTAGAACAACCAAGAACAGCAACCGTTCTTGATGGAAATTGCATCAATCAACCAAAGTTAAATTCGGAAATGTAGAAATGATCATTATTTGATGGAGAATTGAATGCAACAACAAAGTTAGGGTTTCAAGTTATAAAACCCGCCTCCAATTGAGCTCCAAATCTCCAAGATCACGCCATTAATGGTGGATGAAGCTCTTGCAACTCCCCCTAGGCTCGTCCTCAAGCTTTTGATTGTAAAAGTTGGCTGGGGTTGAAGAGGAGATCGAAATAAGAAGGAATCCATAATTTATTTTCGATTTCCACCATGAAATCATGAAGAACTAGGGTCAAGAAGCTTACCAACAGGTTGGGGCTCGTCCTCCTGTTGCTCCTAAGTCCCCTTGATCTCATCCAAAGCAAAGGAAGAAGAAAGGGCCGAAAAAGCCTTTCAATTCATTTGGAAAAGGCACTTTTATAAAGAAATTGATGAGAGGGAAAATGCATTATTAAAATGCATATAATTCCAAAAACATGGCCGCCTCTTCCCCCTCAAATTCCCCTCAAAATCCTTAAGGAAGAGGCTATCTTCATTGCCTCATATTCCTCTCAATTATCCATGATTTAAAGAAAAGCAAATTAAGCACCTTAATGCTTAATATATTAATATCCCATATGTGAGTGGATATTACTTTTCTTTATAATAACGTGAGTGCAGTTTCACCTACTTAGGATATTTTCATTCCTTATCTTGGCAAAAGAACGTCCATCCTTAACCAAAATCAACCAATAACATTTTGGTTGAAGGCTCTTTAATTAATACATTCATTTTTTCCCTAAATTGAATTAGGGTTTCAATTAGGATTAAATCTTGATTATTTTAATATCAAGATTCTCTCTCCTCCAACTTAATTCAAATGAGATGCCCCTCTCATTTTATTTTCTCTACCTGATGCCAAGAAACATTAAGGACCTTATTGGATTGGTAATTTGCATATTGAACCCTAGATTTTGGGTAAATTGCACATTACACCAAAACTAGGTTTTAATGCACAAGGATTGCTTTACAAGCTTAATCTTCGTGTCCAAGCTTGTGGAAACCATACCACTACATCATATTCATTCTTATTATGTTTCAACACCAAAGGAACATCTTATCATGCAACATTTGCAATTTAACCCCTCAACTTGGGTAATTTGCACTTTAGTCCAAAATAAGCCAACATTGCTTCAACATTGTTCAAACAGGACCAAAATTGAAACATAAGTTCCTCATGAGCCCTAATCACTTTTTATAAGATAAGATTAAGCATATAATCATCTTTCTTAATCAAAATACCTAGGGTTAAAGCATAACCCAAGTCAGGGATGTTACACATATGGGGTATCAACATCTGGTATCTAGTACCCATGATGAAGAAGTATATAAGTTTATCTCAATAACATATATACCTAAAGTGGAAATCTGTATCAACATATTCTTCTTCCTGAATGCCTTCAAGTACAAAGGATAATTTCCTCTTGTACTTTTCTTTCTCCTCATCTTGAGTGTTAAAGATTTAGATTTGGCCTTAGCCTCAGAACTCTTCATTGCCTTGCTCTCATCCTTGGACTCAAATCCATTGATCACTATAATGGATTTATCCTTCTTAATTCCTAATTTGACATGAATTAGCATACCAAGTAAATCTGACATCAATCTAGCCATATTGTTCAAGAGGTAACACTCAATAAAGTGGCTATATGATTCTGGCAATGATTTTAGAATTATATATGTGGCCAAATCTTGGCTCAAAGAGAATCCCATTTCTTTAAGATGATACACAAGTGTAATTATATTGAGCACATGATCTTCTAATGAGTCTCTCTCTATCATATTACACTCAAAGAGCGCCTTTATGATATTGTTCCTTTCTTTCTTTGTGAGATTATGGTCCATATTCCTAAGATATGTTACGATCTCAAGAATCCCCATATCCCCTCATTTCTCATGCAACTCATATTTCATGCAGCTTAACATAAGGTACTTTATGTCCAAGGCATCATTGGCATGCTTCCAGTAAGCATCCACTTTAGCCCTAGGCACGTCAGGAGTAGGTATTTCTGGCACTGGTTTATCAAGGACATAGATCTTGCACTCTTCATTGTGAATCCTTCTCAAAGTCCAAAACCAGTTGTGGAAATTTGTCACGTCAAGTTTGTCTTCCTAGGGAATGATCGCAATACAAATTTGTTTATCATTTGATTCTACAAGAGAAAATTTGCATTTTTTCAGAAACCCTTTTTGATTTGATTTGATTTGAAAATTGATGATAATCAATTGGGTATTTAATTAATTACCTCTCCCGCTATTTTATTCAAATTGATAGATCTCACATATCAATTCAGAACATTGCATCATACAACCTTTTACTAGGCCAAGATCTAATATATTTCAACTATTACCTGACCAACTCCAACATCCATAGTCAATTGTCAAGGTAGACAATATTTTCCAATTACATCTTATGCAATTCTTGAATAGATGATATGTGAAACTCCTTCCCATAATCATTTGTATGCTTCTGGTGCTTAATCTCATTTAGGTCACATAGTTAAGCCCGACCCAAAAGCCAACACGATAATGATGCACCCCGCTTGGCAGGCCCACATCATTACCATCACACTTTAATGAGATAGACAACACGCCACCCTTGGGGTTCCCACGCTTAGTCGATCAAGATGTTCATGTGTGATGCTAATAGAAAGCATCTAAGACTTAATATTTGATTGAATGAGTTTATATTTATAAATACATATACTTTATCAATCATCACAGATATAGTATGTACCATTCACACACTATATCCATCAATGAAAACATACAATAAACAAAAAGTGATAGTTATGACCATCCTAATGTAATTCCTTGGAGACAAGGAATTACCACAACCTAGGGTGTACATCACATGTAGAAACATGTTGTTGATGAAGATCCATGCATTGGTTCAACCCTTGAACCGATCGGCTCGCCTCGTAGCCGGTCAGTTCGTTTCCCCCCGGTCATCTAGACTCTGGTCCACCATCTTCTGGGTCCTCTTATTGATCGACTGGGCCTCCAATCGATCAGTCCTCCTTGGTCCTCCATCTTCTAGGCTCGTCTTCTTCACAGCGACAAGAATTTAAATTATCCTACTATTACATGATTATAGAGAAACCCCAAATTACATTCAAGGGGAGAAAAGGTAGGAGAGAAAAATACTTTTACAATTACAAGATAGGGTAGAGGCTCAGTATGAAAACTGAGATAAAATAGGAATAACCAACCATACACAACCATTCATAGTTAATTAGGGTTATTGGCCATAACCACGATACACATCTGCCATCAAAACTCACTTTTAGGGCAACACGTGTAAATTGCATATATATATCATATACATATATTAGTTTGGGATTTATATGTGGTATTGATCAAACAAATTTATTTGCATTGCTTGCAATAAATAAATGATGAAACCAAAAATCCGATCATATTGATAATCCCAAAATATAGTAGATTGATGCGGCTCTGATGGTGGAGAAAGTCCAATGACATCTTCTCATCGTTGTAGTCGAGCAACACTCCTAGTTGCACTGGGACGACGTCTGTAGGTCCACCACAGACAGCACACTCGAACGACACCTACAATAGATCCTGGTCTCTACCATAGACTGCGGGCTGACATTGTCCTCCTAGTGGGGCAAATGCCACCTCTTCTCTATGAAAGTCCACACGAACCACCTAGAACTCTTGTCATCCTATTAGAAGGAACATGAAGAATTTGTCCCTCCCGTTGGTGTACTTGTCACCATCTTTCTCTCCCACAATTGTTCTCCCTTGTTATTTTTCCCTTTATTGGGTAGGACTTGCTTAGATTCTCTCAGTTACCACAACCAAATAAGAAAAAAAAATTCATAGGCAATTGATGTGTCTAAGAAGCCCCCAGCACCCCTTTATTTATAAAAGGGGTTAGGGTCAGGGTTCCTAGTATATCTGGGAGTGGAAGGGATCGAAGGATCATGAATTTTTGCAACTTGTGAGCACTGAACTGGTTGGTTAATAACCGAGCTGGTCGGTTCACACGTGAGTCGATCGGTCCACTCAGCGAATTGGTTGTCTCACCATGTCTCCCAATCACATATGAAATGACAATCCTAATCCAATTAATTCACGACATGAAGTCAATACTAATCCTTGATGCAATTGAATTGCATCATGAACCGGGTGTCTTACAAGCATGAATTGGTCTTCTCATGATATCAAATTAGTTGGTTCACATAGTGAACCGGTATGCTCATTTCTTGATTCATCTAGAAATTAGTCAATTCAGTACTCAATCAACCTGACACTCCAACTGGTCATTTCATTACATGAGCTGATCGGTTGGGAGTCCAGTTAATTGATTTGTTTCTTGAATTGAGTACCTAAACACTTTAGTAATCAATCCAATTATCATTCAACATTGAAACTCCTATTCTAGGTTAGTTCCAATGTGTTGTGACCCTATAGGTCTCATATTATGTTGGCAGTGAATGTCCATAATCAGTTATGACATCACAAGAAAAGAGTGGTGCCTAGTCACACATCATTGCTACTCAATTAAATGGAAAATTGGAGAACAACTTCAACCTACAATATGTGTATGGTGTTGTAGTGTTTGTATAATTCCTTTGTCGCTGATATCCAAATTGAACTCGAGGCATGGAGTAGTCATCTTCTTCAACATTCAATCTTGTTTCTTGAACCAGAGCAGACTGCCTGAGATATATGTAAGCTCAATATCACATATTGACTCATATGTGCATGGGCATGCATTTCTCAGTCTCGTTTATCAAAAGGCCTAGGATATCATACTCCTATAGGAGGGACAAATCCCATCTACAACACTCACAGTCATCCCCATGTGTCACAGTGTACCCAATCATCACCTTTATGAGAATCCTTATGCAGGATTACAGTGGATGATGTCAAAGCACACCGAACAATATGTTATCAGTGTTGTGACTTTAGGTCCAAGAACCACAATCACCACCAACACTATGAGAGCTAAGTATGATAACCATTATAGTGGTTTCTATGTGTTACTCTCATGGTGGGTCTATCCGATACTCTATTCTCTAACAAGTATCTATGTGCTTGGTTTAATATACCATATCATAACTGATGAGATTCTATCATCAACCAACACGCAGTCTAGTCTTATGTGTTATTGATGTCTGTCTTCCTTCCACAATAACATCCGACTAGGGACAAAATGAGAATTTATATACTCTTAACATTTGTATGATCTCATTGTTCAAGTCATGTAACTGAAGACATATGTCATTGAGTAATATCATTCTCTAGACATTTATTATGTTACATCATTGCTCATAACTGAATAAAATAGAATAAATTGTTAGCTTGCCTTTATTATTAATCAAATCATTTACAAATTATGCCATTACAATTATCATATATATGAATAGCTCTCTGGGCATACATACAAACATACATATCCATATCTACTAAACTTATCAGTACATGTGATCAAGTATTGATATCCTCCTCTAGCACTTGTGTTAAAAGGTCCACAAACATCAAGATGTTTGAGTCCTAAATTCACTTGTCCTCCCACTATTACTAAGGAAGGGTGATTTTTCTTCTTTTTGAATAAACAAGAATCACATGTCTTGATTGATCAAAATTAAAAAAGTCTACATAACCATATTTGTGGAGTCTAGAAATTTGTTTATCATTTATGTGTGACAATAATGCCAAAAAAAGTTTTTTTGGAAGTTTTAGCTTCCTGGCATTTATGTTATATACACTTTTAATAAGTTTTAATAAATATATATCATAAGTTGGGGCATTTTCATCCAATATTTTATCTCTTAAAATAGATATTCAACAATATTTATTTGAAATTCAAAACCGTTCTTGTCCAAACAACATACAAATAATATCTTTATTTATGTTTGGTACATAATAAAAAATTATCTAACTCAATTACAAGCCCACTAGACAAATATAAAATATAGGTGCCTACAAATGTGGAAGAAACTCTTGCTCGATTGGATACTCATAGATCCACCTCTCCCTTTAGTTATGGTTTACTTCTTTCTAGCTATTGTATACTAGATCATATGTAAGATCCACATCTAGGTACTAATACCCAAGATGATGAAGTAGATAAGTTTATTTCTATGACATATATGCTTGAAGTGGAGATTTCCATCCTCTCCTTATTATTTATTTCATTATGGTGAAGAGGGAAATTTCCTTTCCAATGTCCAAACTAGTGACAATGGTGACAATTTCCTTCCTTTCCTACTCCTACTTTATCTTTAAGTGTAGATCACTAGGACTTTTGACTAGCTTTAGAATTCTTCTTTTCTTCTCCCTTGCCCTTTCATTTGTTGACCATCAACATGGACTTTGTCTTGTATTTATTTATATGAGTCTTAGCAGTTCTCAACATGCCAAGAAACACTGACAACTATTGGAAAAAAAATCATGTTGTAGTTAATAACAAATTGATTGATAGATTCAAGCAACAATTGCAATCTTGCAGTGGTGGACAGTTCTTGGCCTAAGGGAAATCCTCGACATTCAAGGCTTTCTGCATGCCAAATCAACTTGAGTACATGAGGACCTATTAGACCTCCTTCAGTCATGTTTCACTTAAACATTGCCTTGAAGACACCATACCTCTCTTCCTTGCTTGTTCTCAGAACATATTCTTGAGATGCATAGACATCTCTAGAAGTCCATTGTTCTCATGTTGATTCATAAGATCATGATTCGTTGAGCATAACATGAAGCATTTGACATCAATGCATCATCAATATGCTTATGATAACCTTTCCTTTCTACTTTATGCTCATTTCAGAGTTTGTTCCTCTAGTTCTAGAGTTTTCACAACATAGAGATTACAATTATGAGTGAGAACAATTTTCTATGTCCTAAAACAGTCATGGAAGTTATTCTAATTCAACTTCTTTTTCTCAAGGACCGATTACAACTTGAAATTTTTATTTGTTTTTTTCATTATATCTGCAAAGAAAAAAAATTCACAAGTCAAAAACTAAATTTAATTTAATCTGATGATATTATTTGTCCTTTAATTAATGATAATCCTAATATTTTGATCAAATTAATACCCCTTACTATTACTTCAAATGATTAGTAAGATAATTTTCAAATGAGCCAAGATCCACAATACATTAATTTATGAATCAAATATGACTGAATGCTCACAACTTAATTATTTAGGTAGCCAAAAATTACCAATCACACCCAATGAAACTCTAGGATATATCATTGCACAACTCCTTTTCATAAATAGTTCTATAAAGTATATGCCATTTTATGTCTATAGGCACTCAATCCAATTGAAATCACATACTGAAGTCCAATCTAAAAGCCAATACAATAATCTATGCATCTTACTTTGGCAGACCCACAATATTATTATCACACTTCCTCAAGATAGACGATGCATTACGCTTTGTCGTTCCCACACATAGTCAATCAAGGTTTTCATGTGTATTTTGCAATGGAAGGTGATGCAAACATAATTTTCGATATGTTCACATCTTATTTTGGGTATCTTATTCCAATTTATTCTTAATTGAATGTATTTACATTCATATATCACTAAATCAAGATACATGGTTTTTTTAATCAATTATTCTCTTTTTATTCACAACTGTGTGTTTCATGACAATGTCATTTTTCCTAATTCATTGCAAATTAATATTGTAGGAAATTATACATTTTTGGAACAAAAGGCAATATCACCAACTTGGTAGTTCCTACATGGTAATAGAATATGATTTTTGTTTAGTTCAAGATCAAAAAGGACAAGGGAAAAGTTAAAAGTCAGTCCTACCAACTTATGATGTTGATAGCCAAAATCAATTGTACAAAAAACAATAGTTGGCATTACAACTAGGTTTCATTGGAGTCCTATGTAACCCAAACCTAGGGAGCATCCAAGAGAATGCCATTATTTTCCTAATCAACATTGACAATCGAGAATGAGGAGAGAAGAAAAAGAAAGACAAAAAGTATTGATATAGAAATAATACAATATGATTTGACATTTGAAACAATGGAAAACATGACCACCTTCTCCATATCATCTCCTTAATCTCTTCTCCTACTTATAGTGTCTCAAAATTCATGTTTTGCACATATTTTTTATTTATTATGATACAATTCCAAACATGTTGCAAGTTTCTCTTCCTTTTTGGGATGCGAGAGTAGCTCAACATTAATTTGTACATGAAAATGTTGGGTTTTTTAGGAGACAGAGAAGCAGCGGAAACAAAAAAATTTCTCCCAAACCCGAAACAAAAGGAATCGCGTCAACATCTATATAATAGGAAAGATGGTTTGTGAATCATACCTTGTCCCGAGGCTTGCTCGGCGACAGTGCCACGCGCCTTGCACGGTCTTCACCTCCGGTCTTGGACGGTGTCTGTGCAGCTCCTGGTCGCACCGGGACTGAAGACTCCTCCTCCTACCGGACTGTCAGATGACAGTTGTCCTCCTGAGCGGCAGTGACCTCCCGCCTCTGAAGTAGTCCACACGGACCACCCGGAACTCCACTCTCCTTGTCCCACAAGGAAGTGGAAGGAGTCGCACCCTCCTGTTGACGTACTAGTTTCCAACACACTCTCCTGCTGTCAATTGCAACTGCAGTTGTCCTTCCCTTGCTGCACCTCCCTTTGCGGGAAGCACTTGCTCGGGCTCTCTCTCGGTTACCAAAACCAGAGAGAACGACAACTTTGCAGAGCAATCAACTTGCACTGAGTTGTACTCTGAGAAGCCCCCAATACCCCTATATATATAGGCGGGTCATGGGACAGGGTTCTCTGTGCCCGGCAATACGGGACTAATGCAGGAGTAGAAGGGTTCGAGAATTTTCCACAAAAAGCAACCGGTTCGCAACTTGAAATGATCGGTTCACAACTGAACCGATCGGTTCGGCCATTGAGCCGATCGGTTGGACCTGAGCCGATCATTTGGGGCATTCCAACCGATCGGTTGGTGCCCTGAACCGATCGGTTCATAGTCCTAATCCGGCTCAAAAAGACTTTCCTTGTTTCGTTCCCAATTGGTATCGAATACCAATGTTATTCCCAATCGAATTGGGTAATTTGAAACCAAAGGAAAATTCTTGCCGACATGACTTTTCCCAACTGGTCGGTTGCACCAGTTGAGCCAATCAGTTCAACCCTTGAACCGGTCGTTTCAACCTGGGCATGAGCCGATCGGCCTGGACACTCCATCCGACCGGTTCAGCAACCTTAGCCGACCGGTTCATCACATGAACCGATCGGTTGGGAGCACAGGTTGGGCAAAATCAGTCAATTGCGATTTCAATCAATCCGATACTCCAATCAATGCGTCCAACACCTTGAACCATATGATATTGAGCCATCGACTGATTGAGTGTTTAATTGAACTACTAAACTCCTTTAGTAATCAATCTAAACATTGCTTTGTGGACAAAACTCCTCTTCCAGGTTAAATCCTATGTGTGTGACCCTGCAGGTCCATTTCACGTTGGCAGTGAAAGTCCATAACACTTATGACTTCACAAGCAAAGAGCGGTGCCTAGTCACACATCATTGCTACCCAAGTGAAAGTAGAAAGTTGGAGAACAACTTTCATCCTACAATCCGTGAATGGTGTTATAGTGAATGTATAATTCCTTTGTCACTGATATCCAGAATGAACTCGAGGCATGGAACAGTCATCCTGTAAATGTTCATTCATTTCCTTGATCTCAGAGTAGACCAAGTGAGATGTGTATGACATCAATATCACATATTGATTCACACGTGCATGCGCATGCCTTTCTCAATCCTACTCATCAAGTGGCCAAGGATATCAAACTCCCTTAGGAGGGACAAATCCCATATCTATCACTCACCCCTCAAAAGCCCCATGTGTCAAAGCCACCCAATCATCACCTTTATAACAACCCATGTTTCAGGACTACGTTTGATGATGTCAAAGTGTACCCAATGACATGTGTTGAGTGCAGTGATTTCAGGTCTAAGAATCACACTCACCACCATCACTGTGAGAGCTGACTGTGACTACCATGTCATGGTTCCATGTGTCACTCTCACGGTGGGTCTGTCCGATACCTTGTTCTCTAACAAGTACCTATGTTCTTGGTTTGATATCACTATATCATGACTAATGAGATTCTGTCATCAACCAACACACAATCTAGTCTTCAGTGTTATTGATGTCTATGGCTATTTCCACAATAACAACCGACTAGGGACTAAACAAGAATGTATACTCTTAACATCCATATGATCTCATCGTTTAGGTCATGAACCTAAAATCATATGTCATTGAGTAAGACAATCTTTAGACATCTATCATGTTACACCATCATCTCAGAAATAGTTTAAACATATAGATTGTAAATTGCCTTTATTATTATTAAAATCATTTACAAAGTATCCCATTACAATCATCATATGACTTGCTCTATGGGCATACATACCAACAGACTCCCACTTGCACTTAGAGCCAGTCACCAAGGAAACGCAGTCCTTGTGACCTAGCATGACCATCATGCTTCTGCTGAGAAAGGGCCTTAGTCAGTGGATCAGCTATGTTGTCTTCAGTTGGTACTTTGCAAATCTTCACATCTCCTCGCTGTACGATCTCTCGTATGAGATGGAAGCGCCGCAGTATGTGCTTGGACCACTGATGTGATCTGGGCTCCTTAGCTTGTGCAATAGCTCCATTATTGTCACAATAAAGCTCAATTGCATCACAGCTACTGGGAACTACACCAAGTTCAGAAATGAACTTCCTAATCCACACAGCCTCCTTTGCTTCATGCGAAGCAGCAATATACTCGGCCTCTATAGTAGAATCGACAACTGTTTCTTGCTTGGAACTCTTCCAGCTCACAGCTCCATTATTAAGGCAAAACACAAATCCTGACTGCGATCTGTAATCATCTTTATCGGTTTGGAAGCTTGCATCGGTGTAACCCTTTACAACCAGCTCTTCCTCGCCGCCGTACACAAGAAACTGATCCTTAGTCCTTCGCAAGTACTTGAGGATGTTCTTCACGGCTGTCCAGTGAGCATCCCCGGGATCTGACTGGTACCTGCTCATCATGCTGAGAGCATACGAGACATCTGGGCGTGTGCACAACATAGCGTACATGATGGATCCAATGGCTGATGCATATGGGATCCCATTCATACGCTCCCTCTCTTCACAAGATTGGGGACATTGAGCTCTAGAGACGGTTACTCCATGTAACATAGGGACGTTGCCTCTCTTTGAGTTCTCCATGCTGAACAGCTTCAGCACCTTGTCAATGTACGTGCTCTGACTTAGTCCGAGAAGCCTTCTAGATCTATCTCTATAGATCTTAATTCCTAGAATATAGGATGCTTCTCCTAAGTCCTTCATTGAGAAAGTTTTCCCAAGCCAAGTCTTTACCTTCTCTAAGGCTAAGACATCATTCCCCATCAAAAGTATGTCATCCACATACAATATGAGAAATGTGGTCGAGCTCCCACTAACCTTCTTGTACACACAAGGTTAATCTTCATTTTGAATAAAGCCAAACACTTTGACTTCTTCATCAAATCGAAGATTCCAACTCCGAGATGCTTGCTTCAATCCATAGATTGACCTTTGCAGTTTACAGACTTTATTGGCATTCTTTGGATCTACAAAACCTTCAGGCTGTGTCATGTACACATCCTCATGAATATTCCCGTTAAGGAATGCAGTTTTAACATCCATCTGCCAAATCTCATAGTCATAATAAGCTGCAATAGCAAGCATGATCCTGATGGACTTAATCATGGCAACTGGAGAAAAGGTTTCGTCATAGTCAACACCTGGAATTTGTCGAAAACCCTTTGCAACCAATCTACCTTTATAAGTTTGCACATTGCCATCCATGTCGGTCTTTTTCTTGAAGACCCACTTGCACCCTATGGGTTTTACCCCTTCGGGTGGTTCCACCAAAGTCCATACTTTGTTGGAGTACATGGATTCCATCTCGGATCTCATGGCTTCTAGCCATTTCTCAGAATCTGGTCCCTCCATAGCCTCTACGTAGGTAGTTGGATCATCATTTATGATCAACTCTCCACCTTCCTGAGTTACAAGGTATCCAAACCTCTCAGGTTCAAGGCGAGTCCTACTAGATCTACGAGGTCCTTGTGTCACTTGAGGAGAATGAGATTCCACAACACCTTGTGAATCTACATTTTCCTCTTGTACATCTATCGGTTCAATGTTTTCTTGTTGGGCTTGAACCTCTTCAAGCTCTATATTCCTCCCACTGCTTCCTTTGGAAATAAATTCCTTCTCTAGGAACACAGCTGTCCTGGCAACAAACACTTTGTTGTCAGTAGGGTGGTATAAGTAATATCCCCTCGTTTCCTTGGGGTATCCAACAAAATAACATTTATCGGATTTGGGTCCAAGCTTATCAGGAAACGTTTTCTTGACGTAAGCTTCACAACCCCAAATCTTCAGAAAAGACAAATCGGGATGCTTCCCGTACCATATCTCATATGGTGTCTTTTGAAACGATTTAGATGGTACACGGTTAAGCATAAACGCGGCGGTTTCAAGAGCATGACCCCAGAAAGAAATTGCAAGATCAGCAAAACTCATCATTGATCGCACCATATCTAACAATGTGCGATTCCTTCTTTCAGACACACCATTATGCAGTGGTGTTCCATGCGGAGTCCATTGTGATACAATACCATGGGCTCGCAGAAGGTCCTCAAACTCCTGGCTCAAGTATTCTCCACCTCGATCAGAACGAAGTGCCTTAATACTCTTGCCAAGCTGGTTCTGTACTTCATTCATGAAATCCTTGAACCTTTCAAGGGTTTCTGACTTATGTTTCATCAGGTACACATAGCCATACCTACTGAAATCATCAGTGAAGGTAATGAAGTATTGACACCCATTTCTGGCATTAGTTCTAAAAGGCCCACATACATCAGTATGTATGAGTCCTAATAGATCACTAGCTCTCTCACCTTTACCTGAAAAGGGAGTCTTGGTCATCTTGCCCAACAAACAAGATTCACATGTCTCTATTGATTCACAATCAAAAGAGTCTAGATAACCATCTTTATGGAGTCTAGAAATGCGCTTCTCATTTATGTGCCCTAGACGACAATGCCAGAGATATGTTTTGTTTGAGTCGTTGAGTTTTTGCTTTTTGGTGTTTACGTTGTATACACTTGTCTCCAAGTCTATCAAGTATAGACCATAAGACATAGGGGCACTGCCATAAAAGATCCCATCTTTAGAAATGGAACACTTTCCATTCTTAATAAGAAATTCAAATCCATCTTTGTCCAAACAAGAGACGGAAATGATATTCCTATTTATGGTAGGTACATAATAGCAGTTCTTCAACTCTATTATTAGCCCACTAGGTAGAGTTAACTCATAGGTTCCTACGGCACTGGCGGCAACTCTTGCCCCATTAGCAACACGTAGTTCAACCTCGCCTTTCCCCAAAGGCCTACTTCTCTTAAGATCCTTCACATTTGAACAAATGTGAGATCCGCATCCGGTATCAAGTACCCATGACGAAGAAGTAGTAAAGTTAATCTCTATCACGTATACACCAGAAGTAGAGATATCTATCTCCGACTTCTTCTTCCATTGTTCCTTCCATCCTCTCCATGTAGAAGAAATTGGTTTGACGAGAGAACACTTCTCTCCCTTACCTACTTTCTTTTTCACCAACGCATTAAGCGTACATAGAGTGGATTCTAAGGCTCCTGGTAAATCTGGATTGTACAGAACACTTCTCACAGTCCTCAACCAGTTATGGAATTTATTCTCAATTAATTTGCCCATTTTAAAAGATGATTCTTTTGCCATTCTACAAGAGACAATTTGCATTTGTCAAAACCTTTTTGATTTGATTTGAATAAAATTTGACGATAGTTAATTAGGCCTTTAATTAATTACCGCTCCCACTATTTTGACTCAAATTGATAGCCCTCACCATCAATTTGGAAGATTGCAGCGTACAATCTTCTAGTGGGTCAAGATCCTGAAATCCTCTGAGCCATGGACCAGCTAGGGCTGTCACCCACAACTCAGATCTCTCAGGTAGGCAACTCTTGTCAATTGCATCATATGCAACTCTTGAAAGATGTCATATGCAACTCCTTGCAATGATCATCTCCATGCCTCAAGGCGCTAGATCCTATCTAGGTCACCTTGTTAAGTCCGACCCAAAGCCAACACGATGAACATGCACCCTGCTAGGGCAGACCCACACATTCATCCTTCACGCTTCCACGAGATAGACGGTGCACCACGCTAGGGCGTGCCCACACTTGGTCGATCAAGCTTTTCATGTGTGTCGCATTTGGAAGGCATCTAAAACTTAATATTTAATGAGGGATTTGGTTTTTATATACATATACATATCCAATCACCACAATATATAGTATGTATCATATACATGCTATATCCCACAAAACATGCATAAATGATAAAAAAACAATGATTATGGCCATCCTATTTGTGATTCCTCGAGCCAAGAGGAATCACGGTCATCTAGGTCTACATCACATGCAACCTGTACAAGATCAAATCTGTGTCTGCCTTTCTGGGTTTGATCAACTCATCTCCATGACTGATCGGCTCGCCATCAGGTAGGTTGTTCGGGTGCCACCAGCCGATCGATTGGCACCTCCAGCCGATCGGTTCACCGGTCATCGTGCATCTCTTCAGGTCGCCACCTACTCATCTTGTTCCTCGAACCGGCCGTCTGGATCACCAACCGATCGGTTCACCGCTTGAACTGATCGTCTTCAGGTTGTCCGTCGTTTCTTTGACATAACAGGAAATAAAATCTATCCTATTTACAATTGAATTGAGAAACCCCGAGTTATATTCGGGGGGAGCAAAGGTAGGAAAAGAATTCTCGAATTATTTCGAGTTACATCAGGAATATGAGAAAGGGAATCGGTGCGCAGACCGAGATGCAAGCAACCACACAAACAACCATTCACAGATATAGGGGTTTATAGGCCATAATCATGCTACACATCCACCACAAAACTCGTTTAAGGGCGACGCGTATCGAGTGTATTAATATTACATATCATATATGTATATTAGGGATTTGTGGATTGGACATGTATAAAGCCGATATTATTCGCATCGCATGCAATAAATAAAGGCGACAAACCAAAATCGATCATATCGATAATCCTAAAATATAGAGCGGTTGACGTGGCTCTGATACCACTGTTGGGTTTTTGAGGAGACAGAGAAGCAGCGGAAACAAAAAAATTTCTCCCAAACTCGGAACAAAAGGAATCGCGTCAACATCTATATAATAGGAAAGATGGTTTGTGAATCATACCTTGTCCCGAGGCTTGCTCGGCGACAGTGCCACGCGCCTTGCGCGGTCTTCACCTCTGGTCTTGGACGGTGTCTGTGCAGCTCCTGGTCGCACCGGGACTGAAGACTCCTCCTCCTACCGGACTGTCGGATGACAGTTGTCCTCCTGAGCGGCAGTGACCTCCTGCCTCTGAAGTAGTCCACACGGACCACCCGGAACTCCACTCTCCTTGTCCCACAAGGAAGTGGAAGGAGTCGCACCCTCCTGTTGACGTACTAGTCGCCAACACACTCTCCTGCTGTCAATTGCAACTGCAATTGTCCTTCCCTTGCTGCACCTCCCTTTGCGGGAAGCACTTGCTCGGGCTCTCTCTCGGTTACCAAAACCAGAGAGAACGACAACTTTGCATAGCAATCAACTTGCACTGAGTTGTACTCTGAGAAGCCCCCAATACCCCTATATATATAGGCGGGTCATGGGACAGGGTTCTCTGTGCCCGACAATACGGGACTAATGCAGGAGTAGAAGGGTTCAAGAATTTTCCACAAAAAGCAACCGGTTCGCAACTTGAAATGATCGGTTCACAACTGAACCGATCGGTTCGGCCATTGAGCCGATCGGTTGGACCTGAGCCGATCGTTTGGGGCATTCCAACCGATCGGTTGGTGCCCTGAACCGATCGGTTCATAGTCCTAATCCGGCTCAAAAAGACTTTCCTTGTTTCGTTCCCAATTGGTATCGAATACCAATGTTATTCCCAATCGAATTGGGCAATTTGAAACCAAAGGAAAATTCTTGCCGACATGACTTTTCCCAACTGGTCGGTTGCACCAGTTGAGCCGATCGGTTCAACCCTTGAACCGGTCGTTTCAACCTGGGCATGAGCCGATCGGCCTGGACACTTCAGCCGACCGGTTCAGCAACCTTAGCCGACCGGTTCATCACATGAACCGATCGGTTGGGAGCACAGGTTGGGCAAAATCAGTCAATTGTGATTTCAATCAATCCGATACTCCAATCAATGCGTCCAACACCTTGAACCATACGATATTGAGCCATCGACTGATTGAGTGTTTAACTGAACTACTAAACTCCTTTAGTAATCAATCTAAACATTGCTTTGTGGACAAAACTCCTCTTCCAGGTTAAATCCTATGTGTGTGACCCTGTAGGTCCATTTCACGTTGGCAGTGAAAGTCCATAACACTTATGACTTCACAAGCAAAGAGCGGTGCCTAGTCACACATCATTGCTACCCAAGTGAAAGTAGAAAGTTGGAGAACAACTTTCATCCTACAATCCGTGAATGGTGTTATAGTGAATGTATAATTCCTTTGTCACTGATATCCAGAATGAACTCGAGGCATGGAACAGTCATCCTGTCAATGTTCATTCATTTCCTTGATCTCAGAGTAGACCGAGTGAGATGTGTATGACATCAATATCACATATTGATTCACACGTGCATGCGCATGCCTTTCTCAATCCTACTCATCAAGTGGCCAAGGATATCAAACTCCCTTAGGAGGGACAAATCCCATATCTATCACTCACCCCTCAAAAGCCCCATGTGTCAAAGCCACCCAATCATCACCTTTATAACAACCCATGTTTCAGTACTGCGTTTGATGATGTCAAAGTGTACCCAATGACATGTGTTGAGTGCAGTGATTTCAGGTCTAAGAATCACACTCACCACCATCATCGTGAGAGCTGACTGTGACTACCATGTCATGGTTCCATGTGTCACTCTCACGGTGGGTCTGTCCGATACCTTGTTCTCTAACAAGTACCTATGTGCTTGGTTTGATATCACTATATCATGACTAATGAGATTCTGTCATCAACCAACACACAATCTACTCTTCAGTGTTATTGATGTCTATGGCTATTTCCACAATAACAACCGACTAGGGACTAAACAAGAATGTATACTCTTAACATCCATATGATCTCATCGTTTAGGTCATGAACCTAAAAACATATGTCATTGAGTAAGACAATCTTTAGACATCTATCATGTTACACCATCATCTCAAAAATAGTTTAAACATATAGATTGGAAATTGCCTTTATTATTATTCAAATCATTTACAAAGTATCCCATTACAATCATCATATGACTTGCTCTATGGGCATACATACCAACAGAAAATATTTATTAGAAATAAATTTCATTACTTGGAAATTAAGTGATAATTTTCTTTATTTTACCAAGTCCATATTCATCACCTTTTTCATGCTTTGAGTGGTTTCTCACTTTGAAAGAATATTGAAGTATTGGTAAAATTATTACTAACACATTCAATAACATATTGTGACAACAGTCTAACAATTATGAGGTTTAAGTATCCATAGAGAGATAGTTAATCATTTAGTGTTTTACATGAACACTGCAAAAGTGGATTTTTGACTAGATTAAATAGTGTATTACACTACCAAAATGACTGATGGAAACTGCAGATCCTTAATCCTTATACAAAATGATGTTGGATTTTCTATAGATTGAAATTAAGTATTTGCATCACGGTGGAAGCGATCATCCTATAGAATATGTCTCTCTAGTTTCACACAATATACATAACCACTTTGTTAATTTTAGTTTTCAATTTTGGAATCAATCAATCCAGTCTTCCCCATCAACCTATCTGATATGTTCCTGGTGAGTAGTAGTCTCTATCCACCGATATCCCTAAGTTCTACACCTACAACTCAAATTTCATATATTACTTTTACATGTGCACTTGCAATTTACTTCTTGAGTAAACATGTGTCAGAAGGCAACTTTAAATATGATATTATATTGAGAGATTTGATATTAAAATTATATGTGTCCATTTACCATGACATATAATATATTGTACGTACCATATACTACTATGATCACCACAAGAGACAAAGAAGGATGTGGCAACTAGTAAAACATCTTGGTCCAACAACAATTGTAGAAAAACAACCAAGTGATTCACATATAGTACAACCATAATTGTACCTTTTCATGGTTTCCCAATTGGTCAACTAACAAGCCAATAGCCTGGTCAAATTCCATGTTTAGACAATTCTTTAGTTGTTGATGGGGTTGTTTCTTTGTCTTCATCACAAATCCTTCAAGAACCTTTCTTTTTGGTGTGGGATTCTAATTGTATCATGCTCTGCACCATTCTCAATCGATAATGTCAACAATGTTCATCCAAGGAAAATCATTTGTAGTTTAAAATCCAAAATTGGTGCTAAGGGATTTAATTTCTATTCTAATAGCACTATAGGGTTTTGGTGGGAGGAGGAACTAAAATATAAAAAAATATCCCAACACAACTCTTAGATAATGGATCAGTAATTGCCGTAAAATCTTGGTATATGAAAGACAAAGAAGGGATATGAAATTCACCATATCTCACACTAGTTTTCCAACAACTACATGTCTTATGTCATTTTAGAACTTGTACTTCTAGATCTGGATCTGAAGTGGTTGTTTTTGCCCCATTTTCATCACAGTAATGATATGTCTTATTCTTGAATAACTTACTTGTCCTCAAGCCTCCACCCAAGGGCCTCATACTCTATGTATATATAATTTTGAAAATTTTATTTTGCAAATATAGATTAAAATTACTTGCCTAATCATAATCTATAGTTTTAATATGATAGATTAAATTTAATGGCATTATCTTTAGTTTGGGTATTTTTGATGAAATGAAGTACAAGATTTAGGGTTTAGGAAATTTTCAATTCAAATTTCAGGAAGTTATCTTCAATCCTAGACCAGTCATAATTACCTCTAAGCTATACTTTAGCACTTTACTGAATCAAGTGACAAAACTAGGAAATAAAAATCGCATAGATTTTTAAGTGATCTTGCTTTTACATCACTTCTACTTTAAGATACTATAGATTGTTGATTAAAAGCTCACTCTCTTGGAAAAATTCTAAAAGATAGGAGGGATCCTAGTTTGATACATTTTTTTAGCAATCATCTGAGTCCCAGAGTACAAATTGGAAATACATAGATCTCACACTAGGAAAAAGAGACCCCTTCTAGTGTTAAAATCTTAAAAAAGATATATGAGGCTTAGCACCCACAAAAATGGGAAAAAAATTCCCATCGTCCCACAAGCCAATAAGAGAGAGGATAAAAGCTTGAGTATATTAAAATCATGACAGTTGGTGTCAAGACCTCTCTTTTAATTAGCATTAATGCCAACTATTAGAGAGAAACTCAAAACCTAAACCCAGAAAATGAAGAAAAACAATGAATTCTCAACAAATGCGATTAACACAATATCTGACAAACACATACAATTTTTTTTTCCTTTTTCATAAAATTTGTAACCAATCTAACATAAATGATAGTATATTCAATCTCCACTAATCATTTCAATTCTTAAAACCAGAATCAAAACTTATTGCTCAACGACGATTCAATTTACATCAGTTACTTTTATATCAAAGAAAAAAATCGATCTACAAAACATCTCAAGAAAGAGAGAGTATATGGACATTCTAGTCTAGATTATTCTATTTACATCTTCTTTGATATGATCTCTCTTTTGGATAAATCATACCTAAAAATATTTGAAACAACCTTGTGAGACTCATATAGTTCCCAGTGGGTGGATACCTCCCACTCAAGCTGAGTAGATGAATCAACATCAGATTAAGAATAATAAAATTAAAAGAAACTTGCAGATATTGAAAAGCTAACATACAGATCTAGGAGTTACTAAAATCCATTTTATGTTAATAATACAACCAACCAGATAAGGTGATCACTTAAAATGAATCCAACTATAAGGCTTCTTTTAGAGCATGTCTATGAACAAATCCTTAGATGCTACTTGATTCAGAATGACAACCCTTTGGTATGAGTATCAAGTCAAGATATATATATATATCAATACATAACAATAACATCATCCTTGTGACACCCCACCAGCCAAACCAAGAACACATCATGTAGTCTTGAAGCTGAATTACACAAAAGACATGTCTACCAAACATGACTATTCAAATGACAAGTATATCCAAATCATATTATGAGTGGATACTAAATCCTAGCATCAAATACTTTTCAACATTCAAGGTCATATTACAAACCAGACAAATGATAATATGGAAACCTTATCTTTATGAAAGAATGATTAACATCCACAATAAGAAATAGATTCAACAACAACATGTCTATCAACTAGTAGTAAAAGACATATAACAATCATTCAACTTATATACTATATAGCTTATAAGCTTTTATTCATTTTCTTTGAAACTACTTGGTTTGTACCTCACCGAGTAGAAGTTTCCATGCCTGATTCTTATGTGAACAACTCATTGTCACTATCTTAGGGTTTGGCCTACCACCCAAAGACATCAACAATAGACCTTGGTCCACCATAGGGTTTCCTAAAGAGGTTAAGGTCCTCATATCGGGCACACACAATAGGTAAAAACATAACAACATATTTGAATATCACATATCATCATATTTCACATGTTTCATAGTTTTCATTTCATCATAGTTTATTCCTCATGAACATAAAGTTTCATAGTATAAAATTTCGTATCAAATCCACACCAGATAACTCATCCCTAAATCCTAGTGGTTTAACCTTTAAGGTCTACATCCACACTCTAGAAATCCTTCTCATAATGCTCCAATTACTACAAGGAGATCTATTTCACTTCCCTAGTGGAGCACTCGGGGGGAACCCACAGTGTTTAGGGCACCCAACTAGATGTGTCATCATTTCACTAGTTATTAATCCATGCTTACTGATCTTAAAGAAATTTTATAACATAATTTATCATATGTGTATATTCTTGCACAATTATAATGACACAAAGCATAGGGTTAGCAAGAAAGACAATGATTAAAATAAGAACAACAAATTTATAATTTGTAACATATATGTTTCTTTCCATTTTTACATCATCTGATAGCATCTCATCAGTGGGCCTTCCGCCCAAGTCATAATATCATTATCCAACATGTACCTAAATAGGGTTTCCCAAATATAATAAATTTATGACAACTGACTCTCAACATATTTCTTGTCAATTCATTCCATATCGCTATTCTCATCGAGTATTCATATAGACATTAGAACTAGAAACAATATAGGCATACAAACATCTTATGTCATCCATCATGCTCAGAACATGTTTATCATACAACATATACATATTCCATCCAATTTCAATAGATGTAATTCAATTTCAAGCATAAACATTAATAACACACTTTATCCTCTTGTATTATTTAGTATTCTTTAGTTAGGATTGATAAACACCACATGTTTGATTTTCAATTGAATTCCATTAGAATAGACCATTTGTAACACCCAGATTTTTGTAACACATGAGTGGAAACTATATATATTTTTCATCTGGGAGTGTTACAAACATGATTATCAATGCAATTAAAGTAAATGAAACACTTTGTGTAATTGGGGAACTGATTCATACATAGTTTTGACAAAGAATAACAAGTCATATAACATACTCTGATAAGAATACTATGCATAAAAAGATGTCTAAACTTTGGATCACCTTAGTAGATGGCACCCCACTAGGCAAACTTGAAAATCTCCTAGACCTTTACTTGTTCCTTTGATCCTCAGCTGCTCCAAAACCTGCGGACATCGTGTCCCCAGTCATGCATTGGAAAAAACAGTCGTTAGAGTAAGTGGCATGAGTATTCTAAAATATACATTGCTAAAGAGCTGAAATTGAGTATTATAAACATGAACTAACATCAACCTGTGAGTAAACTGAAACATAAAATATGTTATTTCTCAATCTGGATCTCTATCTTTCTACCTTATCTTATTCTGGAGACATGTACCCTGGTACATTGATCTCAAGACCTACACCAAAGTGTCAAGGTCATACTTATGTCATTTAATTCCCTCTCATCCTACTCATGGATGAGATTGTGGACATGCTCTAATCTAAGGTATATTTTAATTATGAATTTTTATCTGATTGTGGCCACCATTATACAATAAGTCCTCCTGAATTGGCGTATCTACACTCTGAATTGGTACCGAAGTACCCTGAAATGGCACTACATGCCCTGAATGACACCGAGGTGTCTCTGAATTCGCGTGTCTATGCCCTAAAATGGTGCCACAACACCTCTGAGTTGGAGTAAACACTCCTCTGAATTGGAAACAGATGCCTCTGAATCGTCCCGGGACTACTGAATGAGGACTTATCATATAATGTCTTATGTGAAGGTTTCAACTTAATTATCTTAAGTCTAAACTTACTTAATTCTTAATCTGAACTGAAGCCGAATACTGATAGCTTTACTGAATACTGAATCTGAACTTATCTTATATTAAATTGAATACTGATAATTGAACTTATCTGAAACTGATTACTGAGTATTGGGCATGCACTGAATTCTAAATCTGAATCTGAATCTTTTATTCTTAAGTGATAAACTGAATCTACAATTGAATGTGAATATGGATCTCAATTACTTCATAATTGAGTTTGGGTCTAAAACCCTTATCATGCATCTTTATTCATAATCTGGCTACTCATACAATGAGTAGTCTAAGTCTGAATCTAAACCTAATATTAATATTATCTGGATAATCCTTAATCTAATATTTCAATTTGATAGGAATAACTAGCTACTTTTGATACTAAATATATGACAACTGAGTCTACAAGCTTAGGGAAAGGATATAAACTAAAAATGGAAATACAAAGTATATGAGACTTCCCAAGTATCAAATATCTAAACTAATGTGATTTCTGACAAGGTAACTCAATTTCTATAAAATCTCAATAAGTCTGATCTCAATACATTCATATGAACTCAAATCTTAAATATTAGAGTAGAAATAATATAGAGTCTCAACGTGCAACTTAGTCATGACTTAATGTCTCATACTTTGGTATTATCATCATAAACTCATGTTACAATATAGTCTAACCTCAATAGTACATTTATCTTGGAAATTGGGCCATGGTCTACCATGTGCAATACCCATATTCTCACATAATTCTTTACTTTTAAACACTAACCCTATTAAGGAGTCTATTTCACTTCTTAATTCTTAGATCACTACACATATAAGAAACCTTGATGACACATTCCTACATTAATCCTTAGCACACATTTATATCTATATAAATGAGGGGAATCTTAACATCATGTTCTACTAGAAATCTCAATACATGAACACCTTTATATATGTCAGGTATACTGATAACATATTTGTACTTAAGATCATAATACATGGTTATATCAAAAAACCATGAAAGGATAGAAGTCTAGTGTTAGTTTCTTATCTTGTAATCCTAAGTATCCATATGGAACATCTCTAAGGGATATGATAGAAATATATTATCTTATCCTTCTTATGAACTTAATTCATGATCTTGAATCATTCCATAACACATCACTACCTAAGGCATTGAGCATATAAAGTTCTATAATCATAAGGCACATAAAATCTTTCTTGCATATCTTGACTTAGAATATTGGACATGAAGGTCTCAATTAAGAAGCATACAAATATACTTGGTTTGATAAACATAAATACTCATGGGCATGAACCACTTACCTGTCTCATAGAGGATAAATCTTTCATATTGAATTTCTCTAGTCAGGTCTCTATCATTTTAAAGACACTCCTTGTAAATCTCAACTATCCGTCTACTCGCATCTTCATCTTTAAATCACATCCTACACAATCTTATGGCATGCATGCATACCCAATACATCATATAGGATCAACAAAACTTCTAAATCATGAGTGGTCATTTCATCATACCTACTAAGACTGTGGTGCAACACTTGCTTGAAGTTGAATGATGAGTTTCACACCTATCACATTGATTTAACAAATATCAACATATATGCACATTATGTACTTATCTAACCTTTTCTCAAATTAAATTACCTTATCTAGATAATTTAAGAGTCTGTAACCTACTTCAATATGTTCCTCATATCCCTAGCTTTCCAACGAGTCCTCATACACCTTATTCTGACAACCAGATCAATATTTATGAATCGCTAAAGTTCATAACAAATTAAATTATGATCATTTTTATTACCTTGTTTTCCTACACCTTTAGCCTAATTGGGCCTCATGGCCTGGAGGCCCAGCAAGAAGAACCCGCTTCTCTTCCTCGCTCATAGGGGCGCGATTGAAGTCTACGATGCCCCTGTTTTGCTGCAAGAACAGAGCATCATCCATGGGGGCACCGTCAGGGGGGGTCTACTTGTCCCTTGGCTAATGAAAGCCATAGAATGGACAAGCCATGTCCTCCCCAAAATGCTTCACGTCCCTCTGACGGTCACAAGTTTCACATCGAGTGTCCTCACCCTACCTAGCAGCCACGAGATCCCCTACCCTTTCTCTATTTTTGTTGTTGTCTGTGTTGGTCTGGTACCCGACCTGTTGCTGTGGTTCATCGTTGGTGAGGTCCCTTCGGCTTCCTTGGGATGAGATCACAATGAAATCATCTCCAACCTATTCATCCTCCCACACTCATCAAAGGATTCACTGGACCTGGGACTTGAGTGTAGGGATCCAAAAACCCCCCAAAAAGCCAGCCATGGTGCGGCGGCGACTCCTCCTTATGTCATTCTCCTTCTTTCCTCTCCAGAAATGCTGAAAAACCGTAATATAGATGCGCTAACCCCTACTCTACCCGAATCTAATAATTTATACAACTCTTCCTTTTTCAGATCTCCAGTGAGGTCCCCTTTCATCGGGACTCTGTTCTTCCCGAGCCGTGACTCTCCAGTCCACGAGACTGGGAGTCATCCCCCCCCCTTTTATTTTGTTTTTGACAAAAGTCCAAATCATACAAATAATTATTTATGCTACACACTAGTTTTGTTTAAGCCCAAACTTTGGAAATAGTATTACATTTATATTATCTTTCCTCAGACAAGAGGCTAGGTCAAATTTAAGCAGACAAAAACTCCAAACCTATATTTCAAGTAAAAATTGTACGATTATTGATTTAATTACCTAGACTGCTAGACAATTCAAAATTATCTAAAATTTTCTTCGTGATCTTATACTTTACTTATTTGTCTAATAAAATATTCTGAACACTTATTATTAGCACGAGATAATCGTATATAAAGGACCCATATGTAAACCTTACTTTATCCAAATCAACTTAAATTCAGTTCTAGGGCCAATGGCCCATTCTTCAGTCTTCCAAAGAGTCCATAAGCTTAACCATATTCTTGGTTATGAAACTAATTCTTGAACTAATATAATTTGTCAATTAAAACTTTCTTATGATAAATTAGGTCAATATTACTTTACTCCCTTAGTAAGGAGACCTAAGTTGGTCTAGGGCTCAAACCAGTAACTCAAGTCTTCATATTATATATTTTAGTCACATTATTGTTCACAAGAATAATTCATTCATATTCATCTATATCTGACTACAATCATATATATTTAAGCCATTATGTGTGTATTGGATGACCAGATGACTTGTATTACGAATTTTGTGAACTTAATAACATGCCTAGCCATGGTTAGGTTCCTTAGATCCCTTGGCATACACTTACTAGAAAACTCCACATCAAATACTTACAATAGTTATGAAATAGAGGATGTTACAATTCTACCCACCTTAAAATAAATTTCATCCTCAAAATTTCTCTAGGCTACTACCCTCCTTAGGGCTCTTCTTACCTTTTCATCATATTAATGTACACTTATGTTCAAATTTTTGATATGCAAAAGGATATGTATTGTATTTTCATAAAATGTTTATGTGAGAATTATCTATTACCTTTGTCTACTTATCAACTCATGCTTAGATTTTATGAAACTAAACTTGGCTCTATACTTAGGGCATCTTCTTCAACCTTGTCGTGAATTCCTAATAGTAGTTGCACATGACTGTATAACCTTGGGTTCTTCAAGTAACTCCTACATTCCTAGATATGTGGTGATCCGGCACATACCCAGAGATGTGGGATCCTGACATACTATCCCTCACTAACCCACTATCACATGTGTCCCATACCACATGGGCTAGTAAGAAAGGAGAGATGCATAAAAGTATAGTGCTTATGAAATTCCTTTTCAATTCTCAATTGGCTGGCCATAACCATTGAGAATGGAGAAGCAACATCATTAGCTAGGGTTAGGTCAAAACATGAGACCTAGAATAGGTAAACATCTAGCTCTGACATCTCTATTTCTTCTAAGGTGAAAAATCTTAGTCGTTCTAGGTCATTGTATCTTTTCTTGGGAATCTATCCCTAAACCCTAATCTCTTATCTTGAATCTAGGGTGACTATGAGAATCATGCTTGCCTAGTGTCCATTTACCAAACTGCTCTGATACCATATTGTAACACCCAGATTTTTGTAACACATGAGCGGAAACTATATATATTTTTCATCTGGGAGTGTTACAAACATGATTATCAATGCAATTAAAGTAAATGAAACACTTTGCATAATTGGGGAACTGATTCATACATAGTTTTGACAAAGAATAACAAGTCATCTAATATACTCTGATAAGAATACTATGCATAAAAAGATGTCTAAACTCTGGATCGCCTCGGTAGATGGCACCCCACTAGGCAAACTTGAAAATCTCCTAGACCTTTACTTGTTCCTTTGATCCTTAGTTGCTCCAAAACCTGCGGACATCGCGTCCCCAGCCATGCATTGGGAAAAATAGTCGTTGGAGTAAGTGGAATGAGTATTCTAAAATATACATTGCTAAAGAGCTGAAATTGAGTATTATAAACATGAACTAACATCAACCTGTGAGTAAACTGAAACATAAAATATCTTATTTCTCAATTTGGATCTTTATCTTTCTACCTTATCTTATTCTGGAGACATGTACCCTGGTACATTGATCTCAAGACCTACACCAAAGTGTCAAGGTCATACTTATATCATCTAATTCCCTCTCATCCTACTCATGGATGAGATTGTGGACATGCTCTAATCTAAGGTATATTTTACTTATGAAGTTTTATCTGATTGTTGCCACCATTATACAATAAGTCCTCCTGAATTGGCGTATCTACGACCTGAATTGGTACCGAAATACACTGAAATGGCACTACATGCCATGAATGACACTGAGGTATCTCTGAATTGGCGCGTCTACGCCCTGAAATGGTGCCGCAACACCTCTGAGTTGGAATAAACACTCCTCTGAATTGGCAACAGATGCCTCTGAATCGTCCTGGGACTACTGAATGAAGACTTATCATATAATGTCTTATGTGAAGGTTTCAACTTAATTATCTTAAGTCTAAACTTACTTAATTCTTAATCTGAACTGAAGCCGAATACTGATAGCTTTACTGAATACTGAATCTGAACTTATCTTATATTAAATTGAATATTGATAATTGAACTTATCTGAAATTGATTACTGAGTATTGGGCATGCACTGAATTCTAAATCTGAATCTGTATCCTTTATTCTTAAGTGATAAACTGAATCTACAACGGAATGTGAATATGGATCTCAATTACTTCATAATTGAGTTTGGGTCTAAAACCCTTATCATGCATCTTTATTCATAATCTGGCTACTCATACAATGAGTACTCTAAGTCTGAATCTAAATCTAATATCCATATTATCTGGACAATCCTTAATCTAATACTTCAATTTGATAGGAATAACGTAGCTACTTTTGATACTAAATATATGACAACTGAGTCTACAGGCTTAGGGAAAGGATCTGAACTAAAAATGGAAATACAAAGTATATGAGAGTTCCCAAGTATCAAATATCTAAACTAATGTGATTTCTGACAAGGTAACTCAATTTCTATAAAATCTCAATAAGTCTGATCTCAATACATTCATATGAACTCAAATCTTAAATCTTAGAGTAGAAATAATATATAGTCTCAACATGCAACTTAGTCATGACTTAAAGTCTCATACTTTGGTATTATCATCATAAACTCATGTTACAATATATTCTAACCTCAATAGTACATTTATCTGAAAATTGGGCCATGGTCTACCATATGCAATACCCATATTCTCACATAATGCTTTACTTTTAAACACTAACCCTATTAAGGAGTCTATTTCACTTCTTAATTCTTAGATCACTACATATACAAGAAACCTTGATGACACATTCCTACATTAATCCTTAGCACACATTTATATCTATATAAATGAAGGGAATCTTAACATCATGTTCTACTCAAAATCTTAATACATGAACACCTCTATATATGTGAGGTATACTGATAACATATTTGCACTTAAGATCATAATACATGGTTATATCACAAAACCATGAAAGGATAGAAGTCTAGTGTTAGTTTCTTATCTTGTAATCCTAAGTATCCATATGGAACATCTCTAAGGGATATGATAGAAATATATTCTCTTATCCTTCTTATGAACTTAATTCATGATCTTGAATCATTCCATAACACATCACTACCTAAGGCATTGAGCATATAAAGTTCTACAATCATAAGGCACATAAAATCTTTCTTGCATATCTTGACTTAGAATATTGGACATGAAGGTCTCAATTAAGAAGCATACAAATATACTTGGTTTAATAAACATAAATACTCATGGGCACGAACCACTTACCTGTCTCATAGAGAATAAATCTTTCATATTGAATTTCTCTAGTCAGGTCTCTATCCTTTTAAAGACACTTCTTATAAATCTCAACTATCCGTCTACTCACATCTTCATCTTTAAATCACATCCTACACAATCTTATGGCATGCATGCATACCCAATACATCATATAGGATCAACAAAACCTCTAAATCATGAGTGGTCATTTCATCATACCTACTAAGACTGTGGTGCAACACTTGCTTGAAGTTGAATGATGAGTTTCACACCTATCACATTGATTTAACAAATATCAACATATACGCACATTATGTACTTATCTAACCTTTTCTCAAATTAGATTACCTTATCTAGATAATTTAAGAGTCTGTAACCTACTTCAATATGTTCCTCATATCCCTAGCTTTCCAACGAGTCCTCATACACCTTATTCTGACAACCAGATCAATATTTAAGAATCGCTAAAGTTCATAACAAATTAAATTCTGATCATTTTTATTACCTTGTTTTCCTACACCTTTAGCCTAATTGGGCCTCATGGCCTGGAGGCCCAACAAGAAGAACCTGCCTCTCTTCCTCGCTCATAGGGGCGTGATTGAAGTTTGTGCTGCCGCTGTTTTGCTGCAAGAACAGAGCATCATCCATGGGGGCACCGTCAGGGGGGGTCTACTCGTCCCTTGGCTAATGAAAGCCATAGAATGGACAAGCCATGTCCTCCCCAAAATGCTTCACGTCCCTCTGATGGTCACAGGTTTCACATCCAGAGTCCTCACCCTGCCAAGTAGCCGCGAGATCCCCTACCCTTTCTCTGTTTTTTTTGTTGTTTGTGATGGTCTGGTACCTGACCTGTTGCCGCAGTTCATCGTTGGTGAGGTCCCTTCGGCTTCCTTGCGATGAGATCACAATGAAATCATCCCCAACCTCTTCATCCTCCCACGCTCGTCAAAGGATTCGCTGGACCTGGGACTTGAGTGTAGGGATCCAAAAACCCCAAAAAGCCAGCCATGGTGCGGCGGTGGCTCCTCCTTATCCCATTCTCCTTCTTTCCTCTCCAGAAATGCTGAAAAACCCTAATATAGATGCGCTAACCCCTACTCTACCCGAATCTAATAATTTATACAACTCTTCCATTATCAGATCTCCAGTGAGGTCCCCTTTCATCGGGACTCTGTTCTTCCCGAGCCGTGACTCTCCAGTCCACGACACTAGGAGTCGTCCCCCCCCTTTTTTATTTTGTTTTTGACAAAAGTCAAAATCATACAAATAATTATTTCTACTACACACTAGTTTTGTTTAAGCCCAAACTTTGGAAATAGTATTACATTTATATTATCTTTCCTCAGACAAGAGGCTATGTCAAATTTAAGCAGACAAAAACTCCAAACCTATATTTCAAGTAAAAATTGTACGATTATTGATTTAATTACCTAGACTACTAGACAATTCAAAATTATCTAAAATTTTCTTCGTGATCTTATACTTTACTTATTTGTCTACTAAAAATATTTTGAACACTTATTATTAGCACGAGATAATCCATTGTCAGATTTGTATATAAAGGACCCATATGTAAACCTTACTTTATCCAAATCAACTTAAATTCAGTTCTAGGGCCAATGGCCCATTCTTCCGTCTTCCAAAGAGTCCATAAGCTTAACCATATTCTTGGTTATGGAACTAATTCTTGAACTAATATAATTTGTCGATTAAAACTTTCTTATGATAAATTAGGTCAATATTACTTTACTCCCTTAGTAAGGAGACCTAAGTTGGTCTAGGGCTCAAACCAGTAACTCAAGTCTTCATATTATATATGTTAGTCACATTATTGTTCACAAGATTAATTCATTCATATTCATCTATATCTGACTACAATCATATATATTTAAGCCATTATGTGTGTATTGGATGACCAGATGACTTATATTACGAATTTTGTGAGCTTAATAACATGCCTAGCCATGGTTAGGTTCATTAGATCCCTTGGCATACACTTACTAGAAAGCTCCACATCAAATACTTACAATAGTTATGAAATAGAGGATGTTACACCATTCTAAGAGTACAAGTATACTAACAAACAATTACAATCCAAAAACACATTCTTGTAAATCAATTCACATGCTTGAACCTAATCTTGTAATTGAATTTAACTATACTTATATGCATTCCTTAATCCCTAATTTGAAATCAATATTCATTAGCTTTATCTAGCTAATCATTTTAGGGTTAGAGTTAGATTCTTAGATCCATCTAGTAATTTTGATCATTTTTCCTTCAGTTCATATTCATTAATCTCAACCTCTTTGATTTCATGTTTAGTACTACTCTTAGAAAAAATCATTCCAAATTTACTTCATGCATAAGTTTCTCTCTCATTGAAATCCTTTACATCCTTACTTTAGTGTATTTCATTCAATCTATAGAAACCTATATATATCTACAATAAATAGTAAAATGAGTTCCTCGTACTTTTTTTATTAATTTATCATCCATCACTTATCATAACAAACTCAGTTCACCCTTTTCCATTACTTATATTGCATAGATACATATACCATGTCATTTGACTTGAAGATGTTTTTTCGTAATTGTAAACAATTCATCCATTTCTTACAAGACTACCAATTTGGTAAATATAAGGGATTAGGGTTACTTATAATTACTCCTTAATCTTTAGTCATCTCTCTATTATGTGACTTGTATAAAATCCTAGAACTCATGTGTGATTTACTTATATTCCATATATTATACCAGAATACATGCATTGGTCTTATATCATCTTAATAAGATTTGTAACCTTCAACTGAAGTAATAACGCCTACAATTTAGCATCTTTGGACATTCACAGGAATATATGTGAATTTGGATTTTTCTTTCATATTGGATCTATAGGGTTTTAAGAATTCATATTAGTTCAAAAAATTATATGAATCATAACATTAGTAATCTTATAGAGGTGTACATATGTTCATTGAGTCTATTCAAGATACATGGAAACCCTAGTTTTCATTCCACATAATCAACCAATCCTCTATAAGCATCCAATGATTCATTGACTCATTTGAGTTCATCCCTCAACAATAACCCTAGACAAGGATTTCCTTCATATAAAACCCTCATATATTGATCCACATGTACATAACATATTCAATTCAAATAAGGATTCAATTTTTCAATTCATCAACTCATGCATATCTAGTTCCAATATGATTACATACATGTCAAATAAATGTCTAAGAACATCACCAATTGGGATGATTTTTAAGCAGAATCAGTGTAAAATGATATAGTTCTCTATCCATAAGAATTTCAATATAAGATGAGTAAATCTATTAGGAACTAACTAAGTACAAATCAATGAAAACAATCCAAATCAGGAACACATGATTTCCACAAAAAATCCCAAATGGTTACCCAATTGCATACAAATACAAACAAGAATTTAGATCAATTAAGTCAGATAGAATTAGGCTTTCTGCATTATTATAGTGCTTAAGAGGGATATAATAACTCACTTCAGGTTCCAAGAACCTTAAAAACATCACGTACAATCTGAATTTCTAAAATTCCATCAAGGTCCTAGCAATTGAATCCATTTATTTCTCATGTCAACTTGAAAATCGTAGAAAAGGAGAATAGGAGAGAAAGAAAGAAAAATATGGTGATTTACTATATATTTGGTTCAAATAATAGGAGAGATAAAATCTATATATCTGAGAGAATAATAACCAAGAAAATATATCTAAAGAGGACCAACTTATTTGATTCCATCATTTCTAAGAAGATGAAACTTAGATCATCACTTCCACCACTTTCTCCTCTCAAAACCTTAGCTCTCCTCTCTATCCCAATTTTCATTTCTTGTACATGTATGAAGAATTATTGGAGATAATAGGGTGTTAGCTTGATCATATAGATGAATTTAGGTACTTAGGATATTTACAAACAAGTCCAAGATTGGTTTGTAGGCAAAGTTGTTAGTGATAGGAAACTCAAACGTCGCCACTCTCTGGATTAGTCAAACATCATCCAAATATGAAAATTTAATCTAATGTCTGAAACGGAGTTCACGAGCCATATTTAAAATTTTAGATCATTTATATATTCCACTAAAAAGATAAAAATCAAATACTAGACTGTAAAAATGCATGGTTGGTTGGTTTGTCTTGGAGAAAATTGCTGAAAAATAGGTAAGAAAATATTCACAAATTATGATATTACAAGAACACTTGCATTTGAGTCTTCCAAACTACATCCAAATCTCAAGTAAATCAGATACAATAATAAAATTCTTTTACTACACCACTATATTCACCACATTATGTATTCACATGCTACCAAAACCCTAATTTTGACTACTAGGGTCTTCACTTATCAAACCCTAATTATTCAAAATATAAGCATGATTATAGATTCTCATTAGGTTTAAAACATCATAATTAGACTATTGTCCTTGATCAAGCATAATCAATGATCAATCTAGTAAGCATGCAATCATCCAAGTAAACCCTAATTAGATGGATAATTTAAAAACATGTCGTTATAGTTGTGCCATGTTACGAGCCAAGGGTGCTTCCTATTTAGTGTACAACTCAACTTATGAATGCATTTATCTTGTACTCGGTAGTAGAACCTAGAAGCTTTATAGAATAACTCCTTGTTCTTTAAAGGAGATTACAGAAACCACTTGTCGATACACTAAACTTATGGTTTGAGTGACCCTAAGAAAAGTAATCACCACCTCAATCTTAGCCAATCCTACACAATCTATTGATCATCTTAAAAAAAATTAGGAGTGAAAACTACCTTGTATGAGATTCATGCATGGTATGGATAGGAAGTGGTAGTTAGAATGAATATCATGAAGGAAAAACCTACACTTTGGGAAAGGGAGTATCAGATGAAAGGTCAAGAAACTCTGAGTTTTTGAGATAAATTCAAAGAAAACATCAAGTAGATAAAGAAATTGAGTAGATTCCTCATCATAATATAATTCACCTGACTAAGAAATTTCTCATATGTCATCTTATACACTAATTAAATAATTAGCTTGAGAACAAGCGAGAATTTAAATTTGGGGGGTTGATAACACCCGATTTTGTTGACGTTAAATGATTATTTTACCATCAATTTCCCTTGGCAATATATGTTCTAATATGAATAACCTTACTTATACTTGAATATATATAGATATTTCCCCTTTCTTAATAAGTTTTCATCTTCTTATAGGAAAATTGCAAGGGTTGAAAAACACAACATTTTCATCAATTGCGAAGACTCAAGGATCGATGATCACCTGGGTAAGATTGGGTAACACTGACGTGCAACACATGTGGAATTCATCAGTTTGTCAATTTATGGAAGGACCTAAGGTTGTTTCTCTAGCAAGCGATGATACAATAGATTTGAAATTTCCATAGTGGTCACATATCGATAGATTCATCATTGACAAAAACTCTACATCCCAACTGATGATTGAATAGTGATCCATGCAGTGATGAATAGTCTACCAGAATACACAGATGAATGGTTTTTTGAGCTACACCAATGGATGATCTACAACCAACTTTTGATGATATCAGTACATCCTCCACCGACAGAAAGCTGCATACATTATCACTTGATGCCTGTGTTATGTTCCCACATAGATGCTTAGTCTTCCCAAAGAAAATAATGGAATTTTGTGCACACAACTGCTAGAAAGTGTCACACAGTCTAGTAATTTTTGACCTATAGTTTTCCACCAATGGAAGTATTGTGACTCATTACACATTGAGGAAATATCTACAAAGATCTTGACCACCAAGATTAGTTAAATGTGTTCCTCAAGGCACGTGCCCCAAGATTTGGAGGGCAAGAAAAGCATCTCGGTGCCCAAGTGTCTTGGGAATTATCCATTCCCAATAAATAGGGGTCCCTAGCCTTCAAAGAGGCTCTTCTTCCATCATGATGAAGTGTTGCGCAAGTCTAGATTTGTCATCGACCCCCATTAGAAGGAAAGGATGAGATTTTGAACCTCATCAGTCTCCAATTATGCATGTGTATATGTCCATCTTTGAGAGGAGGAGGATCACAACGGATATCATCTATGTCGCCATCACCATCTGTGAGAAGAGGAGGTTGTCATTCACGCCCAATACTCTTACAAATAGTGTTTTGTTGTTTTTCCTCTTTCTTCCCCACTTTGTTTATCTCCCCTTCATTTTACCATGGAATATGGCCTCCAATTTTTGTAAATCCGTATTATCATCTTTAAACATGAGTGGATATACCATTTAACTTAGCTTGGTAGAAGCCACTAAGACCCTACCAACATGTATATATTCATATTCCATTGAATGTATATACTCTAAGAAATGTTTATCACTTCACCATCTTCTGATGTATGTTTTCTAATGCCTCAAAAGAGTATTATTATATCATATATGAAGATAATGAGTGATATCAATATATGGAAGTCTTGGATCACTAGAGCGAATGATCATATGTTTGTTTATTTGATAGTTTGTTTGCCATATTGAGATAGAGAGACATGCCTATAATCTAGATCCAAGATGGTTTTGAGAAAGGAGGGACTAGATTTGATGATGATTGCTCAGAAACTACACTAATTATATACCAATGTGTATGAGTGTTTGCATGTTGGTCAGTGCGCTTGGTTGGTGCAACCCAATCCAATTTCTATCCATATACTAAAATCTATTAAAAAGATCTAAATAATGTTGTTATTCTCATGTTGTTAACTTAGCTTTCTTTTTCCCTGTTCTTTTGTTCTTGATTAGGTTGACTTGTTCCTTGAGGGACATCAAATATCCCTTTGATTTATCTTAGCTAAGCTAAGTCCTTCAATCGTAAACAATGTGTCATCCTTAGCCCATTTACTACATTGGACTCTCAATTATAGTTGTGGGAGTCAGAGGTATCGTGTATAAATTGAAAGTCGGATTACCTCTGATTAATCTCTTTTGGTACACAAGAATTGTAAGTAATCACTCACCAACTAGTCATGATAATCCAAATATAGTTGATTAAGTGACTTACATATAGGAAGAATATCAGTCATGGCAATTTAATACTAAATTAAATAAGTAAATACTAAAAGTTCATGAAACATGGAAGGTTTCATAAAACAATTGTAAGTAGTAAATAACTAAATCTGATGAATAAATCACTTATTCATTTTACTATTTTCTAGACCCACATTTAGTGTATGATAACATGTGAGAGTATCATATCGTGCTACAATCTCATAATATAAAACATAGCAAAGACCCATGATTCTATGTATTCTAAACTAGCACCCATTCTTGCAACTAGACTCACCACATTATCATTGCAGTCTTATCAACTGGACAAATAATTTGGACTCCTTCTCCAAACCTTAGGTACCCAAGAGGAGATTCAGAGCACTTGGGTTAAACTATTTGCATCATTAGTTCCACTACACATAACTCAACTAGTGGTATCCTAGCTAACTATATTGACCTAGGTACCACCATATTTTCTGCTTATTGTTGGATACCAAATTGTAATAAGGAGATCATACTCAATGGTTGAATGTTCTGTACCCCACCAATACTCTCTAGCTACATCATTCCAGACATTTCCAGTCACCATGCAAATTTACTTCTTTATGATGCATACGGTTGTAATAGATTTTATGGTGTTTAGTGCATCTGCACTCTAGTTGTCCCTTAAATTTACCAATAAATCATGTAAATGGTATTTTGTATCTTAACACTCAATTGAGTTCATTCAAAATCTTTTTTCTGGTCTGCCTTTTAAAACAACAACTAAAATTGTGTACTCAAACATCTCAAATTGAATAAAACAAGTATAATCAATAATACTAAAATGATATATGCTTTATCAACTTAGTTCCATAAATGGAAGTGAACAGAAATTTAAGCCTATTTTTTGAAATTTTATTCATGTCCTACAACTTCTTGTCAAACGGTGTAATAGTGTCTCCAGATTCAAAGCTCTCATCATTTCAAGAAACTTACCTAAAAACTCACAAGATGAGATAAATTATACTCTATCTTTGATCAATCATTTGATTTAATCATATAATCAAAATTTCAAATCTAAACATATTTTTTGTTAATAGTAATTTAGAGAAAACATGACATAATTAGATTCTTCAAGAATTGTTTGAATGTCTACAAAAATATAGGTAATTAGTTGTTTCCCTCATCATAGATTATATTCTTGATGTTGGTTATAAATCTAAGTCAGATGACCTACAGTGTGGAAGAAAACTCTAATTCCCATTCTTGTAAATGCTTCATCAATTATTTTTTATGTATGTCACACCTACAAGAGTAGGGAGGAGGAAGGGAAAGAAAATAGGATCTCAAATCAAATCCTACCACTAATGTTTTGTTATATTTGGGAGAGAATAGAAGAAGAAATAGCTAAAAATTATTTATCTCAGTTGATTTAGCTCGATTTTCATTGCTCTTTGGATGTTCTTCCATTCCATGTCGCCCAAAAATCACATGTTGATTTACAAGACTCAAACTTTGTGTTTGTTATAGTTGGGTAGTTATTAAATGAAGCTAAGTTTCAATTTCCATACTTATGTGGTTTGTGAAGTTGTGATATTCAAAAGTTTGTTATTGGTTGAACTAATAAGATTGGCCTAAAGGAGGCAATGGCCTGATTGTCTGTTGATCTGATCCATGAGTCGATTGAAGTGATATAACACTAATGACAACAATCAATGTGGCTAACATTGTTTGAAGTGTTGGTGAAGCAACCCAATATTGATCCCAACGACGTGGTCGCTATAAATCGGATGATCAAGTTTGACAACAACTGACTCAATATGTATTTATAGAACACGATTTGGATGTTTGATTTGACTAATTTTCATATAGTCCATCAAGTAAAATGGAAGTGGATGATACAATTTGAGTTTGCATCCAAATGTTATGCAACCGCAAGTTTAGGGGGGCTGAATGGGTGTCAACACTGTCCAAACTTTAGAGACATCTACTCTTGAAAGTGAACGCGTCTAAAATTTAGATGCAAGCTAAAAAAATTGCTACATTGGTAAATATGTTGTAAAGTTGATAGTTTGTTTAATTTAGCAAAAATGTGCTATTCACATTACATCATTGATAGCTTTTAGTGTATATATCTTATGATATGAAGATCGCATCAAAGTCTGGAATCGTTGCATTTTACTATGTCACACAAACTTATTTGTGATAGCGACGACAATTTTACCCAATTGAGATGATGAACTCCAACTCCCTCAAAGAAAAACCGAAGGGTGACATCATCCTGAATGTGAACCATGGCGATGTCCTGTAGCTGACAGAAACTTGTGTTCGAAAATTTGATGGTGTCAGTGTTGTGTATGTGATATTTCATGACACATACCGATGGGAAACTGAAGGGATATAACTTTTCAATCAAAGTATAGTCAAAATGTGAATCTGTTTGCACCAGGGCTTGATTTCTACAAAGATATGGACCCGCCTAAGGAAAACTGGGCGTGACGCTATATTTTGCAATGACATCCAACCCATTGACCGGAGTTGCAAACAAGCGACGTGTAATAAATGTGCCAGCCAAAACGAGTTGACACTTTAATTGTTTGTCCAAACTGTATTTTAATATTTATAAGCGAGTCAAACAAACCGACCGCCCAGACTCACTATCCAAGTTGACGAAAAGATCATGAAGAAAATTAAGACCAATTAAAGCTTTTAGCCGAAAGAGGAAGGAAATACAAAAAAAAAAAGGAACCGAAACACCAAGCTGAAGGAGAACCGGCCAGTGTACGGTTACAACTTGTGGATTAGGAGAACCGGCCAGTGTACGGTTGCCGACAGTCGAAATACTACTATATCCAATAGTTGAAAGAATTGGATTTCCCGCGTGTGGTGCCGCCGGACGTGCCCCACTCATCCTGGATTCTCATCTCTGTCGGCGCCGCGGTGAGGCAAGCTGCTCCATGCGGTTCTATCCGGTTCTATCCCACTCCCTGGATGCAGATGTGTAGGCGAGATAATAAACCAATCAGTGAGGGTCCATACCTGAAACCTGAAAACGTCAACGTGACAACTACACCACCCTGCCGTTGCTCCCCATTTCTGTCTTTCCTTTATAAGTTCTTTTCCCTAATACCCACGTCTATACTTCAAAATCAAGTAATCTTCCACTTTACAAAAATCATCCCCACCTTACCTCCGCTAATCAGCCAGGTCAGTACTCTCTTTTGTTTTAAAGTTCCATCCTCCCCTTACTTCCGCTAACTAACTGCATCAGTTCTCTCTTTTGTTTTAAAGTTCCCACTAGACCACATCTAACAGTGTTCCATCATGGACAGTTGCGGAGCCAAAATTCAGTAATGGGTGAGGCAAAAATGGACATTTTTCAAATAAAGTTCACAATACTGTCACTCTCAAATTCAATATAAAACACGACAGATATCTGGAATTAATAAAAGGATATAGGAGTTTTTCAGAATCAATTTTTTTATACAATTACATGATAGATATGATTGCACATTTCAAAAATGTTTTGCACAATAAACTCTATATTAAGAATCTCTTAGGTATCTCGATCAGGATATTTCATTCAACCAATGATTAAGATACTTTCATTATATTTATCAGGAAATAGGTAAAAGTCAAAACTAATAAGTATTATAAACAGTACAGCATAATATCGAAAGGAGTTCAGTTGATGTTTATAACCATTTTGAAGAGATACCAATGTTACATTTAATTCCATATGTTGCAGGTGCTACAGCTGGAGCCAGAATTTGTTGCTACTGATTTTGTTAGAAACATGTTGTTCCTTTCCTGATCTTTTTGCACGTGTCGATGCCCATTAAAGAATCGAGTATGGATTTTGTTTACTTAACATGTGGCATCATCCAACATAAGGAGCAGCTTGCTCCTTGTTTAATAAGTAACAACAAATCGTAACGCTTATAACTGACAACATCCTTGAGTGGTAAATGATAGTGGAGTGTCAAAACTTTCACTTTTGGTCCGACTTTGTTCTACATACAAGTTGATGCAAAAAAAAAAAAATCAACATAAAAATAGTACGCAGTCGAACTCCTCCCAAAATAGCAAACCTAGAATTAAATCTGATTTTGTAATACGTAACTTAGAATTAAAATCAAATTATACAATAATAAATACAATTAAAAGATATTCATAGTATATTATACTCACATAATTAATGCATAATTAATATATAATATTTTTATTACGTAACATTGATATGCTTGATTAAATACGTGTCAAATGTTGATAAATCATGACATATATTGACTTACACCATATTATAATTTGGATTGTCTGAGTTAATCAATATAAAATCGACTCAGTTTGAATTTGGACATCAACTTTTATATTCGGAACCTGTCCAACTTGAAAAAACTTAATGTAGATGCAAATTTTCTATACTAGACTGGGGTTGAATTTCATACCTTGACGTGGTTCAATTCACATGTTCAAATTGTATAGTTTATAAAACTCGAGATCCAGTGTCGATACTCCAGGATATTGTAAAATATGGGAAGATCATGTCACTAAACCCATATCATTAGTAAGTTTCTAAGCACTACAGTTTACAACATTAAAAAAACTAACTTTTTTATCTAAACCGAATTTTCTATCTTTAGTTCCACATTGTAATAACCTCTTCTTAGAATCTTAGCAATAATATTCGTTTATAGATATCGACCATAGATAAAGCTTTCAAGAATATTTTAATAAATGTCTTCCCTCCTCACAACATCAACATTCTAGCAAGGCACATAGGTCGCGCTGACCACTTTTGTAGTGTTTGAAAAAGTGATAATATTCATTGTCGGTGGCCCATAACTGATGGCTTATCGCGAGAATTTTTCACGGTGAGAAATGAGCGTTCGGTATAATTTGTCGACCGCTCTAGAGAAAAAATACAAAGTAAAATGAGAGTGTTGGGAAATTGTGTGTTTGTCAACACGATTGCTAGCGATTGGCCCGCTGCCCATGATTTTCCATAGCTGCCCAAATAATCGTCACCACTTTGTCAAACGAAGCATTTGTGACTTCCGGTGAGGCATTAGTATAGAACATAGACACGCCACAATAAAGAAGATCGCATCGCATGACTGAAAATCTAAATATCAAACTTATATTACCAAATGGTAAGTCTTTTATCCCCAAATAATGGGTGAGGCACTTGCCTCAAGAGGCCAACAAGTGGCTCCTTCACTAATAGTGGATTTTTTTCTTCCACTTTTCTATAATGGAATCTCCTATTAGGTATAAGCATAACAAAAATTCAGTTCCGGGTCAGTTCTTATTCGGCCATTCTTGTCGACTTAAGATTGCTCAATCAAGAATTATTTCCGACAAAAAACACATAAACTTGATTTAACTGACACCTAGATTAAAGTTTTAAGTTGATATTTGATTGCCTAATATATATCAAATTGGTTTTAGCTTTCAAATCTAGTGAGAATTATGTATAAGAAACCTAATCAGATATTTAGTTGTACAAAGACCATTTATTGTAGGCCCATATGCAAGCATATACGATGATGTTTCTTGTCTTTTTTGTGCAGATTGTGCCCAATATAGAAACTACATTACATTTAAGATATTTGAAATGTAGATTTGTTTAATTTCAAGTCACTGAAACATGCATGGTGGTTAGGGCCATCCGAACTGTGTCTAAACCCATACTCCCGAACAGATCCTACCCCGAATAAATTCTTTCCGAATTTGGATTTTGTTAGTTCGAGTTGAATCTAAATGTTGAAGTTGGTGTCCATTTTCAAACGGAATCTTGTTTAAGATTACAATGTGTGTTTTATTAAGTGTGGAAGTAAATACATATTAAGATCATTAAGGTTCACATAACAAGAAAAATTATCCAATATTTTGTGGGATATTATAAGAGACAGATATAAAAACAAGACAACTAGTTTTTTTTGGAAATACAAAACTATAGAAATTGGTCAGATTGTGTGTTAGACAATATAAAGCTAGGCATGTTTCTACGTAAACATTTCCAAAAATGTATGTCTAGTTCGATTTGAAGATTCAGTGGTTTTACGTCAGTGATTCTTGTTCGACTTGGAACTGACTCTTCTAAAAATCCAAGTCCAGTTCAATACAAGGTTGAGTAGTTCTACATTCACTAGTACATAAATGACATATAACCTCACATTTGATAGCGTTGGTTAAAACTAAAAAACTGACACCAATATACTACGGCGTCAGCTAAAAACGACAATTGTCACCTATATGTGAAGGCCGGCCGATTTACAGAAGACACGGGTATAGTTTTTTCTTTAACATCAGTTTGTTGACATAAAAACCGACGTCCAAAATTACCCGCAAAATACAATTTTCCAGGAGAAAAAATTTGCCTCAAAAATTTTCAATTCGGCGTCAGTTGTACTAAAACCGACGACATATGTTTCGCGTCAAGCCCCCGTAAAATTTTTTATCCTTAAGTAGTCGTCGGGATATTGATAAGGAACCGACGACTAAACATCCTTCGCGAGGCAAAATTTATCCCCTCATATGTCGTCGATTTTTACCAAAGAACCGACGAGGATGTGTGTTTGCGCATTGTCCCCGCGAAAATATTTCCCCCCCCCAATTTATCTATTTGGTGTTGGTTTTTGGTTGGCAACTAACAATTATGATCATAACTCAAGAACAATCTTTTTGTCAGGTTATGTGGATAGAAGTCGGTTGTTGTATCTAGAAACTGACGACAAACAACCGGACCGGGTACAAATTGTTTTATTTATAGTTGCAGATAGGTGTCGGTTTTCATGTATGACCGACACCTATTGGTGTCATGCGTCAGTTTTTTTAATAACCGACAATCAAAGTTAACTTAATAGCACACGCGCAAACTAGACTCTTCCCCTTCTCTGTTTCATTCCCTACTGAGCTAGCTAGGTCTAGCGATTTTCCTCCGCCGCTCTTCTTCCTCCAGTTGGTCTTCTTCCGTCAGCTGACTGAGCATCGCCGCCGCCCCCACTCTTCCTCCAGCCAGCCGATGTTGCTCTCCTCCTCCGCCGTCGTCGGTCCTCTCCTCCAACCAATCCTCTTCTCCACCGGTCCTCTCCTCCAGCCACCAGAAGCCAGCGCCAGTAGTCCTACTGCTGAAGCCAGAGCAAGTGCCAGTAGCCAACACCAACGCCAGCAGCCGGAGCTCCCCACTGCCGTCGCCTACTGCTGCTCATGGTTTCCTAATTCTGCTCATCACCGTGGCAGTCCGTCGGAGCCATCCACATCTAGGGCTACTAGTACACCCAGGGCATCACCATTGTTGTCATTGTCACTGCTAGAGGTAAAGCCCCCAATTGGCTAGGTTTGCATCCTCAATTCATCCTTAAGATATGTTAATAAATAATCCCTATAAACATATAATGTTTATTTAATAGAATTGATGATTGTCTTGATTGTTAATAATATATGACAAAAATAAAATATTTAATTTTAACATGTAGTCTGGATAAACCTTATATATATGTGTGTGTCTTGGCAACCTTATATTGGATCCCGCAATAATATTTAGTACAAATGATGTGAGTCTTCTATTTGATAGTTAATTATGTTTTGATAATGCTAAATGCTAATGATATCATTACATTTGCTAATTAATAGTATTTTGATAATGATTAAACGTTGGTGAAGCAATATGTGCAACACACAATACATGAACCTGATCCACAAACTCTCATAATATAGAATCATAGATTCACTTCTATAGTCGGGCAAGCTGAAGTGTAAGATGACGCTAAGATCATATGTATATAAATGAAAACATTGTATTATGGCCTAGAAACTCGTCTGAGATTTACTCATTAGGAGTAAATCTTGAATAGTTCCCAGTTTGGGACTGTTCTTGAATACTTAATCTCACTTAGGATGTAAGTTTATAATGTATATTCAGTTTTCATGATGTTTCATCAGCACTTTCCCGTTTGTTCTCTAAGTACATATGTTGGTGGGTATTTGCCCATGCACATCGGTGTACTTAGAGAACAGCGGGGAAATGCTGCCAAAATTTTCTTGAAAACCCAATACACATTATACACTTACTAGTGAGATTCAGTGTTCAAGAATGGGATAGGTGGTACACATTTATTATATATATAAGACCCTAGAATCTAATCTTTTAACCCTAAACCATAATATTTTAACGATATACCCTAATCATTAAATCTTTTAACTCGAAACCCTAATATTTTAATGATAAACCCTAATATTTAAACCCTAAACCCTAATCTTTTAACGCTAAACCCTTAAGTTAATATGTAATCCCTAAACCCTAATATACTTATTTTCTCTTTGATCATAGAATGAATAGATCATGGATGTCCATTCAAAATTGTTGCACCCCAGAGTTTATTTCTGGTCTTGATCAATTTATTAGATTTGCAGAGAGACATAGGAAACAACCTGGAGATAGGTTCTGTTGTCCATGTAGGCATTGCGGTAACAACTTGAAATTCAGTACGGGTGACGAAATCAAAAGTCATATCATGTGTAACGGGATTGTACAAGGCTATACATACTGATACTGGCATGGAGAGATTTCAAACCTAAAATCAGTAGAAGTCGATAGCAGTGCTTGTGTCGAAGAAGAAATTGCCTCCGATGATGTAGATGTGAACGAACCAGTTCCAGTAGACATCGTTGATGAGATGTTGGATAGTTGTGGGGTAGAGCACACCGATCCACCTCCCATATTTAGGAATATTGTGCATGATGCTGAGAGACCGTTATACACAGGTTGTACTAAGTTTATGAAGCTTAGCACTATGTTGACATTGTATAAGCTGAAGGCTAACAATAAATTGAGAGATAAAAGATTCACGTCAATGTTGTCTTTGTTGAAAGAAATTCTTCCTAAAGGAAATGAGCTACCAATCTCAACATACGAGTTAAAGAAATTGTTGTGCCCAATGGGAATGGAGGCCAAGAAGATGCATGCATGCCCAAATGATTGTACATTATTTCAAAATGTTTTTTGTAGATTTGAAAGATTGTCTAAAATGTGGTGCGTCAAAGTATAAAATGATGACTTCGGGAAAGTCCAAAACTGGTTCTTCTTCCAAGATGATGTAGTATCTACCTATAATACCACATTTTCAACGCTTATTTTCCAATCTGATAGATGTGAAGAATTTGAGGTGGCATGCAGAGGTTAAGAAAAATAATGATGGGATCCTACAACATGCGTCTGATTCCCCACAATGGAAGAAGATTGATTTATTGTACCCTGAATTTAGTGAAGAAGTCAGGAACCTAAGACTTGGGCTTTCTATCAATTGGATGAATCTGTATGGGACATTGAGCAGTCAACATAGCACTTGGCCTGTTATGCTTGTTATATACAATCTTCCTCCCTGGTTGTGCATGAAAAATAAGTATGTTATGCTGTCACTGTTGATATCGGGCCCTAAACAACCTGGAAATGATATCGAAGTTTATCTTGAACCTCTGATTGGTGACTTAAAGAAACTCTGGGGTGAAGGTGTGATGACCTGTGATGCTTCACGTAGACAGACATTTCGTTTGCACGCTATGTTATTTTTCACTGTTAATGACTTTCTAGCATATGGGAATTTGTCTGGATACAGTGTCAAAGGATCTAAAGTGTGTCCTATATATGAAGAGAACACTGATTCAATAGACTAAAACATGGTGACAAGACTGTATATCTTAGTCATTGAAGGTTTCTTTCAAAATTCTGTCTGTACCGAAGGTTATGCAAAGCGTTGAATGGATGGAATGAGGAACGGAGCGTGCCTAAACCTATAGCAGGGGAGGTTGTTTATGAAAGAGTAAAAGACTTTATCGATGAATTTGGCAAGAGATCACAACGTACTGTGTCCACACAGAGTGATAAATCTTTATTCAAGAAGAAGTCAATATTTTGGGATCTTCCTTATTGGAGTTCTTTGGCAGTCAGGCATTGTATCGATGTCATGCATGTTGAGAAAAATGTATGTGATAGCATCATTGGTACTCTATTGAATATACCATGTAAGAATAAAGATGGGATCAAATCCAGAATGGACCTATGAGAAATGGGAATAAGGATGGAATTAATAGAAGTAGTTAGTAGTGATCGGAGAACATATTTACCTCATGTTTGTTACACATTGCCTAGAAAGGAGAAGAAAGCTTTTTGTGAGTGCTTGGTTAATGTTAAGGTGCCACATGGTTACTCATCCAACATCTGTAGATTGGTATCAATGAAAGATCTTAAGCTGATAGGTCTTCAATCTCTTGATTGTCACACTCTAATGCAACATATATTGCCCATGGCAATTCAATCTATGCTGTCGAAGTATGTAAGGTTTGCAATTACCAGACTTTGTTTCTTCTTGAACAGTATGTGCAACAAAGTTATTGATCCTGAGACTCTTGATAAGTTGCAAAGAGAAGTGATTGTTACCCTATGTCATCTTGAGATGTATTTTCCTCCTTCATTCTTTGATATCATGGTACATCTTGTTGTCCACTTGACAAGGGAAGTGAAAATGTTGGGACCCATTTTCTTACATTGGATGTATCCTTTTGAACTGTACATGAGCATTTTTAAAGGTGATGTTCGAAACCATTATCGACCTGAAGGGAGTATTATTGAGGGTTATGTGACGAGAGAGGTTATGTATTTTTGCAATGACTTTCTAATTGGTAATTATGCTCTTGTAAATGACAAGAATATTGAGGAGTATTCTGGAAAAGGGATTTTAGGGTCACAAATGAAAGTAATCAGTCGTGACGTGTTGGAACATGCTCACTTTTATATTTTACACAATATCGATGAAGTGAGTGTTTATATCATGGGACATACCAATTTCATCAAGAAACAATATCTTCAAGCTAATTCAATGTGGCTTGCTAGAGAGCATAACAAGACATTTGTTAAGTGGTTTGAAGATAAAGTCTTACATCAACTATCTCAAACACCAAATAATCTTACTAAAAATATCAAATGCCTCGCCTTTAAACCAAAAATGACTGTTGTGTCTTATGAAGGGTTTGACATAAATGGGTTCTCATATTACACAAAGCATCAAGATGATAAAAGCGTCGTCCAAAATAGTGGGGTCACCATTCAAGCGTCTTCATTGCTTTTTGTCAGTGCAAAGGATAACAGTCTGCATGAAGCTAAAATGTCATATTACGGTGTCATTAAAGACATATGGGAGTTTGACTACATAGATTTTGGTATTCCGCTCTTTAAATGTAATTGGGTTGATAACACCAAAGGAGTTATAGTTGATGAATTGGGTTTCACATTAGTGAACTTTGAAAAGATTGGCGAGAAGGATGAACCATTCATATTGGCATCACAGGTGAAACAAGTATTTTATATTGATGATCCTGCAAATGAAAAATGGTTGATTGTTCTTCATGGTAAAAGACAGTTCATTGAATATTCTATAGATGGAGTACTATGATAAGTATGATGACTCGATTCCATTCTCAGTTGGGTTGCCAACATCAAATATTGAAGCTAATGATGACTTATATGTGCACGGAGGTCACACCAAAGGAATGTTAATTGATAAAACCAAGCTGTATTAGAGGCATATTTTTATTTTTTTATATGTTTTATTTTTTTGTATGTTACATCAATGTGAACTTTACAATATTATATTATCTTCTAGTTATGTTAAATGTTAAATGTATGCTTTTTAATGACACTTTCAGATGGCTAACCATGAGTATGATGATCGTAATGATGATTACTGTGAGGGTGAGGATATCAATGACGCGCTGCCTCACGATGTAAGTTCTAAAATATATCCTATATTTCTATCTATATGTCAATTTATAAGTTATATCCAATAAGTGTTTTTTTTGTCAATTTTTAGGTTGAGGATATACCCCTGAAAACCTTGTGACACTTGATCAGCAGCAAAAATATTGAAAAAGCAAGGGGTATCACTATGATGAACAAGTTACTACAACAAAGGAGCAATGGACCAAAACTAGCTTTGGATTTTGATCATGCAGGAAATCCAGTTGGAGTGAACCGCAACTCATTTATTTTATATCTTGGGGTTCTTACTCGTAGACATTGTAGTCCTAATTTAGAATCTTTTTGGCAAAAAGTTCCTAAAGGGAAGAAAGATTTAATATGGAAAGAACTATGTGTGAGTTATTTTGTAATTTTATTTTACAGAATACTAATTTTTAGGATACTAGTATATTAAATATATGAAATTTTGCAGAGTATATTTGAACTAGATGAAAGTCTACATTGTAAAAAGGTGATGTAGTGCTGTGGGAGGGTCCTAAGGAACTATAGGACAAATCTCACCTAACTATACTTACGAGATGCTAAGAATAGGAAGAAGTCATCCACTGAGTAATGGAACTACTTGGAACTGAAGGTCTGCGAGGATTGTTGTCAAGAGAAATATCGATGAATTCAAGGTATTAAGCGTCACTCCCAATTTAATTAATATACATTCTTATGAATTCACTTATTCACAATTGACCTTTAGTATTACTAATCAATTCAATGTGCTTACTAACAAGGCTATCAGCGATGCTCAAAGAGCAAGGCATGCACTGAATGTGCATAACCACACAATGGGTCCAAGTGGCTATGTAGGCATTCACCAAAAACTACTGGCTGTTGCTGCTACTCAGGAGACTGGTGAGTCCTCTACTATTACTCCCACACCTCTGCCTCACCGTGTTGTGTGGGTAGCTGGGAGGAAAAATAAGAAAAGAGATATAACTAAGCCCGCAACTGCTGAGGCGGCTGAAAAAATGATACAATTCAACTCTCAGAGCAATCAATATTGTTGATTGTTATGTTTATTTACCAATTTTTATTGATGGCGATTAGTGGGAGCTTCACGAGAAGAGAAAGCAAGGCAAGTTCATCCCTGAGGGCACAAGGGATGAATTGACAGTTGTTCTTAGAAACCCAGAGCATCCTGGATGTGTTAGGACTACAGGCACTGGTGTGGGCATAAAAGTATTCTTTGGGCCATCACATCGCAAACATGTCCCAAAAGTGAGATTTTCAAAAGCTGAGCTAACCTATTCTTTTTTTAGAATGTTATTGCAAAGGGAATTCAATAATCAAAAGCTAGCATTTCTTTTATCCATGTATAGGTAGATGAGTTAATTGATAGGAGAGTCGAGGAAGCACTTGATAAGAGACTCCATGAAGCAATAAGCAAGTAATAGGCATCTCAGGCTACCACTCAGACAGTACCTGTGTCGTGCCGCTCTTCCCCTATGGTAGAGGTGGTTGGGAGTAATCTTGTAGACCCACCACCTAGCACATCTACTGTAAATATTTTTATGACATAGTAGCTAGTCTTTTCAAGATGATATGTTTATATATATATATATGTATATAACATACTCTATGTAAATTTATAGGGGTTGAGGTCATGCCATCTAAGAATCAAAGAATTCATCATTGCAGAGGTCGAGGCTTACCCATGCCTTCTAGGGCACACGATTCATGGCACTCCAATACCTAATGGTGTTGTTAGTGTGAGCCTGAGGCTTGTGTTCCCTCATTGGAGGCATCATCCATTGCCATATGCCCACCTTGATGCTGACACGTTTGGTGAAGCATAAGGCAGAGTGATACTGTGGCCTGAAATGGATGTCGTGTATCCTGATCTTGTATGGTAAATTAACATTACATTAATTTTTTAACGTGTATATACAAGTCAATTGATATGAAATTATATATATAGGAGAAAAGGAAGAAACCCGCTATAGCTCTGCCTCCACCTTCACCTCCTCCTGCAGTACCTAGTTGGCTACCAAAGGACCTATACAACTCGATAGGTCCTAATTATAGGGGTATGACAATATCGATAGGCGAATATAACAAACATTATCCTATAAATATTTATATTCTGGAGGATGTTGCAAGCTAATCATACGATAACACTATATTTATACAAGATATTTTGGAGTTGTTTAGGTATGATTGGTTGAATACATCTATGATAGAGCTATGGATATGGTGAGATCTTGTTATATATATATATATATATATATATATATATATATATATATATATATATATATATATACCTTGTTTTATGTACAATGATTTGGTTTCTTATATATTAATGCATACATAATATATATTTTATGGCCACCTACACAAGATATGTACAAAATTTTCATTTACCCATGTGGGATTTTTAGTTCTATCTTTGATCAGTCTTGTAGATAAAGACCCTTCATCAGTTACATTATACTGCTCTATCACTTTTAAATATTTTGATAAAAAAAAGAAGAGTGTGATAATAGCTCCATTCAATGTTAAGCAAGTTTACTTTGCTAATAATTTAGACTTAAGAAAATTACATTTTATTGTCGATTTTGAGTTATATATTTTTTTACTTTCTTATCTATAGTAGTAAGCATTGGGAGTTACTGGTTATTGTCCACAAGACGTTCACTGTTTATTATCTAGATCCTGAGGGGAAGCAATTAGACATGCATGGGCACGTAATGAAAAGACCATTATTCATGTGAGAAATTTTTCATACTTATATCCGTTAACATATATTATTACATTACTATTTAGTAATGTAATTTAATGTGTTACGTTAATATGTAGGGCTTTAAAAGATTTCAAAAATACTGGAGGAAACACGTACAAGACAAAGGGTAAAGTTTTAGTTTGGGAGAATGTGAATGTAGTTTCCTAATTCCAATGTATATATTATTTATCTGAACTATGTTTGTTTTTATTTATTAATATTTTATATGTTGAAATTTATAGTGTGCGAAACAAGACAACGGCTAGGCATGTGTATACTACGTGATGTGATATATGGACCTAATTGTCAGATATGCTACACTGGAAATTGATACCATACAACAGGTATTATATAGTCTCATTAGATAATATGAAATATATCAATCTTATTAATTATATATACGTCATTCTCTTTGCAGATGTTTAAAATAGTAACTTCACTACAGGTGAAAAGTTATTAGATGTATGTAGTCCCTACATCATGGAACAATTAGATGATATAAGAGAACAATGGGCAAAAGGCTTATAAGCACTGGACATTTTTTATTATCATTGGAGTACTGATGATGACGACGATGATGATAAAGAATGACATTTCTAAACTTTGATGTCATAATATTATTTCTGTGTTTGATGACATGTTAAACTTTAAAAGACACACTTATATATACATGTCTGAATGAATTCTTTTGAATTGTCTTATCTATATACATGTGTGTGAATGTGAAGATGAATGAATGAATGTGCTTCTACATGTGTGTCAATGTGAAAAGAGATGAATGAATGGAACTGCAGGTTGCTACATGTGTGTGAATATAAAATAGAGGAATGAATGGAACTACAAGTTTCTACATGTGTGTGAATCATATAAATGAATTAAATGTGTTTATTCATGTGTGTGAATCATATAAATGAATTAAATGTGCTTATGCATGTGTGTGAATAACATGATCTATATATAATATTGTCCATCTTTCTAATATTGCAGATTTGTGGCCTGTTGTTGGCTGAAATCAGAGGATGTTGTAAACTTGTAGTTCAGAGTTGTAGGTTCTGCATCCTGCTGATAGGACTGTCAATGGGTAAGGGTTAACCCGTTTACCCTTTACCCATACCCTGTAGGGGAAGGGTAAGGGTAAAGGATTTTCTTACCCTTTACCCGCCTACCCTCTACACTCTAACCCGCTACCTTAGTGGATAAGGGTAAGACATTACCCATACCCTCTAACCCACTACCCACCAATATTTTTATATAATATATAAAATATATTGTTATTTTGTTGTCTAAGTGTATTAAATACTTGATATAATTTGGACATTATTTAATATAACACATAGTTTTCTTATTTACTTTTTATGCAGCTAGTTTGGTCATGTATACATCACCATTTTGAAGATGTCAGACCAACATGTATGAGATATTTTTTAGTTTATGTTCCATTTGGCATAATGTTATAGAAGATTACTTACATCATTATGAATAGTTATAGTCATTCTTGAGCATCTTGAAATCTGACTTAAATATAAATATATTAGAAAGCCTATTATTGTTAATATTAGCATACATTTTGGAAAGACGTATAAATTCCCCGCCTCACCCTTATCCTCCCCGTTTACCCTATGGGTAAGAGGGTAAGGCTAAGGGGAGGGTAAGGATATTGGTGGAGTGGGGAATTACCCATATCCTTACCCGGTGGGTAAGGGTAAGGGTAAGATCTTACCCTCCCCATTGACAGGCCTACCTGCTGACCAGTCGGACAACAGGCCTACAAGCTGATAAGAAAAAAAATAAAACATAGTTGTCGGTTAAATAAAAAAAACTGACAAAGAATGTCCAACTCGTCAGTTAATTATAGTAAACTAACGCTTTTTGTTCTAATGGTGTCGGTTTTTTTTTAATCTAAAAAACCGTCAATAAGTTGAGGTCAACAACGTCAGTTATTTATAGAAAATCGACAACTATGGTCTAACCGGGGGCCAAATTTTTTTCAGGATGGAGAATGGCGTTGGTTTTGAATGAATAACCAACACATATGGTCCCACTGTTGGCGGTTCTTTATAAAAAATTGACAACTATGGTCTAACAGGGGGCCAATTTTGTTTTATTCGGGATGGAGAATAGTGTCGGTTTTGAATGAATAACTGGCGTCTATGATCTCACTACTGGCGGTTCTTTTTTTTTTATTATAATTGGGGACGGCTCTATGTCTTCGGTTTTGTAACCGATGCTGAAGGCATCTATTTTTAGTGTCAGTCACTTAGGTATTTCTTGAAAATCGACGTCAAAAGTCTTATTTAACCGACATTAAAGGTGATATCTATACTAGTGATTAGCCTAAACTCTTGTCTAACCTAACATTGACTCCAACCAATTTGAATACAACTATACCGAGGGGAGTAAAAAGATTATAAAATTGTGAAAACAGAATATTAATAATAAACAAATGATTGATGGAATATATTTGCACAGTGGAAATAAAATAGGAAACGATATACAAAACGTACTCGAACCAAACCCCCAACGCCCGGTCCAATGGATCAATAACTACCCACAAAAAATCATGAAGTATTCTTTTTAATGCCTAAAAACTATCACCAACAGTCGTATTGGAACGCGCACAGTTTATTAATTATTAGTTACAGGCTTACATCTGTCTATATATTTCTAGTATTCTATGGGTACTTAAGTATTTTTCATGTCTAAATTTCCAGAATGACAGCATTGACAATGATTGTTACAATAACCGTTAGAAAGCCGGTAAGTGGGTATATTTCTAAATTTGAGTCGTGTGTCACAAGATCCATTATTTGTTTAGACATGGGTAACCAGAGAGGAAGGTCATTATGATATCTGAAAGTAGGATTTATCAAATAATTCATGGAATGTCAATGGGTTTTTTTTGACATAAAACTCTTTATATTATTCATTTCTTTTCCATCTTCTTATATTATTTTTTATGTGTCTCATTTATCATTCTCCTTTGTGATGGAAGACCTCCCTTCCTCATGTTTCTTTCTAACAATAGCTTTCATATTCAACCTTCCCAGATGTAGTGTGAAGCAATCTGTTAGTGATACCGGCCTATATGAAAGGGAATCATGATTTCATGATGCTAACTCCTTTTTGTGTGGCCTGTATTGAAAATGGTTTGGACTGTATATAAGGAAATTTTTGGCAAATTTTGACAGTTTTTTACATATATGATACAGACCATGTGATGACAATTTCATAAAATAATAGAGAACATGGTTCGTTCATCAAAACTATACCTTCTTAGCATGATATTTGATTATGGTGTACCTCTACCCTAACACTACTGGACCTCCTCATGAACACTAGAAAGATGCATCCAACCATTAGAGAAGCTACACATGAACAATGGAGCAACTACATCTGTATATTAGGGAATCACCACTTAGATATTAGAGTAGCCACACTTGAGCACTTATGCAGCAATATGTGAACATTGAAAGAGCTACACTTGAACACTAAAGAAGTTTCATTTCACTTGACTTCTATAACAACAACTTTCTAATGTACTGGAGCAATTGGACATGAACACTGGAGAAGTTACACATGGAAACTAGAACAACTTTACTTGAACATTAGAATAATGATCATCTGTCATGTTTCTCTATCTTCCCACTACCTACCCGCTCATTATATTATTTTTATTTTCTCTTTCATAATATCTCCTTCCCTTCTCCCCTATATTTATCTCTCCCAAAACAAAGGTCACATCAGCACAACACCCTTCCATCAAGTACACTTTTTTCTTTTATTGTAAACTTACATAACTCGTCCTTTGTATAACTACCAACATCATTACCTACTAGGAGTGAGTTTTTCCTTTTCTCAAATGGCAAAGTGCACTAGAAAATGTGCTACGTGACATGCGGTGACTGATGGGATGAAACATATACATAAAGAGATAAATAAAGAGGAGTGGAAGGTAGTGGGAATCAAAAGTACAAAATATGATTAGGAGGGGTCGGAGAGAGAATAAGAAAGAAGAGAGGAGCAATGAAAAAATAAAAGATATAAAAAGGAGGGAGGGAGGAAGAAAGTAGTGAGAACAAAGAGAAATAAAAAAAATAAGAGGGAGGAGGAAAGTAATAGGATGACAGATAAAAATGAGGGAGGAGGAGGTAGTGATAAGAGAGAGAATGTGAGAGAGGAGGTGGGAGGTGAGTTGACATAACACATTAATATAAGATAGAAGGAACATTATAGCACACACATAAAAATTTAGCAATATATTGTAAAAAAAACATTACACATATAAGCTATCACAACAATGTATGACTATAACACAGGGATGAAAATGAGAAAATGGAGGGAGAGATGAAGGGAGGAGTGAGTTAGGATGAAAACACATTACAACATACATGAATCACAAAGTTAGAAATATAGTTTAACTAACTAGCACGTAATGCAAAACAATACATTCAAAAATGTTTGTATAAAACTAATATATGAACGACAAAGATTATTTATCATATTATTTGTAAAAGAAATTACATGTTGTGGGTAAAAAACTCAAAATCCTTCTAAAACATCAAAATGTTTAATTATGCATCATATATACTAAAATTACATTAGTTTGTTTTCATATAATATACATTTCTCTTTATACAATTAGTACAAAATAAAATACTTTGACAACTAGTTTAAAAAAATGTTAACCATAATGTTGTATTTTATTTCAGCATTAACGTCCTTTCAAGTAAATGATATGTTATCTCAAGTATGGTGTTTTATTTTATCATTTCTGAATTTTTTCTTTTCTCACCTCCTCATTTCCCTCCTCACTTCTTTCCTTTTGAATTGTCCACTTTCTCCCCCTCCCTCTTGTTTATTACTCCCTCTCAACCCATGTGCCATAGTATTCAAGAAATATGTGCTTATCTCTCTCACCCACTTTCTCTATTCCTATCAATCTCCCTTCTCTTCCATTACATGCCACACTATCACACATGTCACGTATCTTCCATCCATGCCATGTTCCCCATTATCTCAGTACAACATGTTCTTCAATGTGGTCCAACTAAGAAGGAAAATGCTATATGGAGGCAATTTTGGGGACTAAAAGTGGGATACATTTTGTCTTTTTAACACAATATAAGGGACACAACAAAAGAAATTATGTTTTGTTTGTCCCTTATTTTTTGTGGGAATAGGGACAAAATGGGTCTCATTTTCTTCCATATAGAAGATTCCAAATAATACTATGCATCCCAATACCATTTTCCTAATGTATAAGTGTATCCACATTTTCTGTAGCACCCATTAGGTGGTGTTGTCGATCAAAAGGAAGATATCTCAAAGTACATTTGTATGCCATGGGTGTGAGGAAGCTAGGAAAATATGCTCGGTGGGATATTAGTAGTAACACATGTGGTGACTGGTGAGAGTTCAGCCCTACGACCAAATGATTAAAATGATGTGACAACTAACTTCTTATAATATAGTCAACTTTGGTCTTTTTATCCCTTTTCTTGCTATTTTAGGATTTTAACTTATATTTAACTTATATTTCAAGAAACTATGTGATTATGCAACATATAATGGACACATGCAATAATTACAAAGTCCAACAACATCAGAGGTGTTGGAGTCTGGTACAAAAACTAGAAATAAAGTAATACAACCACACTCAACACACATGCAACACAAAAGTGCGTAGAGTAGGTGGTAGGTGCCCCTATATACATCACACATCAAAGGGGATTTTACGAGGTATCTCCAGACCTAAGAGAAAGTACTAGAATACGTGGGGGTAGGATCCCCATAGAACAATCATCTAAAGGGTTATGGTGAAATGAAGAAATAAGCGAGATACAAAGGCGTGAACTATGGCATCAAAAACTAGTGGGGTAGGAAAAGTCTTTCGTCAGGTGTGATGGTAGTGAAATTAGTGGGGGATGCTATTAGGGGTTAAAATGGATCTTGGGAGAGAGTTTTATCATGAAATTGCATCAAATTTGATGACTCAGGTTAGGACAGAGGCTTCTTCATCTTGAAAGAAGGAGAAGGTACATGAAGTGATTTTTATCATTGGGGTTTGATCTAGAGTTGTAAATGGGTAGGGCATTTCCCATTTACCCACCACCTATACCATGTAGGGTAGGGTATGGGTAAGCATTTTTACCCACCACCCATTTACCCTTTGACCACATCTAAAAAGGGTAGGGTAAGGGAGAACCTTTACTCACTCCGCTTTCCCCATTTACCCATTAGTATATAGTTGAACCTATAATTTTATATTCTAATACATGTATTCGTGCCACTAAAATCCTCAACAAGCATCATAACTACTCTCTTACTTTATACTATTATGATTCCCACAAGTTTACTCTGTGATGGGTAGCATGTCACATTTTTTAAAATTATATATTAGAGAGAAAAAGGAATTCCTCAATAGGAAATAGTATATTTGATAAGTTAGCCCTTTTTTTAAGAATATTTTGGGTTAAAATATTTCTATTAACAATGTATATCACCAAAATATAATTATTACTATGTAAACTTAATGTTAAGATTATCTTTTGTTTGATGTATGTCATACCATATAAAATTACTGTTAAAAATGTTGTATATCTATCTTCGTGGTACTATACCCATTTAACCCATTATCCTACCCATTTACCCTATGGATAAAAGGGTGTTGGTAAGGGAAGGGTAAAGGTATTCAGGAAAAGGGTAATTACCCTACATGCTACCCGCAACTTTGACGCGGGTAAGGCTAACGGTAACCCATTACCCTGCCCTACCCATTTATAGCCCTAGTTTGTTCCAATGTCACCTAAAAATAAGAGCTTGGAATCAAAACTAGTACTTGGTATAGATATCGGCCATAAGTGTGTATTTGTTGCACTAGATGGAGTTAAAAAATCATATTGTTGCGCTCAATATAAATCATTCTAGAATATTCATGCAGTAAGTTCTCTATCACGTGGCTTAAAAATTTCAACTCAGTAGGCATCAATGTTATCACTTGGTATAAAGTATGGTTGAATTGGGGAAAATTGTTGTTGTGATTTTGTATATCTAAAATAAAATGACCAAGTGTCCTTAGCAAAGGGGAATCAACCAAAATGTATTTTTGTTATTTGAATGTTTTGTGCAAGGAAACATATAAAAGGCCCAAGAGAGTCTCACTTCATAAATTTTGGTCTAATAAAAAGTTTATTGTGTCCTATAATTCACAAAAAGTGTGTATTTTAGTTGGATATTTCATGTTTCAAAAATACATTTTGATAAAAACAACTATGTTCAGGGTTATAGTGAAAACAACATGCGTGATTAATTGCATATTTTGTGTCCCATACTCATTGGGGTCCTCAAACTCTATATGAGTTTTGTAATTCAATAATGATGAAATTTACTTGTTTCTCAAGGAGTACAGCATTCAAGAATCCCTTATGGAAATTTTGTCTATTTGATGTCAAGAGGATGAAGGCATTTTAGCTTGATGTTCCAGATATCATTTCGTATATGTATGTTGATATTAAGTTGATCTAACTTATTTAATATAAATCCATTGTCTTCTCAAAAAAATATGATCCCAGATGTATGGAGGTGTAAGAAATGGGATCTGAGAGGGGATCCACTCCTTACTTCTTATCAGAAAATACTCCAATAAAATCCATTCAAATAAACAAAACATAAATTTTGTAAATATTAGAGTGCATGCCAATTATCAATGACTACAGTGAATGATAAAGAGTATTATAGCAGTAAAATTAAACTAGACTGTTACAAAATCAAACATTGTTCATCAACTAGGTCTTGAAAGGACAAACAAAATGGAAAGCTAATTTATCTAGGGAGATTCATTGTAGTAGGAAACATGACCTCCTAAGAAACTAAACTTGAAAATCTCACTCGAGTCATGATCCACAAGTTACTCACATTCTTGGTGGGTTCGGAAAACATCCTGGAAGAGGAAACAAAGAGAGTAAGAATCAGTAAAAACTATGTGCTAATGGAAATATTAGGCATTAAATAGGAAAAGGTAAAATAAGTATTAAAGTTCTCATTCATTAGGGGTTTTAGATAAATTGGTAAGTCAAAGAGAAAGTACATGCAATAGAATATTGAGGTCAAGAGATGAGGCATTTAGCTCGATGATAGATAATCACTAAATACTACTATTTTCCTTTATAAATGGTTACATGAGCATTTCAATAACAACAAAGCATGTTGATTACAATAAATACTATATTAATCTAAAATACAAGACTTGAACTCATAAATTCCAAGCCAAAGGAACTAGGATGAACATCTTAATGCCAAATAAATATAGCATTTTAAGAGGACTAAAATCTTAATGCATGGCAAGATGACTAAAATCTCATTGTCTGGATGAAGAACTAAAACCACAGTTCCAAAATGTAAATTATCATAGGGAATAGAATCCTAGTGCATGGAAGGAGGATGCAACCTTAGTGCTTCAAAATATAATGTATCTGCTTCTAGATATGACAAGTCAAATCATGCATGCACAATAGAACCACAACAGAATGATGTTTAGTTAGTTTCATACCATTTTAAATAAAGGGATGAGAACATACATATATAATATCAAATCTACATCCAAATACTCATACATAATAATTTTACAAATTTTAATTACCAAAGAGAGAGGAAGTCTTAAAATAAAATATTGTTTAAAATATTCCCAAGGATAAGCAAAAGAGATTCATTTTCAAAAGATGTGTATGTCAAAAAAACCCATAGATAATAGGGTAGATGCACACACCTTAGATCCTTGTCTAAAAAAGCAAGGGTCAAAAACCCAGGTCTAGGCCATGATCTAGAACACCTATAAGTAGTTCATGTTAAATAGGGATTAAATTTTGTTAAATGGGTAAACCTTATAAGTTGACTCTGCACTCATATTTATTAGGTCTATAAAAACAAACCACTAGTTAGATCTTGACTTTATTAATGAAAAATATACTTTAATTTAATATTCCAACTCATCAATATTTGGTTATGGATTTTATAAGATTAATACACTTTATTAATTTATATAATGTAATTCAGTAAAAGACCAATATGCCCCTCTATAGAATTTTAGATCGTACAACGTAACACTGTATAAATGGTAAAATTACATGATTCAAATTTATGTGGCGTAATTGAAGCATAATGTTGGAAAAATAAAAAACCATTATTATATAACAATAAGAATAGAAATAAGAGTACACATAGAAATTTCGTTAATGCAATCTTTAGAAAACATCTCCCTCATGACATGGAGTAGGGCTAGGTAGTAATGACTTTCTAGTCTTGCTCCCACAAGGTGGTAAGAACCAAATGTGAGTGCAAACTCCATGGAAAAGATGAGATAAGGTTCAGAGACAATAAGGTAAAACCATAAAAAAAATGTGAAGAAGAGAAGTTGTAGCTTTGAGAAGCTAGATGTGAGAAAGAACTAGATAATTGCCATCTCTTACTAGTGCATTCTATCAAGGAAGATACTGATGGAGCTAGAACTTACACCAAAGGATTACTCTTCCAATGGAAGTCCTAATATGCACCAAAAACCCTAGGGAGTTGATGTTCTCTCTAGGTTTACCTACAACTGGTGCTAGATAAATGCCCCAACCCCACAAGAGTGTGGAAGCCTTATCATAGTATAGATTTAGGATCGAACCGAAAGGACAACGTTGAGAATCTAAGTGTCTTTTTATTGTTTCATATCAATCTAAGTTAATCATCTAAGGCCAGAAGTTTGATTTGAGTTATTTAACCTAAAACATACAAAACTAAAGGTAAGAATAAAAACTAGTTTAAGGATTAAAAACTAAGATTAGCAGATGATGATGGATCACTGGGGTGATGTGGGTATTCACCACCACTACACATGAATTGTACTTGTAGCAAACATAGTAAGACTTGTAAGCAAGATACATGGATGTTGTACAATACCGATGTCTTATAAGACAAGAGTAATGCACACATGCTTCATGGGTTGAGTAACTCTCATTCGGTACGTATCTATGTGTCAATGAAGATATGTAGTCTCCGAAGAGAAAATCTTACTCAACCTCATGAAACGTGGATCGGAAAACTAACAAGCGAGCGATAATTACCAAATCAATTAGTATCCTTATAGACTATCCCTCTTTCGAGGATATAGCTATGAGAAACGTGAGAGTGTTGCAACGTCAGCCATTCCCGAATGAATGGTCAAGTACTTTGCACCACTCTCTCCTCAGAGTGTGTTCCTCGACCTGTCAAGGTTGCACTTTTGTACGTCAACTGATTCCATTTCATAGTACAAAAGTACAACGATGGAGGTGAGTTTACTCCACCCCTTAGAAAGCGTTCCTAGATACCGAAACAGATGCGCGGTGGATACACACACCAGAAACCAACACTAAATCGGTATTCGAGTCTCAAGAGCGGTCGTAGACAAACCACAACGAAAGACAATAGATGCACACAAGAATGCGGCCAACATCCAAGCATGTATGAAACGATTTGGTATTGAATCGGAAAGATAATATCTTTTTGATACAAGTTGCAAAACACGGGCAGCGGGGCTAGTCCCCGCACCCCGTGAATGGAACTACTCGCTCATCATAGAGGGAGCAACAAAGAAAGAGAAGAGAGAGAAAGAAAGCATCGTCGGAGCAGAAGAGTAGATCTGTGACAGCCCGGTGTAGATCGTCGCAGTCTCCGGGACTGCTCCGTCGTGGTCGATGTCGTCTGTCTCTCTGCCTCGATCGTCGTGTCTAACTCCGGGATTGCACGGGTAGAATGAGGTAGAAAAATGATAGAAGTGAGATGATAGAGGTGAGATGGCGATGGAACAGCCTTCTAGATCTATTCCCAGTCCGGCAGCCTTGGGCCGTAGTCAGATCCCCCCCAAGTGAGGACCCTTGGGGTCCTATTTATAGGAACAGGGCAGACCTTTAAACGGTCTTGGATTAGGTTGGTAAAATATCTCTTCAGCTCATTCGGTTTGTGTTTGCTACTTTAGCAAACGGTCTTGCTTTGTTTATTCCAAACGGTCCTCACATGGCAATTGGCTATGCGGTTTGCATGTGCATGCGGTCTTGCTTTCTATTCTCCTCACGGTCTCTTGTACACTCCTTTATTAAACGGTCTTCGCGTGTAGTTAACAGCAAACGATCTGCGATTTTGCTTTGGCTCACGGTCTCTGTTCCGTAGTCTTGGTCATGCGGGTAGCTCCCGTGATTGCTTCATTCGGTCTCGCTGCTTCTGTGGTCTCGTTCCTTAATTAGCCATTCGGTTTCGTAGTCATGCGGTCCTCACAATAGTTATCCAAACGGTTTGCTGCTCGCTGCTTCTTTTCGTCTTGTGCTCACGATTGTTGGTGTAGGTGATGAAGACGACGACACCGGAGATCACGTGTAGGTGGGCGCCGACGTTGTTGATGACGTATAGCTCAAATGATGTCACATGCCATCATGCTCAAACGGTCGTGGGACCGCATGGGCTCATACGGTCTTGAGACCGCATGAGCTCAAACGGTCTTGAGACCGCATGGGCTCATACGGTCTTGAGATCGCATGGGCTCATACGGTCTTGAGACCGCATGAACTCAAACGGTCTTGAGACCGCATGGGCTCATACGGTCTTGAGATCGCATGGGCTCATACGGTCTTGAGACCGCATGAACTAAAACGGTCTTGAGACCACATGGGCTCATACGGTCTTGAGACCGCATGAGCTCAAACGGTCTTGAGACTGCATGGGCTCATACGGTCTTGAGACCGCATGGGGTCAGGACCGTATAGCGCTCAAGACCGCATGGATGAAACCAAATGGATCAAGACCGACTAGTGGTGATCTACAGAGGGAAAGGAGAATGTGTAAGAGAGAATAGCATCGAATAAACTAGTGATTAGAACCATTTAGGCATTATTTGCAAGGAGTTAGTGAAACACTCAAGGTGAACCAAAGCGAGGGTAAATCAGTCAATATGAGGAACAAAATCCCTAGAATTGGCGAATGTGCAGATGAATCTGGAGGATTCATCACCACACCGAACTTGAGAGTTACTCATCCCGAGGAACGGAGAAAAACTTAAGATAGTCGACAAAAAGCTCGTTCGTCTCGTAATTACCTTATCTGCATGTAAGTGCCAGAATTTTCACGAGAAAAGAGAAAAGGGAAAATGAGACAAAACAAAATTAGGGCAAAAACGTCGAAAATCCTTTGAATTGGTGACTGAAGGTGGATCTGGAGGATTCATCGCCACACCGAACTTAAGCATTTCTCGTCCCGAGGAACGAAAAACTTAAAACAGTCGCCAATGAAATTGTTCATCTCGTGATTGCCTCATCCTTATGTCATGTTATAAATTTGTTTATGGCTCAGACTGATACAACATCAAGGCTTCCTTAGATCACGTAATACATCTTGTGATATCCTCATTTCTGAGTTCACTTTGTTGAAGTACTTCCTTCTCACTCTCTGTTGTATCGGTCATGTTAAAGAGTTTTATGAGACTTTGAACAGACCCACAGAATCAACAAAATGCATATGACCTGCCACTGGTGTTGAAAAAGGAGAGGATGGGGGTATGATCAAAAGATAAGAGTCTCTCCTTTGATTGAATCAAGACTCTTATTAATAGTTGACTCATAGAGATACTTTGAATGATTTATGCACAACTCTGGTTGACTTAGCCTTACACCCGATTTTTTTTTAAAGGTGACTCAGAAGTGTGTATAGGTTGGCTTAAGGCTTTTGGCTATTTTACCTCTTTCAGAGGGGGTAAGGGGTTATTTTTGGATCCTTAAGATCTCACTACCGGTCACGACACATCTGCCTTTATGAGGGCAGCTAATGTACCGGCCGGGCGAGACCTTTATCGGTTATCCTTATTCAGGGCACAACTCTCATGTTTTTATTCACACTCTGGCTTTTATTCATTCTCACTTGGCTTAGGAGAAAGGGTATTTTTGGATTTTTGCATATTTGGGCTGCCATGCCTCTTTTTGGAATCGGGGTAGATTTTTCACCAACCTCGGAATGTGCACAATCATCATTGTATACTCTTTGAAGCAAAATGAGAAGGTGGTACGCCCCTGTTATGTATTGAGGGGTATGGAAGAAGCGGTAGTGGAAAAAGAGGTGTGGTGTACCACACCGAACTTAAAGTTCGGCAATGTTCTAGTTTTCACTAGAAAGGAGTGTGGCGCGCCACACCGAACTTAAAACTTTGGCATGGTTAGTGAACAGAGGGGTATGAAAATGAAGGAAGAAGTGTAGAAGAGAGTTCGGATCATGATGTAGATTGCTTAGCGATTCCATGTGACGGGTCTCTTTTCTCCATCACATTCTGCTCAAAAAGAGACATGATTAAACATCAAATGAGAAATCCATACAACAGATCCATTAATCAGATAAAGGCGTGATGTATTTGATCTATCTCAGCTTTATTGAAGTGTATCATCATTTCCTATTTTAGGGTTTGACATTAGGATTCATAGGTTATTCAAGATGAAAAAACACGCATTGGCTAGTTTTAAGCATTCTTTTCTTGGGAATTTGTAATGAAAAGAGGTGATGATCTCAGATTCGAAAAACAATAGCCGACTAGATAAAGGCTTTATTTTTAGAAAACTAACAAAAAGGTGGAAAAATTATGAAAAAGAAACTAAGAATGGAAAAACATGAAGCAGTAAAGATAAAGGGTGGAGTGAGAGTCATACCACCCGCCCTCCACCTTGAACTTATGAATTTGCCCATTTCTGAGCAAATACTAGGTTCAAGATGGAGGGGAAGGGTTGCGCAGTGTTAACCAGGCGGTCCTCGTAGTTGGAAGAAGGTCCGACAAAGATATCTCATGATGGCTGGTACTGAGAACGAGGAAGTGGTCTGAACAACTTGTTGGCTGGGAAGTTGTGGCAACTTGAATGAGTCTTTTGGATGACTTGGATGCACATCACTTTCGCCTCGTTGCCCATCTAGAAGAATCCAGAGACCTTCCCCCATCAGCGAGGGAGGTGGAACATAAGCAGTCGAAACTGGAGGACTATGCGAGAAATCAAGGTTATGCCCACTTGTGCCCTCCAGTTGTGGCTCACCTTCGAAGTTCAAAGTAAAACTACTTTCTTCAAAATCTAGGGCAGTTGATTGAGGGTCGGCCACTTGAACTTCTTCCTGTCTAGGATCAGGTGGTGGATCCGGTTCCGGCTTCATTTCATCACCTGGCTTTTCTTGTGTGGGATATAGTACCCAGGATGACTTTTCTTCATCAGAGGAGTTATTTTGAGAAGTATCATCATCTTTATCAATGTTGAAATTGGTAAGAGCGTCGTTCTTCTTTTCAAAGTTTTGTTCAGGATTTTCCTCGTAGAACATCCTTAGTTCATCCAAGTAACTAGAAGAGGATTTGACTGGTAAAATGAACTCTTGCTCGGGTAAGGAAGTCATGGGATTCTGAGATAGGAGTTCCAGTGATGTCTCTTCATGAGAGGGATTAGTCCCTGACATATCATTTTGAGGGCTAAAATCCCTTGATGAACCCATTTCTTCAATATTGGGACTGATATATTGTTGTTCCAAGTCTTCTTCATAACACTCCTTCAGTTCAATTGAGTGGTTGGGAAGGGTTTCTATGAGAGGAATGGAAACTAGCTCAGGTAATGCATAAATCTCAGTTTCATGAATGTTAGAGGGGGCTTCTTCATAGGGATGAGTGGCTATAAAGGGATAGATTTGTGGCTTGATGTCATCCCAGGGGTCCTTTTTGTCATTACAAGAGTTTATGATGATATCATAATCCGTCCCAAAGTCAAGAGATGGTTCATGTTTCTCTTCATGGTGCACTTTCAACTCGTTCAAGTGACTAGAAGGAGATTCAATAGAAAAATCATGTTCTTGTTCGAGGAATGGCTCCGTCAGAACTCCTTGTGGTGGTGTCATCTCATGGAAAGGACCGGTCATAGGATTGTCATCTTGAGACCCCTCATCCTCCCTTGATTCTGTTTCATCATCAGTGAGAGTGGTATGGTCCGTCTCTGGATCAGGATCTTGGTCAGTCCTATCCTCGAAGTTTGTTTCTAGATCAGCCGAATGATCAGAAATGTCTTCATAAGGACAAATCAAATCCTTTTCCAGTAATGGAATCATTTGAGTCTCTTGCATAAAAGACGTCTCCTCATCTGAATCAGTCTCATATTCATCTATGTCTGACTGAGAAGGAGTGTAGAGTTCGTGTAACGTAGACCCTTCTTCATTGGAATTCGACGACAAGACAGTTGAGGTTGAAGAATATTTGTCATATAAGGAGTCAATCATTGATGATTTCCCCTCAATCTGTATGGTCGGATCTGATTCTATGGGGGGAGAAGATGGATAAACATTAAAGTTTGTTCCCAATTTATCTCCCAATTGAAGAAAATCTTCATATTGGTTACTCATTCTTTCATCTAAGAGCATAGTGCAAGAGTCATTATCCGGGTCAGACTTCGGCTCAAAGAATGATTCTTTTTCTTGTGGTGTGGTGAAGGTATCATCCTTGAGTTCAGTCATTGGTTCTGAGGATGATTCCCCACCCTGTACTGGCACTTGAAAATCATTGGGAGGCACATTCCACATGATTTCGTAATCATCATCATAATTTATTGCAACATGTGGACTAGAGATGTGCTTTGTTGAATTTTGTGGTTGTTCTACATGTTGCTCAGGAGCGTTGACAAGTTGCATAAGTTGATTAAGGTCGGATATCAACTTCTTGTTCACGGCTGTCTGATCAGCTAGTTGTTGAGCCACCGATGTTTGTAAGGCATGTAGTTCTTCCATCAATGTGTGTTGATTTTCATGAAAAGGCTCTTCATGGCACCCGTTTGATTGATGTTGATAATAGCTTCCCTCATCATAGTATTGATTTGAGTTGCTTTCCAATTGCCCTCCTGTATTGCAGTCTACGCCTTGAAATCCGCCATAGTTAGGTTTCTCGTAGTAGCCTCTGGGGTGATATGGAATATAACCTGCGTTATATCCATAGTTGTATGGAGTGGCTGCTCTGAGTTTCCCGACTATACGATTCATTATTACTTGATACAAGGCCATCACGTAGAGAGGATGAACATTGAAATAGTTGATCGATGCATGAGAATAGTCGCCACAGAACTGACAACTATTGGTTGGTGGCACTGACTGCTTCATTTTGAAGAGAATTGGTACCTGAAATCAAAGAAAGAGTTTATCAAGTTTGACCAACCACTTCAAATCCAAGATGATATGCAAGATTAAGTCCTTTACTTTTTAGGTTTTTGAAAAGAAAAAGAAAACCCTAGAGAAACCTAAATCGACACAAAATTTGAAAAAGACGATTCTTAAACCGTTGTCCCCGGCAACGGCGCCATTTTCTGATGGAGCTAGAACTTACACTAAAAGATTACTCTTCCAATGGAAGTCCTAATATGCACCAAAAACCCTAGGGAGTTGATGTTCTCTCTAGGTTTACCTACAACTGGTGCTAGATAAATGCTCCAACCCCACAAGAGTGTGGAAGCCTTATCATAGTACAGATTTAGGATCGAACCCAAAGGACAACGTTGAGAATCTGAGTGTCTTTTTCTTGTTTCATATCAATCTAAGTTAATCATCTAAGACCAGAAGTTTGATTTGAGTTATTTAACCTAAAACATACAAAAGTAAAGGTAAGAATAAAACCTAGTTTAAGGATTAAAAACTAAGATTAGCAGATGATGATGGATCATTGGGGTGATGCAGGTATTCACCACCACTATACATGAATTGTACTTGTACCAAACATAGCAAGACTTGTAAGCAAGATACATGGATGTTGTATAATACCGATGTCTTATAGGACAAGAGTAATGCACACATCCTTTATGGGTTGAGTAACTCTCATTCGGTACGTATCTACGTGTCAATGAAGATATGTAGTCTCCGAAGAGAAAATCTTACTCAACCTCGTGAAACGTGCATCGGAAAACTAACAAGCGAGCGATAATTACCAAATCGATTAGTATCCTTATAGACTATCCCTCTTTCGAGGATATAGCTACAAGAAACGTGAGAGTGTTGCAACGTCAGCCATTCCCGAATGAATGGTCAAGTACTTTGCACCACTCTCTCCTCAGAGTGTGTTCCTCGACCTGTCAAGGTTGCACTTTTGTACGTCAACTGATTCCATTTCATAGTACAAATGTACAACGATGGAGGTGAGTTTACTCCACCCCTTAGAAAGCGTTCCTAGATACCGAAACGGATGCGCGGTGGATACACACACCAGAAACCAACACTAAATCGGTATTCGAGTCTCAAGAGTGGTTGTAGACAAACCACAACGAAAGACAATAGATGCACACAAGAATGCGGCCAACATCCAAGCATGTATGAAACGATTTGGTATTGAATCGAAAAGATAATATCTTTTTGATACAAGTTACAAAACACGGGCAGCGGGGCTAGTCCCCGCACATTAGTGTTGGTTTATTCCAAACGGTCCTCACATGGCAATTGGCTATGCGGTTTGCATGTGCATGCGGTCTTGCTTTCTGTTCTCCTCACAGTCTGTTGTACACTCCTTTATTAAACGGTCTTCGTGTGTAGTTAACAGCAAACGATCTGCGATTTTGCTTTGGCTCACGGTCTCTGTTCCGCAGTCTTGGTCATGCGGGTAGCTCCCGTGATTGCTTCATTCGGTCTCGCTGCTTCTGATGTCTCGTTCCTTAATTAGCCATTCGGTTTCATAGTCATGCGGTCCTCACAATAGTTATCCAAATGGTTTGCTGCTCGCTGCTTCTTTTCGTCTTGTGCTCACGATTGTTGGTGTAGGTGATGAAGACGACGACACCGGAGATCACGTGTAGGTGGGCGTCGACGTTGTTGATGATGTATAGCTCAAATGGTGTCGCATGCCATCATGCTCAAACGGTCTTGGGACCGCATGGGCTCATACGGTCTTGATACCGCATGAGCTCAAACGGTCTTGAGACCGCATGGGCTCATACGGTCTTGAGATCGCATGGGCTCATACGGTCTTGAGACCGCATGAACTCAAACGGTCTTGAGACCGCATGGGCTCATACGGTCTTGAGATCGCATGGGCTCATACGGTCTTGAGACCGCATGAACTCAAACGGTCTTGAGACCGCATGGGGTCAGGACCGTATAGCGCTCAAGACCACATGGATGAAACCAAATGGATCAAGACCGACTAGTGGTGATCTGCAGAGGGAAAGGAGAATGTGTAAGAGAGAATAGCATCAAATAAACTAGTGATTAGAACCATTTAGGCATTATTTGCAAGGAGTTAGTGAAACACTCAAGGTGAACCAAAGCGAGGGTAAATCAGTCAATATGAGGAACAAAATCCCTAGAATTGGCGAATGTGCAGATGAATCTGGAGGATTCATCAGATACCATGAATGACAAGGTGTAACCTACCCCAAGTGTGATCCATATATAACAACAAGGAAGCATGGACCATGAAAATCACACTCAGAGAATGTAACAAAATACCACATATAGTTCTTTGCAATAATAAAAAACTTCACACATGATATAGTTACATTAAATATCATATTTAAATTCTTTTTCTAAAACTAACAATAAGGGAACTTGATACATGAAGAAGTATATGACTAATTATGCCTCCTTGAATCATATATATGACACCTCAGCATATCTTGAACTTGTACAAACATTGACCTTATAAGATCCATTCCATGCTACAGGACACCTATGTGCATCCACACATAGTCATGCTTTCGAAAAACCAATGTTAGTGGTTGGGTTAAAGTAATAATATGAATAGAACTTAACATCAAGTTTAAAACTGAGATGAGCACGCATAAACATGATCCATAGCTTTAGGATAATTTTTTAAACTTAATTAAGAATTCTTATTAGGGAACCTACTCAGTGAATCTTAGTTGATCTGATCTCATTGAACACACACATGGTGTGCAGGCTTGGACTTGAACTCGTAAACATAAACATCACCGAAGACACTGAACGTGTTTAGCTTTGGGCTTGAACCCATAAACTAAAGGAGGCCCATGAGACACCAACCTTCCATAACATGTTATGAGATATAGCCTAATTATTAGTTCTTACGTAGATCTAGTCTTATCTTATTAAAGATATTCACCCATACTTGCATTACTAATCTTAAACATGAGAGGTGCAATTGTTTACGAATCTGATCTCAATATACAACGTGTATGCAACAAATCTTAACAAGATGCACATATAATAGATACATCTTAAATCATTAAAGTGTTCACATGATAAAATTTATAGTATAGACTTTTAAAAATGATAATGTGAACAAAACATGATGATGTAATATATTGAAATCCAAGGAATAGACAACTTGCCTCTGTTGCAGAAACCTAAGTGAGAAACCTAGTTCCTAAGAAAATCATGAACAATTCATGAATATCCATTAACTCAAAACACATACCTCTTAGGTCTAATTAGGGTCCATGTCTCATCTTAGATGTGTCTGAGTATAGACCTGGCCTACACATGTGTGCTAATCTAAAAGGTTATTTACATGTTTCATATGTTCAACTAACTTATGTGATGTTTAGGATATTTACTTAGTATCATGTCATTGTCGCAAATTAGATCGTTAATACCCCTAATTCAATTATCTTCCACATAAGTAGGTGAATCTTGTATTATACATCTTGATTAGAGGTATCATATAGGTTCTAAACAACATACATGTTCTTAGGACAAATTTGAATATATAATATCCATTAGATGTTAGTAACACTCACTAATTATCACTAATTAACATGCAATACCTCTTCCATGAGTATCAGTCTACTATATGCATGTAGGCCCATATTTAGTGACATATACAAATTGTACATAATTTTTCATTTAAAATTGATACCTTGTAGGTCAAAATGCACTTATTATTTGTTAGATATAAAATAGACAAGATCATTTTTTTTCATAATCCTAGCACTATTGGATATTATCTAAGGGATATGGCCATATTATCCCCACAAGGCCATCACTTCACAACACATTATATGGATCTTTGGTATGGATCCACACCTCCACCTACCAGCAAAACCTATGATAGATTCCCACACCTAGATTTCCTATTGCGTTGGTTTTTTGTTTTCCCTATAGAACAAAGCATCGTGCTCATGTTCCCAAATTTGGAGACCTCTAGATTTGGTCAAAACTGATGCTGAGATAAAGTGTTGGCCTATGGCCACCACCCCTTTATGCCTAACAAGAGCCACATAGCCTCTCTCTCTTGGTGGACAAAAACAAATCTTACTGCTATGTTGTCGTAAATGCCACAAAGGGGAAGGATTGCTTCTATGGGTTCATCTAGATTAGACCAATATTGAGCTCTCCTTCAACAAGTACTATATCTTCCTTAGGTGCAATATCTCTTGACTAGAGGTGTGTTTGCATGCTCAAACAACCACCACCATGCCTTTAGTACGAATGCACAGGTAGGGATTTTGGCAAAGTCAGTAAATATGGAGTTGTGTCTATCAAACTCATCTAGGTCATGATTGTCTCTCAGGCTCTCAGTTAGGTTTCACATGTGTTGAGATTGGGGTTTGGATCTTCTATCCAAGTTCAATTGTTGTATCCACCACCATGGCTAAGCACTCCATAATTGTTATGAGAAATAGCATTAGATGGTGCTATGTAGTTACACCTACTTCCTAGATGTTAACGATATATAAGGCGGAGATTTAATCCTATCAGGTCCTCCATAGATATGGATACTGGTAGTTCTATGTTCTAAAGAATCAGGATGCTCATATATATGATATTGTATACCACAAGTTTCCAAACTCTAAAATTTAGTCCATGTACATGTATGTACCATCTTCCAAAATGTAAAGGCAAAAGCCTTCTACAGACATGGCAACTCCTATTAACAATTTCATAGATAATTATCATACCAATATCAAGATAATGTGATCATCGCTCCCATCCAAAGTATCTGCTATATAACTCAGTGGAACCTAATTACTTCCAAGATTACTACTATGATTATGTAATTGATATCAATTTTCAAAAAACCTCCACTTATATCTAAAAATAATTGTACCTCTAAATATCTATTTCATCATCAAGGAAAGGTCATGTGACAATGATATGTATTAAGAAGTTAAATTGACTATACAACTATTATAAAACAAGCATCAAGTATCATATATCCCATAATATGATTTAATCACTGATCATATACTTGAGATTATTTTCTAGATTATCTTTTGTGGTCCCAAGATTCATGGTAACCATCCTTCCAGTGATGTCTACATTTTGAGAGAACATAACATATTCAATTCTTCCTAGCATTGTTTATGATTTTTGTGAGATCTATTTGGTTGTGTTGACTCAAATGGGCTATATAGCTTAGAAAAGTTAGGAATCCAACCCACCTTATAGAAATGTTGTCCTCAAAATTAAATTATGTCAAAATATTTTCACATTAATTGCAAAAAGCTTCAAATGATTAATCATCCTCCTACCGTTTTAAATTTTCTTGACTATAGCTTATGGTGTTTATTAAAACCATCACTTATCATTCAGCTTATGAATATCATGCTTAATGAATCTAAGTATTATCTAAAACATTAGTCATGTATATTATATGATAAAAAAATATCATATTACTACTATAACAAAAACCCACTTACACTCCATTGATTCCAATTCCCTTCTCTTATAGTAATATAATATAATGATTTAGGTCATAGATGACCTTTCAGCAAGGTTAAAACATAGTCTTGATTATCTTAAAGGGTGGTAAGAACCATTCATCATTTTTTCATGATTTTCAACCCTCCTTACCCTATGGTGGAGACCCTAATCCATCATTCCTTGTAAGGAATTGAGCAAGGGTCTCTTGTTTATTTGCAAAAAACTGGAATTGTTAGGGTTTTAGCATTATAGGGCTGAGTCTTCCTTCTAAACTTGGATTAAGAATTAAATGTTGTTTCATGATTATTTATCATTAAAATAATCTAATGACTTGCAATTAATAATCTACCAAGATGATTTCTTCATGTAACCTTGTAGTGAAGTGTTATTGCCCTAAAGAGCTCTTCACAAAGTGTTCACTACACCAAACTGCTCTTTACCTTGGAGATTCACAATATTAACATTACTTTAACATTACTACTAATAACTTTCATAATGGTTCTGTAGGCTAAGTGAATGCAAGGTATCTTCAATTACTATCCTACCATGAAACCATTATTATTCCTAGGAATAAAAATGAAACCGTAATGAAGCATATTTTGTAGCTATATCTCATAACAATATCATATAGAAACTATATTATTGTGATTCTCGACCACTGGTCCATACTATTACATAACTTATTACTACCTCATGCTTAAGCATCATCATGTATCAACTTAACGACTATCTGGATACCTGTAGGAATCATCATACTACTACATTTCCTTCATAAACTTGGATCATAACATGATTACTACTATATCTCATTATTTACCTTAGTACACATCATTATTATTCTTACGAGAAGAGTCAATAAAAATTTAAAATCATTAAGAGTTTGATGATCATCATAATATATAGTTAGAAAAACATTTCATTTACCTTCAATCGTAGATCCCCTACACCAAAAGAATTAGATCAATTGCTTACAATTCATAGATATAAAAGATAAAATACTTATTGTATCCCAATTGTCCTTCTTAATATAATCTCATCAAGTCATGAAATATATCTATCATTGACTCCTCTAATTGGTTTAAGGATGCATTTTCCATTTATATACATGAACATTTCTGATACACAACGCCATGCACATAAGTAGGTTGGTCTCCAACCTATGATGTGATCCACATCACACATGAGTTTCTATATCCTCACTACACGATGTTGATGGCTACAAAGACCAAGTCCCACCACATAGATCAATAGCTAAAACCCAGGGTAGATTACATCATATAGTTTTCATCTTTTACTTAGGCTTTAGGATTTTCATCCACATAAGAATATATGTTCATGAAGCATGATGCAGACTCGTGCTACACTGATTTGATCCCTAACTTTAAATATGTACATGAACATTACATTTAATTAAGAGTATTTATATTCCTTCACCTAAGAGGTTAATTAACGTAACATGCTTTAGGATACAAATACACCTATAATGCATAAGAAAGAAACTTAATCTTATTCGAACTTAACTCGACCATTACCTCAAGATTTTCATACTCCCTCACACCTTAAATCTCCATTTAGAAACATATCACGATATTTCTCCTTAAGAAAACATTGATAAATATGACAAAGTACCAAAAACCATTCACACGCCAATAACCCAGTAAGCAAATGTAGGAATGGCATAGAATACAAAGGAAAAGTATGGGATCTTATACAGAAAATTACAGGAAGCCTCCTATGCTATAGTTTCCCCTCTTTTATGTTGTTAAGGTGGTATGTTTTGAATTAATGATTCCATTATCATACGGGTCTAAATTTATGGTAGTATTGTCTTCAAACACCATGATAGGAGGAGAAAGAGAACAAGCAATGGATAGTTCAACTGAAACACCACCAACTATTCATATTAAAAGATATAGAAAAATAATAAAAAATATCACTCGCCAACAACCTACTAAGCCAATGTAGGACAGACATAGAACACAAAGGTAAATTATTGGGCTCCTATATAGAAATTATAGGAAGCCTCCTATGCTACAATTTCCTCTTTTTTATGTTTTTATGATGGTATATTTTTTCTGAGTGATTCAATTATTGGACGGGTCCAAGTGTGTGATAGTATCTGCTTCAATCACCATGATGATAGGAGAAGAAGCACAAGCAATAGATAGCTCAATCGAAACTCCACCAATTATTGTTATGCATAGACATGGAACATGACCAACAATAGTTCACTATTTAAATACTCAGTAAGCCAACATAGGAAAGGCATTAAACACAAAGGGAAATTATTGGGGACCCCTATGCTACACTCTGTCTACATTGTTTTGGTAGTATGTTTTGTTTGAGTAATTCCATTATTAGATGGATCCAAGTGTGTGATAGTATTTTCTCCAATCAACATAGACGGGAGGAGAAATATTACAAGAAATGGATTGCTCGATCGAAAAACTATCAACTATTGATATTGATAGATATTGTAAAGTACCAAAAACTATTCACTCTCCAATACCCAGTAAGACAACATAGAAAAGTCATAGAACATAAAGGGAAATTATTGGGTTCCTAAACAGAAGGTATATGAATCCTCCTATGCTACAATTTCCCCTTTTTATGTTGTTATGGTGGTATGTTTTGTCTGAGTGATTCAAATTTATAAGGGACCAAGTGTGTGATAGTATATGCTTTGAATACAATGATAGGAGGAGAAACAACAACTTCAATGGATATCTTGATCAAAACAACACCAACTATTGAAATTGATAGATACAACAAAGTAACAAAAATTGTTCACTCTCCAACTACCCGATAAACGAAAGAATGAAAGGAATAGATCACAAAGGGAAACTATATTCCTCCTATGCAAAAATTATAGGAAGCCTCCTATGCTACAATTTCTCCTATATCGAAGTTGTTATGGTGAATTTTTTAGTGAATATTTAAATCATTAGATGGGTCCAAGTGTGTGATAGTCACTTCTCCAATCACCATGGCATGAGGAGAAAGAGCATGACCAATGGATAGCTCAATCAAAACACCACCAAATATTTTTCTCCATAGATAAGACAAAGTAGAAAAAACTATTCATTCTCCAAGAACCTGATAAGACAACATAGAAAAGGTATAGAATACAAAGGGAAATGGTAGCATACATATACAAAGGTATAGGAAGACTTCTATGCTACAATTTTGCTCTTTTTATGTTGTTATGGTGGTATTTTAGTATGAATGATTCCATTATTAGATGGGTCCAAGTGTGTGACATTATTTTCTCCAATAACCATAGATGGGAGGAGAAAGAGCACAAGCAATGGATAGATCAATCCAAACACCACCAACTATTGTCATTGATAGATATGCTAAAGTACCAAAAATAATTCTTTCCAACAACTCAGTAAGACAAGATCGGAAAGGCATAGAACACAATGGAAAATTATTGGGATCCTATAAAAAATATAAGAAGCCTCCTATGCTAAATATTCCCCTCTTTTTATGTTGTTATGGTGGTATGTTTGGTCTAAGTTATGCCATAAGTATATGGGTCCAAGTGTATGATTGTATTTGCTTCAATCACCATGATGGGAGGAGAAAGAGAACAAGCAATGGATAGCTCGATTGAAGTACCAAAAATTATTCAGTGTCCAACAACCCGGTAAGACAACATCGAAAGGCATAAAGCACTAGCAGAAATTATTGGAATCCTATGCAAAAAAGTATAGATAGCCTCCTATGGTACATTTTCCCCTCTTTTTATTTTATTATGGTGGTATGTTTTTCCTGGGTGATTCCATTATCAGGTGGGTCCAAGTATTTGATAGTATTTTCTCAAAGTACCATGATAGAAGGAGATAGGAAACAAACATTGGATAACTCTATTGAAACACCAACAACTATTGAAAGTGATAGATATTGAAAAGTACCAAAAATTGTTCATTCTTAAACAACCTAGTAAGCTAACGTAGAAATGACATAGAACACAAAGAGAAATTATTGGGAACCTATACAAAAGGTATATGAAGCCTTCTCTTCTGCAACTTCCCCTCTTCTATTGATGTTATGGTGGTATGTCTTGTCTAAGTGATTCTATTTATCAGATGTGTTCAAGTGTGTAATAGTATTAGCTCTAATCACCATAGATAGGAGGACAAAGAGCATGAGCAATGAATAACTCAATTGGAACAACACCAACAATTGACATTGATTGATATAGTTAAAAAAACTCTTCTCTCTCCAATGTAATAGAAACCCAACATAGCAAAGGTGTACAACACAAAGGGAAATTTTTTGGATCTTATATAAAAAGTATAGTAAGCCACCTATGCCATAATTTCCCCTCTTTTTATGTTGTTATGGTGGTATGTTTTGTCTGAGTGATTCTACAATTTACGGTCCAAGTGTGTGATAGTATCTACTCCAATCACTGTGATTGGAGTACAACGAGCACAAGCAATGGATAGCCCAATCCAAACACGACCAACTATTGACATTGATAGGTACAACAAAGTACCAAAAACTATTCACTCTCCAAAAACTGGGTAAGACAACGCAAGAAAGGTATCTAACAAAAAGGAGAATTATTGGGTTCTGATACAAGAAGTATAGGAACCCTCCTATGCTATGATTTTCCCTCTTTTTATGTTGTTATGGTGGTAATTTGTTTCCGATGGATTCCATAACTATAGGGGTCCAAGTGTGTGATAGTATTTTCTTTGATCACCACGATGAGAGAGAATGAGCACAATCAATGGATATCTTGATTAAAACACAACCAACTATTGGCATTGATCAGTGCGACAAAGTACAAAAAATTGTTCACTCTCCAACAACCCCGTAACCCAACACAAGAAAGGCATAGAACACAAAGAGAGATTATTGAGACCCTATACAAAATTTAGAGGAAGCATCCTATGCTACAATTTACCCTCTTTTTAGGGTCTTATGTGTTATGTTTTGTCTAAGTGGTTCCATTATCATATGGGTCTAAGAATTAGATAGTATGTGCTCTGATTACCATGACATGAGGAGAAAGAGCATGAACAATGGATAGCTCGATCAAAAAACCACCAACTATTGACACTGATAGATACTAAAAAGTAACAAAAAATGTACACTCTACAACAACCTCGTAAGCAACACAGGAAAGGGATAGAACACAAAGGGAAATTATTGGGACCCTGTACAAAAAGTATAGGAATCCACCTCTTATACAATTTCCCCTCTGTTTGTGTTGTTATGGTGGTATTTTCATACCGGTTGATTCCATTATTATACATGTCTAAGTGTGTAATTGTATTTTCTCTGATTACCACACACAGGAGGAGAAAGAGAACGAGCCATGGATAGATCAATTGAAGAACTATCAACTATTAACATTGATAGATATGGCAAAGTACCAAAAAGTATTCATGCTCCAATAGTAGGGTAGGCTAATGTAAGAAAGATAGAGATCATAAAAGGATATTATTGGGACCCTACACCAAAAAATAGGAAGCCTCCTCTTCTACAATTTCTCATCTTTTGTCATGTTATGGTGGTATGTTTGTTTGAGTATATCCATTAAAGGATGGGCTCATGTGTGTGATAGTATTTGATATGATCACAACAGATAGGAGGAGAAAGATCACAAGCAATGGACAACTCAACCAAAACACCACAAACTATTGACATTAATAGATATTATAAACTATGAAAAACTATTCTCCTCCAACAATAAGTTAAGCCAATGTAGGAAAATCATAGAGCACAAAGGGAAATTATTGGGATCTTATAAAAAAAGTATAGGAAAGATCTTGCTCTATAATTTCCCCTATTTTTATGTTGTGGTGGTGGTACGTTTTGTCTGAGTGATTCCATAGTTATATAGGTCCAAGTGTATGATAGTATTTGCTCTGATCACCATGATGGGAGGAGAAAGAACACAAATAATGGATAGCTTGATCAAAAACACCACCAAAACTGACATTGACAGGTATGACAGAGTACCAAACACTATTCACTCTCCAACAAACCCATAAGACAATGCAATATAGACATAAAACACAAAGGAAAATTATTGGAATCCTATACAAAAGGTATAGGAAGCCTTCTATGATACAACTTCCCCTCTTTTTATGATTTTATGGTGGTATGTTTTGTCAGAGTGAGTCCACTATTAGATGGATCCAAGTGTGTGATAGTACTTACTCCGAACACCATAGATAGGAGGAGAAAGAGCACGAGAAATGGATAGCTCGATGAAAATACCATCAATTATTGACATTGTTGGATATGGTGAAGTACCAAAAACTATCACTGTCCAATATTATGGTAAGGCAACATAAGAAAGGCATAGAACACAAAGAAAAATTATTAGGATCCTATAAATAAAGTATAGGAAGCCTCCTATGCTATAATTTCCTTTCTTTTTTTGTTTCTATGGTGGTATGTTTTTTCTGAATGATTCCATTATTAGATAGGTCCAAGCGTGTGATAGTATTTGCTTTGATTGCCTTGAAGAAAGGAGAATTAGCACAAGCACTGGATATCTCAATCAAACACCACCAACTATTGACATGGATAGATACAACAAAGTCTGAAAACTATTCACTTTCAACACCCGGTAAGACAACGTAGGAAAGGCATAAAACACAGTCAGATATTCATTGCCTCCTATTTTAAAAAGTATGCGTAGCCTCCTATGATACAATTTGCTCTTTTTATGTTGTTATGGAGGTATGTTTCATCTGAATGATTCTATTGTTAGACTGGTCCAATTGTGCGATGGTATTTGCTCTGGTCACCACGACGGGAGGAGAAAGAGCATGAGCAAAGGCTATCTTAATCAAAACACCACCCACTATTGACATTAATAGATATCAAAAAGTACCAAAAATTGTTCACTCTCCAACAACCCATAAGCCAACTAAGGACAGACATAGAACACAAAAGGAAACTATTGGGATCCTATATAAAAAGTATAGGAAGTACCCTATTCTATTATTTCCCTTTTTTTTGTTATTGTTGTATATTATGTTTGATGATTCCATTATTAGATGGGTCTGATTGTATGATAGTATTTACTCTAATCACCGTGATGGGATGAGAAAGAACACAAGCAATGGATAGCTCTATCAAAACACCACCAACTTTTGACATTGATAGATATACAAAGTTACCAAAAGATTGTTATCTCCCCACCAACCCTATAAACAAACATAGGAAGGAGGAGAACATAAAGCAAAATTATTGAGATCCAATAAGAAAGTATGGGAAGCATCATATGCTACAATTTCCCCACTTTTTAAGTTGTTATGGTAGTAAGTTTTGTTTGTGTGATTCAATAATTAAATGGGTCAAACTATGTCATAGTGTTTGCTCTGACCACCATGATGGGAGGTGAAAGAGCATGATAAATAGATAGAAAGATCAAAACACCACCAATTATTGACATTGATAGATATGACAAAGTACCAAAAATTGTTCACTCTTCAACAACTCGGTAGGCCAACATAGGAAGGGCGTAGAACACAAAGGAAAATTATTGGGATCCTATACATAATGTATAGGAAGCCTCCTATGCTACAATTTCCCCTCTTTTTATGTTGTTGTGGCGTTATGTTTTGTATAAATGACTCTAATATTAGACGATTCCAAGTGTGTGATAGTATTTGCTACAGTCATCTTGACAGGAGGAGATAGAGATCAAGTAATAGATAGCTCGATCTAGACACCACCAACTATTTACATTGATAGATATCGAAAAGTACCAAAAACTATTCATTCTCCAACAACTCTGTAAGCCAATGTGGGAAGGGTATAGAAAACAATGGGAAATTATTGGGATCATATACAAAAGGTATATGAAGCCTCCTATGCTACAACTTTCCCTCATTTTATGATAATACGGTTGTATGTTTTGTTTGAGTGATTCCATTATTAGACGAGTCCAAGTGCGTGATAGTATTTTCTCCGATCACCATGATAGGAGGAGAAATAGCATGAGCAATGGATTCGTCAATCGAGACACCACAATCTATTGACATTGATAGATGTTACATATTACCAAAAACTATTCACTCCCTAACAACCTGGTAGGCCAATGTAGGAAAGGAATAGAACACAGAGTGAAATTATTGGGCTTGTAGCGCCCCTCCCTAAGAACACACATGCACATAGAGGAAGAAACAAAGAGGCATCCATAACTTGTGTACTCAAGGGGACATCACATTAAACTAGCATTAAAAACAACAATATAATCAATTACACAAACTTTAAATTTCTCATCATTGTTCTTACAAAAAGAAACATAAATGTTACCACATGAAAAACACATTTAACAACTTGAGTTTTTATTTAAAGTTTTAAACATGAAAACATATATCTGAATCTATAAACATGTGGATCATCTTATAGTTGGCACCGCATAGGATCCTCTCATGTTCTGCCTTTGTGATCCAAGTATTTGGGTGCTACTTGTGCCCCTACTTCTCACCTGTGGATATCTCGTCTCCAGCCATGCATTAGAAAAATAGTTCTTAGTATAAGTGGCAAGAGTATTCTAGATTTACAAAATTAGGGTAATAGGTAATACAAGATATAACAAATATTTTAAACATGATACTAACATAAAATATGTATAAATTTTGAAATGTCAATAACTCTTTTTTCTTTAGCTTAGCTCTTATATTTTTACTTATCTTTCTCTGGAGATTGGTTCCTTGGTACCTGAGTCTCATGACCTGTACATAGGGCCTAGGTTATATATCTGATTTATCATGCACTCTGGTGCCTAGGGCGCATGACTTGCATAAGGGTCTGGGTCATTCTTCTCTTATCTTAATTTCTTACTTTATTTTTATAAATGAGATTATGTACTTAATCTAAATTAAGATATATTTTATTTACAATTATTTTCTGATTGTGACCACCATTTATACGATAAGTCCTCCTCTGTGACACTGAAGTGTCCTCTATGGTGCAACACAACCTCTACTGGCATAACAAGCCCTCCATTGACAATGAAGTATCATCTATGGTGCAACACACCCTCTCTTGGCACAACGTGCCCTCAGTTGACACTAAAGTGTCATCTATGGTGCAACACACATCTGTTGGAACAATGTGCCCTCTGTGACACCTGTAGTTTCTGGCGCAATGTGCCCTCTGAGTCATCCTGGGACTCTCTGGTGAAGACTTATCCTATAATGTATATAGTAAATATTTATGTCATCTTTTTCTATCTATGTTCTTAATTTCTTATCTTTGAATCTTAATCTCTAAATCTATTCTTCATTTCTTATCTTGAAATCTTGATCTCTTATATATGCCTTTGTAACTTTGTTCTTTAACTCGAAAGTGAATCTAACTCTAATCTAAAATTTGGTATTCTTACTATCTAGATATATCTTAATTCAAAGTTCTGATTTGATAGAATGACTTAATGAAATTATGATATCAGATACATGACATCTAAGTCAAAAGTCTTAAGAAAATAATCTTAATTGAATATAGACATATGAAGCTTTTTAAAGTAACTTAAGTATCAAATATATAAAATATAATTTCTAACAAGATAACTCATCTCTATAAAATATCATTAAATCTGATCTTAACATGGATTTTAATATATTTGTATAACCTTAAATTTTGAAGTGTTCTTTTATCATATTATTATCATGACCTAAATCATGAATCTTTATAAAATCTTATCTTAGAACTTAATCATTACTTAGTTCATTCTAATCTTATAATAATACCATGAATTTAATTCTCATTATATTTTGATCTCAGTAAAATCTTTATCTTCAAAACTTGATCGTGTCTTAATATGTTCAAAACATATATTATATTGTACTTAGCTCTTAGATATTAATCATTTTAAGAAATATAAATAACTCCTAAGTTCTTAGATCTCAATTTATATAAAAAAATCTTAATAGCATATTTTGACTTGAAATTTAAATACAAAGTTATCCAGAATTACCTATTAAGTATGACTATCTTGCTTGGGTATCTTATCTTGTAGTCTAACCCATTAATATAAATCATTATTAAGAACTCTTATAGAAGCGTGATCCTTTAGGTTTATCATGAACCTAGTTCATGAATCCCAATCATTTTAATAAATCCTAATAACACATCTCTACTTGAAATATTGCATATATAAGTAGAGACAACACTACGACTGGAGGCGGTGGCAACGATACCAGTGACAAAATGAATCTCGACGTTCCTCACAGTGTCTGGGAAGATGTGTACTAGAAGAAGTTTCAAGGTGACACCACATTAGAGAAAATTGGCATTGTACTGCAAGGTCAGACTCTCTTCTATCCAAAGCAGGAAGCGGTCTAAAACACAGAGACATTGAATGTTTACCTCGTAGGATATATCATGGGTTTTAAACCTTTTCTCCCTCTTATGGAACATTACTTGTATTAGATCTAGATACTCAAAGGCAAAATCAAAGTTCTAAATCATGTTAATGGTTTTTCTCATCTGGTTTGAGGAACAATCAGATCTAGGTTTGGTTCTAGAAGGTGGTCATTACTTTGTCAGAGACAAATCATTGGTCTTGTTGAAGTGGTGACCTGGAGAAATCCGTAGGAAGTTCAAGATGGCAAAGATTCAGATTTGGATCAAAATACATGATCTCCCATTTGAACTCTGGGAGAAGACAATGTTTGAAAGAATTAGGTCATTCTTAGGTACTCCGCTGAGAACTGATAGACTCCCATAGGATTTTAAAAGATTGGAGTTCATGAGGTTACAGGTCATGATTCCTGCCAACTCTTAGTTTCCAGACTCATTGGAGGTGGTGAATGAAGAAGGGAAAAGTTAGGTAATCTATTTTGAATATGAATGGAGGCCCAAACTATGCTCAGTTTTCAACCTGTTCAGGCATGCCAACTGTGTTTCTATTGAGGCACCAAAAACTAAGATGAAATGAGTTCCTAAAAATGCCAATGCCACAATCGTCATCAGGGATAATACTGATAAATCTAAGGAAGTTGTTGTTCTAATTCAAATGATATTGTTATAAGAAATGATAAAACTATGAATATGAAGTTATCTATTAGTACTAACACTGAGACTGGAAACAAGTATGTTTTCATGGGGGAGGAGGATTCTGATAAAGACAAATTTCATGGTACTAGTGAGAAGTTTGATTCTGATTTGTAAGAAGTAGAAGTCTCAATCAATTTGGGGATTGATGATTGTATTTGTGACACCATGCCATCACACAGACAGCAAGGTGACACGCGAAAATGTGTGGAACCACATAAACCACTTATTACCAAAAACACGAGTTAATTAAAACTGATGGCGGAAAGCATACATAAGAGAACTTTTGCATCCAGATCCTGTAGAGAAACATGCTATATAAATATTACAAGCCTTGATATATGTTCACAGCTTATTGGAACCAGCTGTACTGTCAGCACCAGAGTTCATCACCTATTTATACATACATAATGGGCCATGTAAGGCTAGAAGTAGGATATACAAATGTACAATAGCTATACATCATGAAACATCGTCAAAACACCTCTGAGGACCTGAGAGTACAGGGATGACTCTAGAACACTACTACAAAACCACCAAAATAGAAGCATGTCCATCTCTTGCCTTCTACTGCTCTTCTTGTTGCTCAACTGCAACCTTGCGACCACCACCACGTCTAGCGTGATCACCTAAAAATGTTGTAAACCATCGGGGTGAGACACACAGTCCCAGTGAGAAACATAACTCCCCGCAGAAACTATAAAACCACAAAAGGAATAAAGAAGATAAAGCAGATAGCTGGTAAGGATGTATAATAAGAGCAGCATATTGAGCAAGGCTATTATTACCATAAAAATTATCAAGATATCCCAGAGGCATATAACCAAGTATTTCTTTATGGAACATGATTAACAAGATAAGATTTATAAGAGCTTATCACAAAATATAAGGATTGTACACATAACTACGAGGTATAACTAGATCAGCTATATAAGCAAGGCCTCAATCAATGTTCCATGTTTTGCTCTAAGTAGTATATACCATTAGGCTGGATTACATTTTATTATTATGCCCTGAGGAAGCGAGTTGTCCTTGCTCAAATCCAACCTTTAGCAGTGAAGCCCAAAACAGGTGCCATACAAGGTCAATGGGAGATCTGGACTCCACGACCTCACCTCCTCGTGGTCAGTGCATGAAAACCAAAGCAAGACCACAGTCTCATGCTTATATGGCCTCATCCTCAGGGTCAGCTCCACAAGCTACCCATATCTCTAGCTCGCCTTGACATAGGTGCTAGTAAACTTTTTGAGCCACAGGCCTGATCACCGTGCTCTTGAGCCATGAACGCATTCATGCTCTAACCCATTGAGTCATGGGCCTCTTCACCATGCTCTTTACCATACGGAGTCTACAACCGTAGTTGTACTCTAATCCTCCTATTTTCGGCTAGGAGAAAACCCCGCATATTCAACAATATACGCTCTAGGTAATCCCGCAGGATAAACCTATTTCACCATCACCAAATCTGACGATGATGGATCTATGGCCAGGGCAACTACATGATATTTTCTATTGTAATTAATTAGTATATTTTAAGTGAATTTTTGAGGCAACCAAGTTGTAAAACATAAACAACATTGAGCTACATTAATATTGTTATTATCACATCATCATGGGATCTCAATCCCTCCTCACAGATTGCTACTGCCTCTCAAGGCATCAACATCCTGCATCAACATCTTGGTATAGCAATCCCTTATCTCATCATCAGAGGATAACACCTCAACTAGGCACTCAACCTTTGTCAGGTCCTCAGACCTATCTCATCATACTGGTGATGCATGTTATCTCATCAACAAGGATTATCATCATTTAGTGTTATTCAAAGAACATATACCTCATAGCTCTTACCTAGCTATGAATCCATTTAATATACATGCATGGTTAGTATGCACATCAAGAGAGATAACTTAAAATCACCATACATAGATCTTATGGATTATCATGTCATTAGGATTTGCAGATGCACATGTCATGATTATAAATATGTGTGTCATACTGTATCAATTACAATACTGCTATCAAATCATGGGCATCCAATTATGCTCTTTACCTTATAAACATGGGAAAGTATCTTTTCATCTTAAACGACATCCAACATAGCATAGGTTTGCAAATATCATCCATATATCTAAAGATGTGGTTACATGATAAAGAACTACTACCTAGGGTTTTCGGGTTGGACATAACCCTCACCAAAGGTGCTCACTACCCTCACTAGAAGTGTGACGGGTAGTGCAACCTTTACTATAGGTGATATCGGGCAGGGTAACGACCCTCACTAGAGGCCTATCAGCCAAGCACTTAGCCACATATTGGCCAACCCAAAGGCAAGGTATATTGGGCAACCACTTCATGGTGTGTCATGCACTTAGAGAGAAAAGGTGCTAATGTTCAGCTCAGATGCAAGGACTATGTCATACAACCAAGACCAAGAAGTGTATCATGTAGCTGAGTCCATGGGGCATATTGTGCATCCAAGGTCAAGGTGTGACGGGCAGCTATGTGTATCGAACAAAGCTCAAATGACTAGCTAGGGTTAGGATTTGGGTTGTGTCGAACAACCATCACCACCCTATCGGCTAAGATTGTGGTGCCCAAAGCCAGCACCATAACACCCATCAAGGTGCACATCAGCAACCGATACAAGGGCACCACAGGGAAGCCTATCATCCAACTAAAACCGACACACCATATCGGTCACCACAAGGTACTCACAAGGGCCACCACTCATCCCATGTTGGGCAAGAACCTGACCCAACATGTATCGCCCTAGACTCCAAACAGAGACATCAACTAGGCACTCTATCAGTCAAGGGGGCAACAACTACTAGGTCAAAGGATCATCTAGATCAAGGCATATCACCCAAGCTCATCATCAAGGTCAAGAGAGCCATAACGGGCACAAAGCCAACCAAACACATCATATCGGCAAAGATTAAAACCCTAGACCAAGGGAGGTGTGTCGAGCAGCACTACTACAAGGTGTAACGGGCAAAAGCACCAAACCCATCCCGACAAGGTCATCATCAACCTCGAGATCGCCATCATAAAAACCCTAAAAGATCAAGAGGATTGGCTCACCTCTCAACAACCAAGAGAGGGGTATTGCACAACCTCCATCACCAATCGAACAACATGATGAATCATTTCCATATCGGCCAAGGTCTCAACCACTACTAGGTCAACACTCAACTAAGGCTCACCTCTCAAATCAATGGTGAGAGAAGAGTGTTGCCCAAGCAACTAGAGTATAGACTCACCTCTCAACTACCAAGTGAGAGGGATGTTTCCTATATCACTAGAGTTGAACTCACTTCTCAGGACCAAAGGAGAGAAAGGAGTATTGCCCCAAAGAAATTCTACACATAAGATTCAGCCACCAAGATCAAAGCACATCTACAACATATCCATATAGCAACAAGACCATATATCAAGATCAAAGCTGCAAACTAGAGCAAGAAACATATCTAACAACATGCATTTCCGATCATGATCATATGTGAACATGCAACATAAAAGAAGGTAGTATAGTTAGGGTTAGAAGTTATGTAACCCGCCTTAAGCAAGCTCCAAAGCTTCAAGATTTAAGCTCAAGCACCACCACAAGAGGAAGAAGGAGACTCCAAGGAGAAGCATCGGTCACCAAGCTTATCTCTCCAAGTGTATCGGCCACCAAGGTTGCAAAGGAGAGGTGTCGTTCACCAAGGAAGAGGGGAAACTAAGGAACTAAAGGAATCCTTAGCAAGAGAAAGGAGATACATATATAGAAGAGGGTGGAGGAGAAAACAAGGCAATGTGTCACCCACCTAGGGACACTTGTCCATGGGCAATGCCACCTTCTCATCTCTCCACGACCACATGTCCAAGGCTATTGCCACATGCAAGCATCATGCACCAAGTGTCCACTAGAGTGGTGACACAAACAAAGCTAAAGGTCAAAGATGGTCCAAGGCCGACACACCACACTCCCTTGCCCGACACATCACCTTGGACGACACACCCATGGCCGACACCAAGCTCACTTGCCCAATACAGGGTCCAACAAGGCAAAGAAAGGCCCAAACAAGGCAAAACAAATCCCAACAAAGCTCAACAAAGCCCGGGGAAACTCAAGCAACCAGCCCAACCCTTCCTCTCAACACTAGAGGAAGCAAGGAGAGAGAGAAACATCTCTCAAGGTGACAAACTTGATCATAAACCCTAAACTTGGGTTATTTGGAAGTAGCACCTCCAACTCTCAAAGAAGCTCAAGAAAACCATAATCACCACTAGAGGTAATTAGCAAGCAACTAATCACAAGGTTTAGGCAAAGCAAACAGGATAAGCCCAAAACAAAGGTCAGGGTCCTTACATGCCATAAACCTCTACAAAGGGATTTCTCCCCCAAAATCTGAAGAAAAAAGTGAGGGATACTTCCTCCTCATCTCTTCCTCAAGGTCCCACATGGATTCCTCAATGCCACGATGATGCCAAAGAACTTTCACAAGAACTAGGTCTTTCCTTCTTAACTTCTTTACTCTTCTGTCAAGGATCATCACTGGACCTTCCTTGTAGGTCACATCTTCATCGAGCTCAACCTCAACTGGCTGTATCATTGTCCCTGTGTCTAGATGACTTTTCTTCAGCATGCTGACATGGAACACCGGATGTAACATGTGCAACTCTGGCGGCAAGTCTAACTTGTAAGCTACCTTGCCAACACGTACTATTACCGGATATGGCCCCATATACCTGGGTGCCAGTTTTCCTTTCCAGCCAAACCTCAGCATGTCTTTCCAAGGTGAGACCTTGAGATACACTTTGCCTCCCACTTGGAACTCTAAAGGTCGTCGACAATTGTTTGCATATGACTTTTATTTGTCATGTACTGCTTTCAACTTTTGCTGTATCACTCTGATCTTCTCTATTTTCTGCTGCACTAACTCAGGACCCAAAAGCTGGTACTCACCAGATTCATACCAACATAGAGGAGATCTACAATTCCTTCCATATAGGGCCTCATAAGGAGCCATGTCGATGCTCCTCTGGTAACCATTGTTGTAGGCAAACTCTATCAAACTGAGATGTACATCCCAACTGCCTAGAAACTACAAAACACATGCTCGGAGAAGATCCTCCAAAGTCTGGATAGTCCTTTCAGACTATCCATCTGTCTGCAAGTGGAAAGGAGTACTGAACCTCAATTGTGTTCCCAACGATTTGTGCAACTGTTCCCAGAAACAACTCGTGAACTGGGGACCTCTGTCGGAAACTATCGTTCACCATGCAAACGCACTATCTCATCTACATACACCTGAGCAAGCTTCTCTATTGTATACATTGTCTTTACCAGTATGAAGTGTGCATACTTTGTCAATATGTCCACTATCACCCAAATGGAATCATAATTCCTGGCTGTCCTTGGCAGACCAACTAAGAAATCCATAGTTATATGATCCCATTTCCACTACGGTATCGGAATGGGTTGCAATGTACCTGTCGGCTTCTGATGCTCAGCCTTAACTTGCTGGCATACTGCACACCTAGCCACAAACTCAGCTACATCCTTCTTCAAGCCAGACCGCCAATACAGATCCTTCAGAGTATAATACATCTTGGTGACACCTGGATGCATAGCATACATCGATGTGTGCGCTTCCTCGAGCACTAGATTTCTCAGATTATCAACATCAGGGACCACCATCCTATTATGATAACAAACTAGTCCATCCTCGAACTCATGGAACCCATCACACTTTTTGTTGCCAAACTCTAACATGATCAACTGCACTGCATCATCTGCCTGTTGTGCGTCTTTGATCTGCTATCTCAGCGTATGCTTGACTTGCATCTGTGCCAACAAACCTGCCAACAAAGAAACTTCCATCTCCACATTCATCAGCCGTAAGGAGACAAACATATCCTGCCTATTGCATTTCAAAGAACTCAACTGTGCTTTCTTCATCGAGCGATAAGAAGGAGACTTTCTACTAAGCGCATCAGCTACAACATTTGCCTTACCAGGATGATACTCAATGGTGCAATCATAATCATTGATCAGATCCATCCAGCGATGTTGTCGCATGTTCAGCTCACTCTGCGAGAAGATGTATTTCAAGATCTTATGATCTGCAAAGATCTGACACACTTCCCCATAAATATAGTGTCTCCAAATCTTTAACGCATGGACTACCGCTTCCAGCTCCAAATCATGTGTCAGATAATTCTTCTCATTTTTCTTAAGATGTCACGAAGTAAAAGAAACCACATGATCTTCCTGCATCAGCACACATCCTAAGCCTTTCTTGGAAGCATCGCAGAAAAAAACATAGCCTTTCCCAGGCTCTGGAAGCACAGACACTGGAGCACTAGTCAACTTCTTCTTCAAGCTTCAGAAAGCTTGATGGCAATGATCATTCCAAACAAAAGGTACATCCTTCCTTATCAACCTTGTCAACGGCAATGCGATCACACTGAAGTCCTTTATAAACCTATGGTAGTATCCTACTAAACCCAGAAAACTATGAACTTCTGTTGGTGTCTTTGGTTGCTCCCAATCTGCAACTGACTCCACCTTCTTAGGGTCCACTCTGACTCCTTCTGTAGATATCACATGACCCAAGAAAGTCACTTATTTCAACCAGAACTCGCACTTACTAAACTTGGCATATAACTGATGTTGGCGAAGAAGAGTCAAAGCTTGTCGAAGATGTTGTTCATGCTCTTGACTATCCTGACTGTAGATCAAGATGTCATCTATGAAAACTACAACAAACTGATCTAGAAATGGATGGAACACCCTGCTCATCAGATCCATGAAAGAAACAGGTGCATTGGTTAGCCCAAATGACGTAACCACAAACTCAAAGTGACTATACCTCGTCCTAAATGATGACTTTGGTATGTCATCTGCCTTAATCCTCAACGGATAGACCATAGATCGATCTTTGAGAACATTGTAGCGCCACACAACTGATCAAATAGATCATCTATCCTCGGCAACGGGTACTTGTTCTTGATTGTAACTTTGTTCAACTACCGGTAATCTATGCACAACTGCATCGATCCATCCTTCTTCTTTACGAACAGGACCGGAGCACCCCAAGGCGATGTGCTCGGTCGGATGAAACCTTTATCCAACAACTCCTGTAACTGCTTCTTCAGTTCTGCCATCTCGGCTGGAGCCATCATGTACGACATCTAAGCAACTGGATGTGTTCCTGGCTCCAGATTGATCTCAAAATCAATCTCTCGAGGTGGGGGAACATCGGGGAACTCATCAGGAAACACATCTGCAAACTCTCGGACAATTGTTACCTCCTCAAGGCTAGGACCTTTTGCCTTGGTATCTACAACATGAGCTAAGAATGCCTTACAACCTTGCCGCAACAACTTTTCTTCCACCATCGCTGACACTAAACACGTTGGAAGAATCTTCCTATCTCCCTGGAAGATCCACTTCTCTCCACCGTCATCAAACACTGCCTACTTGGAACCACAGTCCAACAAAACCTTATACTTCTCTAATGTATCCATCCCAAGGATCACATCGAATCCATGCATATCAAGTGGTATAAGATCCACTTGTATACTATGTCCGGAAAAAGATAAAACACAAGATGGACACACTTCTCGAAGCATCGAGGAACCATCAAGAGGGGTTTCTAACAATAGGTTGTCTTTCTTACAACTAATAGGTAAAAGATAATTATCAAGTGTACTACATGTGATAAAAGAGTGTGTAGCACCTGGGTCAACCAGAACAGATATAAAGCAAGAAGAAGACAAATCAGAATGATGTAACTCCATCTGACCTGTCACCACTCGCGGGTTGACTATCGCCTCCAGCTGAATCATAGCATAGAATCGAGTCCTTGCTTGCTATCTGTGTCCTCTGCTTCCTTGAGCAGACAATCTCGCTTGCGACGCTTGACTACGTCCTCACCCTCTACTACCATTGGGATGATGTCTATCTGACCCGTGTTGATTCTGCCTCAGCTGTTGTGTCACTTCAACATCTCTCTTTGGGCAATTTGACCTCAAGTGCCCAGTTTGTCCACTGTGGTAACATGACATGCCTTCTATCTACGACCTAGATGGCCCTATCACTACCACTGAAGTTGTACTATATGCCTTCAACGGTGAGGAAACATAACCTCTTCCCTTACTCGGGGACCATTGTGACGGTGTACTGGAACGTCTCATCATGGAAGCTATTGAAAACCTTGGCTTCTTGAAGCCACTAGACTCTATCTCTGGAACTAAGCATGCCTTTTCCTGGTCATGGACTCCCTTTTCTCCCTGACAGACCATTCAATCCTGCAGATGGACTCCACAAACATGGCAAATCGCTCCCGATTATCCAAAGCAGCAGCAGGTGTCGACAACTCAACACTCAAACCCTTCTCAAACCGTCTGATCTGCTCATCATCTGTCACTGCCATGTGAGGACAAAACCTCAATAGGTCCATGAACTTGGCTTCATACTCGGTAATGCTCATCGACCCTTGGCGCAAATACTCAAACTAGTTGATCTTCTCATCCAGATATGTCTTTGGAAAGTATCTACTGACGAACTCTCACCGGAAAACCTCCCAACCGATCACCTCACCGGGTCGCTTCTCCTCCTCGATGGCCCACCACTGGCCAGCACTACCTTTCAGAAGGTAGACAACGTGCTTTACTTTGTCTGCTTCGTGAATGTCAAGGATCAAAAAGGCCTTCTCGAGACCTATCAGCAACAGATCTACATCCATCAGATCAGACATTCCAGCATAATCTGAAGCTCCAACTCGGTGAAGCCGCTCAAAGGTCTTCCCAATGCCTGATGATTCACCATGGGGAGCATGTGCTCTTAGAGGAGGCACTGGCACTCTTTCCACCATGTGATTCATCGTAGCCATCAACTTCCCCATGAGCTGCTGGTAGGTAGGGTTTTCAAGAATGGCTGGGTCAAGTTAGGGGACCCCAGGCACTCGATCTTCATGTGCCTGCACTCTAGCTCCATCCTGATGTAGCCTCGCTGCTCTCGGCAACATGTTCTTCATGGTTTCCAGACATCTTTAAGCTTTTTCTTCCGCTGAGGGCAGAAGGTTATTGTAAGAAAATCTAGAAAACTCACAAGAACAGATACAAACCTAATCCTAGATCCCTGTAGGCTCAGCGAACCTAGAGCTCTGATACCAAACCAACTGTGACACCCTGCCATCACACATACAGCAAGGTGACATGTGAAAACGTGTGAAACCACATAAACAACTTATTACCAAAAACACGGGTTAATTAAAACCGATTGCGGAAAGTGTACATAAGAAAAAATTTGCATCCAGATCCTGTAGAGAAACATGTTATATAAATATTACAAGCCTTGATATATGTTCACAGCTTATCAGAACCAGTTGTACTGTTAGAACCAGAGTTCATCACATGTTTATACATACATAACGGGCCATGTAAGGCTAGCAGCAGGACATCGTCGTAAAACATCGTCAAAACACCTCTGAGGACCTGAGAGTATAGGTATGACTCTAGAACTCTACTACAAAACCACCAAAATAGCAGCATGTTCATCTCTTGCCTTCAACTGCTCTTCTTACTACTCGGTCACAACCTCACGACCACCATCACGTCAAGCGCGATCACCTAAAAAGTTTGTAAACCAGTGGGGTGAGACACATAGTCCCATCGAGAAATATAACTCCCCGCCGAAACTATAAAACCTTAGAAGGTTTAAAGCAGATAAAGCAGATAGCTGGTAAAGACATATAATTAGAGCAGCATACTGAGCAAGGCTATTATTACCATCAAACTTATCAAGATATTCCAGAGGCAAACATGGTTGACAAGATAAGATTTATAAGAACTTATCACAAAATATAAGGATTGTACACATAATTGTGAGGTATAACTAGATCAGCTATATAAGCAAGGCCTCAATCAATGTTCTGTGTTTTTCTCTAAGCAGTATACACCATTTGGCTGGATTACATTTTATTATTATGCCCTGAGGAAGCGATTTGTCCCTGCTCATATCCAACCTCTGGCTGCGAAGCCCAAAACAGGTGCCATACAAGGTTAATGGGAGATCCGGACTCCATTACCTCACCTCCTCGTGGTTAGTGCACGAAAACCACAGCAGGACCGCAGTCTCATGCTTATATGGCCTCAGCCTCAGGGTCAGCTCTGCAAGCTACCCATATCTCTAGCTCGCCTTGACACAGGTGCTAGTAAACTTTTTGAGCCACGGGCCTAATCACCATGCTCTTGAGCCATGAACGCATTCATGCTCTAACTCATTGAGTCATGGGCTTGTTCACCATACTCTTTACCATACAAAGTCTACAACCATAGTTGTACTCTAATCCTCCTATTTTCAGCTAGGAGAAAACCCCACATATTCAACAATATGTGCTCCAGGTAATCCTGCAGGATAAAGCTATTTCACCATCACCAAATCTGACGATGATGGATCTATGGCCAGGGCAACTACATGATATGTTCTACTATAATTAATTAGTATATTTTAAGTGAGTTGTTGAGGCAACCAAGTTGTAAAACATAAACAGCATTGAGCTACATTAATATTGTTATTATCACATCATCATGGGATCTCAATCCCTCTTCACAGATTGCTACTGCCTCTCAAGGCATCAACATCCTGCATCAACATCTTGGGATAGCAATCCCTTATCTCCATCAGAGGATAACACCTCAACTAGGCACTCAGCCTTTGTTAGGTCCTCAGACCTATCTCATCATACTGGTGATGCATGTTATCTCATCAACAAGGATTATCATCATTTAGTGTTATTCAAAGCACATATATCTCATAGATCTTACCTAGCTATGAATCCATTTAATATACCTACATGGTTATATGCACATCAAGAGAGATAACTTAAAATCACCAGACATGGCTCTTATGGATTATCATGTCATTAGGATTTGCAGATGCACATGTCATGATTATAAATATGTGTGTCATACTATATCAATTACATTACTGCTATCAAATCATGGGCATACAATTATGCTCTTTACCTTATAAACATGGGAAAGTATCTTATCATCTTAAACGGAATCCAACATAGCATAGGTTTGCAACTATCATCTATATATCAAAAGATGTGGTTACATGATAAAGAACTACTACCTAGGGTTTCTGGGTTGGACATAACACTCACCAAAGGTGCTCACTACCCTCACTAGAAGTGTGGTGGGTAGTTCAACCTTTACTATAGGTGATATCGGGCAGGGTAACGACCCTCACTAGAGGCCTATAGGCCAATCACTTAGCCACATATCGACCAATCCAAAGGCAAGGTATATCGGGCAACCACTTCATGGTGTGTCGTGCACCTAGAGAGAAAAGGTGCTAACGTTCAGCTCAGATGCAAGGACTATGTCATGCAACCAAGACCAAGAAGTGTATCGTGTAGCTGAGTCCATGGGGCATATCGTGCATCCAAGTTCAAGGTGTGACAGGCATCTCTGTGTATCGGATAAAGCTCAAACGTCTAGCTAGGGTTAGGGTTTGGGTTGTGTCGGACAACCATCACCACCCTATCGGCTAAGATTGTGGCACCCAAAGCCAACACCATAACGCCCATCAAGGTGCACATCAGCAACTGATACAAGGGCACCATAGGGAATCCAATCGTCCAACTAAAACCAACACACCATATCATTCACCACAAGGTACTCACAAGGGCCACCACTCAACCCATGTTGGGAAAGAACCCTACCCAACATGTATCACCCAAGACTCCAAATAGAGACATCAACTAGGCACTCTATCGGCTAAGGGGGCAACAACTACTAGGTCAAAGGATCATCTAGATCAAGGCATATCGCCCAAGCTCATCATCAAGGTCAAGAGAGCCATAACGAGCACAAAGCCAACCAAACACATAATACCGGCCAAGATCAAAACCCTAGACCAAAGGAGGTGTGTCGGGTAGCACTACTACAAGGTGTATCATGTGAGGCACCAAACTCATCCCGACAAGGTCATCATCAACCTCGAGATCACCATCATCAAAACCCTAAAAGATCAAGAGGATTGGCTCACCTCTCAACAACTAAGAGAGAGGGGTCTTGTACAACCTCCATCACCAATCGGGCAACATGATGGATCATTTCCATATCGGCCAAGGTCTCAACCACTACTAGGTCAACACTCAACCAAGGCTCACCTCTCAAATCCATGGTGAGAGAAGAGTGTTGCCCAAGCAACTAGAGTATAGACTCACCTCTCAACAACCAAGTGAGAGGGGTGTTCCCCATATCACTAGAGTCGAACTCACTTCTCAAGACCAAAGGAGAGAGGAGTATTTCCCCAAAGAAACTCTACACATAAGGTTCGGCCACCAAGATCAAAGCACATCTACAACATATCCATATAGCAATAAGACCATATATCAAGATCAAAGGTGCAAACTAGAGCAACAAACATATCTAACAACATGCATGGCCGATCATGATCATATGTGAACATGCAACATAAAATAAGGTAGTATAGTTAGGGTTAGAAGTTATGTAACCTGCCTTAAGGAAGCTCCTCAAGCTCCAAAGCTCCAAGCTTTAAGCTCAAGCACCACCACAAGAGGAAGAAGGAGACTCCAAGGAGAAGGATCGGCCACCAAGCTTAGCTCCTCCAAGTGTGTCGGCCACCAAGGTTGCAAAGGAGAGGTGTCGTTCACCAAGGAAGAGGGGAAACTAAGGAACTAAAGGGATCCTTAGCAAGAGAAAGGAGATACATATATAGAAGAGGGTGGAGGAGAAAACAAGGCAATGTGTCACCCACCTAGGGACACTTGTCCATGGGCAATGCCACCTTCTCATCTCTCCATGACCACATGTCCAAGGTTATTGCCACATGCAAGCATCATGCACCAAGTGTCCACTAGAGTGGTGAGACAAATGAAGCTAAAGGTCAAAGATGGTCCAAGGCCGACACACCACACTCCCTTTCCCGACACAGCCCCATGGCCGACACCAAGCTCACTTGCCCAATACAGGGTCCAACAAGGCAAAGTAAGGCCCAAACAAGGCAAAACAAAGCCCAACAAAGCTCAACAAAGCCCAGGGCAACTCAAGCAACGAGCCCAACCCTCCCTCTCAACCCTAGAGGAAGCAAGGAGAGAGAGAAACATATCTCAAGGTGACAAACTTGCTCATCAACCCTAAACTTAGGTTATTTGCAAGTAACACCTCCAACTCTCAACGAATCTCAAGCGAACCATAATCAACACTAGAGGTGATTAGCAAGCAACTAAGCACAAGGTTTAGGAAAAACAAACAGGATAAGCCCAAAACAAAGCTCAAGGTCCTTACAGTATTACCCCTCCAATTTCTAATGATGTTTCTCATGCTGCCAAGACGGCTCAAAACACTGATGGGTTTTACAAGCCAAAGAAATTTAGAAGGACTCAAATCTGGAATCCAAGTCCCCTAATTAACTCTTCAAGTAACAACGAGTTTCAAAATTTAGTGGAACAACATGATGATGAGGAAGATAGCTTCAGTTCTTCTTCATCAAAGGGACCTCGGCCCAGTGAAGTGTCAGGGATAAATGGTTCTAATGACTAAAACTAATCTGAATGTCTTGTCCTAGAATGCTAGGGGGCTAAACATCAATCTTCTTGAGTCCAGGGAGAATTAAATTGGTTGAACCCTCAACTAGTAATTCTTAACAAAACTAAAGTTAGAGAGAAGAAGATTCTGAAGCTCATAAAAAGGGTTTTTCCTAATTTTTCTTGGATGTCTAATCATGCTTCACATGTCCTAGGTAGGGTGATTATCGTGTGGAAAGAAGATGATTGTAATGTTGTTAAGCTTGGAAAATCTGATGAACACATTCATTCTCAAGTTTCTATTCAGGGAGGTGCTTTTGTCATGACTGTTGTGTATGGACATAATGGTGATTATGATCATTGTAGTTTGTGGAATAGTATTCAAGATATTCAAAAGAGTAATGTTAGTCCCTGGATTATCTTGGGTGACTTCAATATTGTGAAGAAAGAAAGTGAGAAGATAGGGAAGGAACCACCCACAAAGAAGTCGATGGAAGACTTCAATAATTGCTTATTGAACTGTGGCCTATTTGAACTCAATCTGAATGGTCTGGTGTTCTCTTGAGATAATCATTATGGAGGAGACTATTTCAGTACTTCTTTGGTTGACAAAATTATATGCAATGACGGTTTACTGATAGAGTTTCCTCATTTCAGTGGGTATCTCATATCTAATATTGTTAGTGATCACAATATGTTTACTCTTCAGATTGCCAAAAGGAAAAGGATTAATACTCCATTCAGGTTCATCAATGTGTGGACTAAAAAAGAAGAGTACTATTCTACTCTTAAGGAGAAATAGTTTGAACAAAAGAAGGTTTTCCTATGTTTATAGTTTATGCAATGTTGAGAAAGCTTAGAAAGGCTCTTGGATTTTGGAATAAGAAGAAAGTGGGTAACTTATTTGACAATGTTTGAGTTCTTGAAAGTAAAGCTTTGGAGGCCCAAAAAGATCTTGATGATGATCCTAGAAACATTATTCTCCAAAACCATGCTATTATTTGCGGAAAGGAAGCCTATATAGATCTGAATTTGGAGGAATCTTTCATGTGTCAAAAATCATGGGTGCAGTGGCTTAAAGAGGGTGACTCAAACACAAAGCTTTTCTACTCTTCTATTAAAGTGAGGAGGCAGATCAATCATATTAAATCTTTGGAGATTGAGGGCAAGCTCAATATGAATCCTCATGAGATCAAGGAAAACATCTAGTAGTATTACCGTAATATCTTCAACACTAGTCATGTTAGTGAATCTTTCAGATTAAATGATCTCAAATTCACTAAGATGGACAATTTTTATAGGCTTAGAATTAATGGGGTAGTTACTAAAAGTGAAGTGAAGGATGATTTTAAAGCTCATAATACAGATAAATTTTCGACCCCAGATGGGTTCAATGGTTTGTTCTTCAAGAAATGTTGGGAGTATATTAAGCAGGATGTGTGGGATTGTTCATTTCTTCAATAGTGGTAGATTGCTTCGTGAGGCCAACAGAACATTCATTGTTCTCATTTAAAAGTCTAAGTATTCTCATCTTTTGAAGAATTGGAGACCCATAGCTTTGTGCAATGTGATTTTGAAAGTTATTACAAAGATTCTTTGCTAACATATTGGAATATGTTATTCCTTCTATCATTAGTTAAAATCAATGTGGTTTCGCACAAGTAAGAAATATTCAAGATGCTATCCTATTGTCTAATGATCTTATTCATGATTCTAACAGAAAGGGAGGGAAACACAAAATGTGCATTAAATTGGACATCTCTAAAGCATGTGATCCAATTTCTAGGGAGAATCTCTTCAAAATTCTTAATCTTTTGGGATTTCCATCATGATGGAGGGTCTGTCTTAGAGAGATTTTCCACACTACCTTATATGAGATTCTCATTGATGGAGAACCTATGACTTTTAAACCGAGCAATGGAGTCAGGCAAGGTGACCTACTCGCTCCTTATTTCTTTGTGTTGGTTATGTAGGTGTTTACTCAAGTTATGGATAAAGCTACAAGAAATGGAGAGTTAAATCCCTTAAAATCTTCGAATGACCTTGACATTACTCATCTCATCTTTGCAGATGACCTCATAGTTTTCCTTGGGCAAATGAGAGATGTGCTCATAGTCTGAAGAAGTTCCTGGATGATTTCTATAGTATCATTGGTCTAAAAACAAACATTGAGAAGACTTCAATTTTATTCAGTAATGGTGCAAACAAGGATTTGATCTGTGGAATTCTGGGTATTGAAGAAGGGGTTCTTGGCCAAGAATATCTAGGCATTCAACTTTTTGTTGGAAGTATTTCAAGAAAATATTGTAGTTCTCTTATTCATAAAATCAAGAATAGACTGGAGGGATGGAAGGCTAAGAAACTCTCTACGACAGGGAGAAATGAATTGATTCATTCTACTTTGTCCATGATTCATCTTCATTGGACGTCCACTTTTCGTTTACCTTTCTTAGTTGTTGAAGAAATTGAGAAAATCACAAGAGACTTTATCTGGGGTTCTTTATAGAATAAGGTTTCTATTCATCTTATCAAGTGGGTTAAAATTAACAAATCAGAAAATGAAGGTGGCCTTGGTCTAAAACCCATTAGAGAGATGAACCGTGCATCTTTGGTTTCTCAAGCTTGGAACATTGCAAAGAAGTTTGATTCTTTGTGAATTAAGTGGATCCACGAAAAGTATCTCACTAAAAATTATTTTTGTATGTCCAATGAGAACAATATGTTTTCATGGCATCTAAATAGGATTTATAGAAAGAGATTCCTTGAAGAATTCTATTAGTTTTGTTATTGGAGATGGCAAGAAGACTTCTTTCTGGGGTGATCCATGGATACTAGGGAATTACTTTGTCCAAGAAATTTTCAGTAAACAAACATGATAAGGCTAGGTACTTCCTCTGACTACAAATTAAGTCAGTTTGTTAGTGAATGGGATTGGAATGTTGAAGATGATATACTTCATAAATAACTCAAAGATCTTTTGTTGAAGTTGGAGAAATTGAATAATGTGGACGATGCTATTCTTCTCAATGGAGTTGCAAATGTTAAAATTAGAGATACTTGGGACCCGATTTGTAAAAGAAATAAGATTTCTGATGTTTTTTATTGAGTATAGAAATACAATGTTCCTAAGCATTTTCATATCCATGCATGGAAAATCGGGCATGGTAGACTTCCCACTACTGATCATATGAAAAGAATGGGTATCATTACTCCTTATTGCTTTCTATGAAAGAATAGTGAAGAGAGCTTTCATCATTGTATTTTCACCTATTTGTATTCAGTGAAAATATGGACTGAAGCTTCAAAAGTTGATATTCGTCTTATTCCCTATAATATGCAAGATTGTACGTGTTGCATTAGCAATAAGAGTCATTGTCTAGCTTTGTGTATTCTTCAATGGATTTGGAGAGAAAGAAATAAGAGAGTTCATGAGAACTCGGAAGCCACCTAGACAAAGTTATGGGATTTGATCTATAGAAATTTTCTCAGTATGGCAGACTGACTCTGAGCATTGATTTAGATTCTAGTTATATCTTGTTTTCAGTTGATTTTGTGTTTGCTAGTTGTGATGCCCCACACCACACAAGAGCGAGATTACGCAAAACAAAATGCGGAATTATCACTAACAACCCACAAATTCAGGTAAATTAAAAATGATATCATATATCCACCTCAAGTCGGAACATCTTGCATTCAGGTCCAAAACTTGTCACACCTACATTACATATCATGTTATAAAGATGTAAACATCATTGTTCAGTGGCTATCATGCCACAAATCTATTACGTACAACAACTTGAACACATACACAAGCCATATATGTACAACAATGGCCTACTACCAAAAACATCATCTCGGTATACATCAAAACACCCCTAAGGACCTGAGAGTACATGGATGACACATAGGACTCTACACTAAAATACTAGCAACATATCTAACCTTCTAACAGCTACTGCTCCTCTTGCTGCTCGACTACAACTGCACAATCTCTACCTTGTCGTGCATGACCATCTAAATGATATGGAAACCCATGGGGTGAGACCAAACGTCCCAACAAGAGATATAACTATCTATAAATGTCTATTATAAGCACAAGTAGATTATATAGAGAACATTAAACATTATAGGAAAATTAAGCTCAATGATATAAATAAAGTAGATATTATTGTTTAAGCATTTTAGGTATCTATAACTGAGCAATAAAATGTCTTATAAATTTAGAAGGATTATGAATAACATATATAATAGTTTATTTCTCTTACCGCAATATAATTCAAGAAATCAATACAAAATATAAGGCAAGGGGTCATCCAAAATTAATCATATTTGACCCTAAGAAAATATACTACACGATTATGTCACATCTTATATTATGCCATGAGGATTTGATTTGTACCACCCAAACCCAACTGACCACTGCTAATCGAAATTAGTGCCATACAATAATAATCGAAGAGTCATACTCCATGATCTTATCCTACACTAATCATTCAGTTCGAGTCTGCACCGCAGTGACATATAGTCAAACTAGAAAAATAACAACTCATAGTCAAAGCTATAGTCTTGTAGAGACAACAACTCATAGTCAAGGCTACATTCCTGTAAAACACGTAGCCCGCCTTGGTACAGATAATGGTGCTAGAAAATAGGGTATGTAATGCAATCATTGAGGTACAAAAACAACCATCCTCTATCATATCATATCATATGCTCATTACCGAGACCCCACTACAATCATTCTCAAAACACTTGGGATCAAGATGTCAAGGACACGTAGTCACTCACACCTCACATACTCAACAGTATGTGCTTCGGGTTTCCCTTGGGAATACCCATTTCACCATCCAACAAAGTACTGATGTTGAAGATGGATCTATGGCACTGGGTAGCTACATGATTAGGGTTTCACTTGATTAGTTAAGACAATTGGGTATCTTTTATCATCAATGAAGTTACAATGTATAAACCTTAAACAAATTCTACAAAAATAAGGGTATATTACAACTCCAGAAGATAAAAAATGAATGAAGTATAAACTTGTCAAATCATCACTTGATATCACTACCCTAAAAGGCCATGAACATTACTACATCACTAGGGAATATGAATCCCTCATCACATCACTAGAGGATATCATCTCATACTAGGCATAAAGCCTCTGCCAAGTCATAAGATCCAAATCACATGATTTCTGTATAATCATCATTATCTCATTATGCCTCATTAGTCTCACAATCATTACCCTTTTGCATAATAACCACATCATAGCATTCAGTAGCTATGTTATACATTTCACCTACAAGGTTAGGGTTACACAAATAAAAGAAAGAAAACATCATTACTTCTTAATCACTCAACCAACCAAACATTATTACCATGTTCAAGATTAAAGTTAGGGTTTAGGGTATGTATCTCACATTAAGGTTTCTAAAACAACAATGTCACACTTCAACCTCACAGTGTTCCTTCCCATATACTTGGAAGACATAGGTCATCCATCATCAACATCCCTTGACAACCATATATAAGACCCATGTGTCCATGGTTTACCTTCGATCGAAGAGAACATTAGGTCACAAAAATCCAAGTGACCAAAGAAAATTCATCACATCAGTGATTGAAGAGGAAGTAAGGTCACAAAGCCATGCGATCAAAAGTTAACCTCAAGGCAGGTGACTAAGACCAGCAACCAGAACCAACAACACATGTCAAACAGTCAAAGGGAAATCCATAAACCTTATGTGACTAAAGAACAATACTGGTCTATGTGACCGAAGACAAAAAGTTGTTCAAGTGGACAAAACCAAGGAGTCCATCTCATCGACCAAACATCACCTTTAAATCTTCAACAACATGGAACACAACATGAAGGACGTCTTAGAGGGAAAAGTACTCTCAAAACATAAACCAAATAGGAATTATCATCTTGAAAACTAAAACCTCAAAAGAGGAAAACATCTAAGGATTAAACATACTCACAACCCTAGGAATCCGATCACCAAACCTAAGAAGATCAAGCCATGAAGAGAAAGATACACATGTGTTCAATACGTGCATGGAGAACCAAAAACCTTCATCATCCTCAAGATAACTGGAACAAAATCCAGGAGATCAAAACCAATGTTTTAAGGTGTGCATGCAAAACCATCACCATCAACTAGATTTCGGCAACAAGAGTTGGGACTAAAGAGGAAGTGTAAACCATGCAAGGATACTTCAAAATACCAAACCTTAAAACAATATATTAACATCTAGAACATCATGATCATGTTTAAGTGGTATAATAGTAACATGCATCAAGGCTATAGTACAATAATAGAAGAGGAAAGAGAGTTTTATAACCCACCTTAGATGACGATGCAACCACCTCCAAGCAAAGCTCCAAAAGTAGGAAAGAAACATAGCTTTGATCACCTCCACGAACAAGCTAGTCACCATCTCAGAAGAGAAGAAAAACCCTAGGTCAAAAGAGCAAGAAGGAGAACCAAAAACCCCAAGTCTGAAAAAGCACAAGAAGGGAGAGAAAGGGAGAAGAGTTCCTCCACTCAACTTTGAACACTACCATGGAGAACCAAGGATTTGGCCCAAGAAAGAGGAGTACCTCCATCCCAACACAAGCACCACCACTGTAGCACCATGGATTTGGACAAGAGAAGAAGAAAGAGGTAGGGTTTTGCAAGAAAACAAAACCAACAGAGGTTGGATCACTTACCAAGGATGAAAGAATCACCAAGGAAGAGTAGCTCCAAACTTGGATCACCACATGCAAAAGTTTTTCAACCACCAAGTACCAAGGATGAGCTTCTTCTCCACTAAGCACACAAGGGTCAAACTCAAGGAAAGAGAGAGGGTGCAAAAGGATCATATGCATGAAATAAGAGGGGTACATATACCCAAGGGTAGAGAAAGACCAAAGAGGTTAGGTGTCATGCACATAAGTGCCACATGTCCATAACACACCAACCATGCATCCAATAAACCATGCATGTATCAAAGGTCATGAAAAACAAGGTGGTTCAATGATATCTCTTGGTCTTAGAGGACCATCGGTTGAAGGAAAGCATGGACACAAAGGCTCATGGTCGAGAGAAACCAAGCGACCAACACACATGAAACCCTAGGTCTTCAACAACCCAAAAGAGAGCTCCACCCCTCTACGACCGAAGGGATTTCAAGACTCCACCAAAACATCATTAGAATATAGAGAAAACATCAAGGAAGGTCGTTGAAAACCAAGAACATCAAATGGTCAACACAAGGTCGACACTAGCCTAGGGCATCCAAGCAAACCCATGAAACAACTCAACATGTCACCTTCTCTCTCCTCCTCAAACCAAGGCTCAACAAGGTTCCCCAAATCATCATCATCTCTCTCATGATGCCAAGGCACAAAGGGCACAACCTACATGTGAAAAAACTCAAGGTAACCCCTTAACATGGGTAATTTGCAACTTGGTCCAAAATAAGTAAATATATCTCAAACAACATCCAAACGAGACCAAATTGAAAGCACAAGAATATGACATGATATTAAGGCATCTCAAGAGATAAGATTAATGTTCAATCATCTTATTAAGCCAAACAAATGAAATCAAGCAATGTGCTCGATCAGGGGCCTTACACTAGTTTTCTTAGAGTTGGAGCTGGTCTTGTTTTGTGGATTGGTCTTTGTTTGAAGTTATCTTCTGATTTGGGTGAATTTTTATGTTCGAATTCTTCTCAAAATATTATTAGTTTTGTGATTCTCAGAATATTATAGTTCTGAAATGTGTACATAGGGTGTTCAATCGGGCTTTTGTTTGTTTTTTAGGCAGAGCTAGATGTAGTTTCTGTTAGCGTTCTTTTATGTACATGTTATGTTTACCTTTTGAAGGTCCCTTTCTTATCCTTGTATAGAAATACCCATGATATGTATATACCCAAATTAAAAAATAGTAATACAAGGAGCTTGCTTCTAGAAAAATATTGCATATATGTATTGAAATAACCATGAAGGTATTAAAACTTTCGTTGCACATCTAAACTTAACATCTAAGGATAGTAACCTCATCAATAATGAAAGTTTTTTTAAAACTTGTAAATATATTGAGCATAATAAATATGGATATTCATGGGAATGAACCACTTACCTCTCTTGAATAAAAACCTGATTTATCTTCTTAGGTTGAAGTAACCTGATCACGTTCTTGGGGTTGATGAACAATAACTACCATGTTCATTCAATAACAATTCATTAGTAATTATAGTCACCTTAGTTTCTTGGGTTTTTTTCTTGGCTAAAACAGGGATACTTGAAGTCAAATTAGGTTCTGAATCCTCATCCATCATCTGGATCTCAAAAAATTGATCAAAATTCATATATTACTCGATCCTATATGAGTTACAGATTTAATTTTAGGAATTTCATAAGGTAGGAACATTGCTTGAACGAATTATATCATTTGATATCTTAAGATGGCATTACCGGGTCAGGGCGGGATCTGCCTTAGGTAGGGTCTGCTTGACCCATGCCTCTCCCCCTTCGTCCCTAGGTAATCATACACATGGCCACACCCTCTGTTTCCCCTATTTTAGATATCATCTCTAGATTGCTACTTGGGTGACAAGCATGGAGGCTCTCTGGCCACCCTTGGTTCATGGAAGGGCTGACTCAACCTGATGCACCTCCTCACCATGATCGGCCACGATCCCCCCCACGGGAATCTTCCCGGAGTCACAATCTGGAACCTTGGTGTCACTGGAGCCACGATGCATCTCAATTTCTCCATGAAACTAAGTGTGGCTCGCCTGTGGAGAATTTAACATGGTAGGGCCTCTACTTTGGCAAGCATTGTCTTAATCTCCTTTTTCAATCTATCACCCTTCACAAAGAACATGAAAATAGTGGTAGTAAATTATCAAGGGTTGAATACTCCCCCTGACCTCACTGCCATGGTCGACAGGAGTGGACTTCAACAACCAAATCTGATGGAACTCGGATTCAAGGAAGTCTCCTCTAGGTTCACAGTTTGATGAAATTTCGTTTCCCCCTATCTCAATCTTGGTTATTCACCTATATCCCCTCTTCTATGCTTCACTACTATCTTTCTTGTTCGGGTCCTCTTCTTGTAAACATTGAAGGGGAGACCCTACAAGGGAAGGGGGTCTATTACCCTGGTCTTGCCACCAAACAATATATAGGATGACTCTTTTTTATCTTTTCCTTGCAAGCATTGTTTCCTTTGCTCTTAAAATCATAGGGGAGTCAACTAGGACTCATTATAATGAACCTTATAAGATCAGGAAACACTTTGGTTCTTTGGAACGGGGAGACGATTGGTTCCTTTAAACCCACCTGCAGTGTCAAGCAAGGTGATCCACTCTCTCCATACATTTTCATTTTATGCTTAGACAGATTCAGCCAGCTCATTAACACAGAGATTTCTTTGGGCCGCTGGAAGCCGCTGATCCTATCAAAACAAAAGCTCCAATTTTCTCATGTTAGCTTCACAGATGATATCATCTTGTTTGGGGAGGCCTCAGCTAGACAAGCAAAGACGATTAATCGATGTTTAAAAATTTTCAGCAAGGCATCAGTGCAGTTCTTATCCCATGAAAAGTCTTCTGTGTTCTTCTCTCGCAATACTCTAAGGGCCATCCGAACGCAGGTGAGCCGTAGACTAGGAATTCTGGAAACTGAGGATTTGGGACGTCATCTCGGCATCCCAATCATTCATAAGCGAAAAAGTAAAGCGCACTTTCAACATCTAATTGATAAGCTCCATCAACAGGTGACAAACTGGCAGAACAGGCACCTGTCACTGGTCGGAAGAGTTACCCTTGCTAACTCAGTCTGGTTATCACTCCCCTGCTATACAATGCAGCTAGCCAAATTGCCTTTCTCGGTCACAGATCGCATAGAACAGCTGACATGGAACTTTGTCTGGTTTGGTTCCTCTACTTATAAGGGTACCAACCTGGTAGCTTGGAAACATGTTAGCAAACCACTCTCACAAGGCGGTTTGGGTATCAAAAGAGCACGCTTGTTCAATGAAGCTCTCGTCATGAAGTTAGCATGGGACTTTATACAAAATAGATCGGCTCCTTGGGTGAGCCTTATGAAGGCCAAATACTCCAAGTACCGTACCAGCTCTTCCTCAAGCTCGCACACATGGAGAAGCATCAATTCCACATTTCCTTTTATTTGGGTGAACTCGCGGCTGATCCCTTTGTCGGGGTTGCAAACCAACGTCTGGTCAGACGTGTGGATAGGCAAGGGATTAACCCCAGTGTTGTAACTTGGTCTCCATATACCTGATGATATCAAAGATCTGAAGGTCTCCAGCCTGGTCCTTGACGATGGGAACTGGGACAGGGACTTTCTTCAAGCTTGGTTCACAAATGACTCTACAAACGAGATTGTTAGTATGCCTACGCCTAAATTGGACTTGGGTGATGACGGAAGAATCTGGCTTCTCTCCTCTGATGGAGAATTCACGACTAGCTCGGCCCACGATCGTATGACAGACCTGCAAATTGGGGAACACTCTAAGTGTTTACGGACCTTGTTGGGGCTCTCTATTCAGAAGTGCATGAAAACTATGTGGTGGCTTATTTTTCACAATCAGCTCTATACAAACTCCATGAGGCATAGGCGGAGGCTAACGGAGGACCCGCGCTGCCCTTGATGCCAACTTCAGGAGGAAATAGTGCTCCATGCCTTGAGAGATTGCCCGGTTGCATCCCGCCACCTGGAAGCACGTGATACCACCTTCTGCTATTTATTTCTTTCAACAGCAGACGACGGAGGGGTGGATGGAATACAACCTCACGAACTCCTTCCAGATGGATGAGTGGAAGGGTTTGTTTATCATAACTTGCTGGTGGCTATGGAGGTCTCGGAACCAATTCATTTTTTAGGACCAAAGTTCTACTCCGGAAATCATAGCTCTAAACTCCAGAGCGAGCCTCACCAGTGCAAAGGCGGCTTTCTGCTCACCTTCCAAGGTAAAACACCATGACATCCGTATGTCTCCACTCTCCATGGAAACGGGCACTCCATCGGCTATTGTTCATGTGGACACTGCAGTGGATTCTAACAAAGGCTTCAAGGCCACCTGCACAATTCTGAGAGACGCCTCAGGTCACTGGTTTTCCGCCTGGGCAACTAAACAACAAGGTACCGATCCGATGGATGGGGAGCTGAGAGCCATCCTTGAAGGTATCAACTTCGCCAAATGCCAGAATCTCTCACAATTCCTTGTGGTAACTGACTCAAGCAATGCAGTTGAATGGGTCAAAAGCAAGAAACAACATCCTCTCAAATATAAGCTTCTTACTCAAGCTATCACGGATGCTCTCCAAGCCTGCTCATCCAGGATCATATATAGGCATCGAGACCAGAACAAGTTTGCAGATCAGCTGGCCAAAAGACACCTCAAGCAACCTGATCGGGAAGGTTGTTGGGACACCTGCCCGGACTTCCTATTATCTACATACCTCAAGGATTTAGGCTCCTTTTGGATCACTGTTAGCGGCTCTAGTTGATTGTTGTCAGTCGTTTACTGAAAAAAAAATCATAGGGGAGTCATCCATCCCCTGGGTTCTTCAAGTTGGGATCTTCGCTATCTCCTCTGTAGGAAATGGAGATATTTTAGACTGTAGCGATAATAACTATCAAATCCTCCCTTCAATCTGGCAGCCCACAAAGTCCCATCTTGGATCAGAATCTGAGTTTTTCCATATTATCCATATTCATACCGCCATTGCCTTCTCAATTTGTCTAGGAAGTTAAATAAATCCCAAAAAGGATCAAAATTTTAACCACATGCGTACTCTAATGTATAGATAATTATCATGGTCCTATGCTCGCTATTTGGTCATTTGAAACTCTAAAACTAACTAATATTGTCTAAATTCCAGTACTCCCTAACAAATATAAGAATGTCATTTGTTTGCCAAAATTGGCATATAAGTCTAATTTACCATCATGCATAACACTGATAAGTTTCAATTCAAACAACCTTCTATATCTGTGAGTATGATTAAAACTAGCCTTAGATAAAGATTATTAATATTCCAAATTATCTATTGTTGTATTTAATAATGAAATAAATCTGAAACTGATTCAATACCTTGAATTATCGTAATGAGAGTAAGACATCACTTGGGTTCATATTTTAGTAATAAATTTTTAAATGCATGAACGCTTTGCATCAAGGACCCTCATGTTCTTAACTTTTCATCAAAGTACAAATTTTGACAAAATTAAGTAGAGCTCCTAAAATTTATGGTATGTTTACGATTTCCCCTCTTTCTATGTTGTGATGGTGGTATGTTTTGTCTTAGTTATTTCATTATTAGACAAATCCAAATGTGTGACAATATATGTTCCGATCACCACTAGAGAAGGATAAGGAGAATGAGCAATGGATAGTTAGATCAAAACACCACCAACTATTGACGTTGACATATATGGCAAAGTACCAAAACCTATTTACTCTCCACAACTCGTAAGCCAATGCCAGAGAGGTATAGAGCACAAAGGAAAATTATTGGACTCCTATACGAAAAAGTTTAGGAAGCCTCCTAAAGTATAGGAAGGTATAGAACACAAGGGGACGGTACCGGGCTTCTATACAAAAAGTATAGGAAGCTTCCTATACTACAATTTCCCCTCTTTTTATGTTGTTTTAGTGGTATGCTTTGTTTGAGTGATTTCATTATTAGACGGGTCTAAGTGTGTGATAGTATTTGCTCCTATCACCACGACCGGAGGAGATAGAGCACCAGTAATAGAGAGCTCGATCAAAACGCCACCATCTTTTGACATCGAAATATACGGTAAAGTACCAAACACTGTTCACTCTCCAACAACCTGTTAGGCCAACATTAGAAAGGCGTCGAACAGGAAGAGAAAGTGCCTGACCAAACCCATCTTCTCCATGTGCAATACCAGAAGCACAGATATCCCGGCGTGGTCATGGCCCGTGGACGACATCATTATAGATCTGTACCTTACGTCCCTCCTGCCCTCACGCTGTTTAGAATGCGTATGGGTATCCATACTCCCAGACCATGGGGCTCACGGGGCAAAGGCTGTCCCCATATGCCCCCTTGCAAACTGGATTTGATCTCATCTGGCGTATGCAGCCGACACACCGGCATCACGCAATACACAAGAAACCAAAACCACCCACCTTCCACCAACTTGCTGGTTTTGTAGGCTCCCAATTAATTAGAGCAAACTGCGTTGCAAGGAAACAAGAGTTAGGAACCAAGGAGACACATAGGACAGTAGTAGCACCAGATAACTGATGCCAGGAAACAGGAAGTCGCACTTTGTCAACGGAAATGCCATATTTAATTTATTATGTTTTCCTTAGTTATCTCCATGATAACATGATCGGCTAACATAGCGGCATTTCCCAACGGTTAAAAATTGGTAAAGCTCACGCTCTCTCACGCACATTCACATGAACATCAAATTATCCAGCAAAATCAACTATTCCCACCTACCTCACATGCTATTCCTGCCACTCCCTCTGTCATTCCTGTCATCTATTCCCACCTGCCCCACATATTCTCTTGCTGCATTTTTTTTAGAGAGAAAAAAAAAGGAGAAAGTGATTAGAGAGAAGAGGAAAATTAGGGAGAAAAGAGAGAACAAAGATTGCACGTCGAAATGGCAAAAGTATGTGTCGCAAGAACAAAAATAGGCGCCAAAAGACAAACAATGGGCGCATAGGCTCCTTTAACTTGTTTTTGGGTGTCAATACACATGTTTGGGTGCTCGTACCCAATCGATGGGCGCCACTTCATGTGCCACTAGACGTTGATTAAGTTCATTATATTTTAGATGTCATGATCTTATTTTGGATGTCAATTACCGATTTTTGACACATCTACCATTCACTGGATGTCATATTATGTGTTAATGGGCAGTTGATTAAGTTCATCATATTTTGGATATTGTTAACTTGTGCCAAAAAATAGGGGAGAGGAGGGAAGTAATGAAAGAAGAGAAGGGAAGTAATAGGAGAAGAGGAGGGAATAAGAAGAGGGACAGAGTAGGAAAATGATGAGGGAAGTAATGAAGAAAGAGGAGGAAAGTATGAGAAAAGAGGAGAGAAATATGAAGAGATATGATGGGAGTAATGCATACGAGTATTTAACTAGTTTTTGGGTGCGTATTCACTATTTTTTGGCACTTTTAGCTATTTTTTGGGCATTTTTATTCATTTGACACACAGTGAATGTGTAAGTGTGCCCAGAAAATGTGTAATTGACACTCAAAACTACTTAATGGCGTCTAAAAGTAAAATAAATAATTGACACCCCAAGTTACTTAATGGCGCCTAAAAATGGATAATTGGTGCCCAAACTTGGATAGTTGACACCCAAAATTAACTTAATGAGACCCCAAAATATGATGAACTAATCAATACTGGTAACAATTTAAATGACACCCAAAGTTACTAAACAATGCCTAAAAATAGGTAATTGACACCCAAAAGTAAAATAGACAATTGATACCCCAAATTACTTAAAGGCGCCTAAAATGGGTAAATGACACTCGAAAATGGATATTTGACATGCAAAAAGAATTTAATAATACCCCAAAATATGATGAACTAATCAATACCAATAACATTTTAAATGACACCAACTGAATGGGTAAGTGCGATAAAAAATTGACAATCGACACCCAAAGTTACTTAATGGCGCATAAAATTAGATAATTGATACCTAAAAGAAAAATAGACAATTGACACCTCTAAGTTATTTAGTGGCGCCTAAAAATGGATAAATGACACCCAAAATAGATAGTTGACACACAAAAATAACTTAATAGTGCCCCACAACACTATTTTATAATCAACCCCAGTGACAATTCAAATCACACCCACTAAACTGATAAGTGTGACAAAAAATGGGCAATTGATACCCAAAGTTACTTAATGGCAGCTAAAAATGGATAATTGACACCCAAAACTAAAATAGGAAATTGACATCACAATTTACTTAATGGCGCCTAAAATGGGTAATTTGTTGGTATGTATGCCCGGAGAGCCAATCATATGATGATTTGGATTGTTATACATTATGATTGATTTGATAAATATCAAAGGAAAACTTCCAATTTATTCTGGTTCAATCAGTTATGAGATAATGATAGAACATAATGAATGTCTAGAGAATGGCAGTACTCAATGACGTATGTCTTCAGGTTGAGTACATGAACAATGAGATCATACATATGCTAAGAGTTTGTAGATTCTTATTTTGTCCCTAGTCAAATGTCATTGTGGAAGGTTGATAGACAACAATGACACAACAAGACTAGAGTGTGTGTTGGTTGATGACAGAGTCTCATTAGTCATGATATGTGATATTAAACCAAGCACATAGATACATGTTAGAGAACAGTGTATCAGACAGACCCACCGTGAGAGTGACACATGGAACCATCACATCGTAGACACAGTCAGCTCTCACAATGATGGTGGTGATTGTGATTCTTAGACATGAAATCACTGCACTCATCACATGTCGTTGGGTACACTTTGACATCATCAAATGCAGATGGGTGACTTTGACATGCATGGTTTTGACTGCGAGTGATAGATATGGGATTTGTCCCTCCTGAGGGAGTATGATGTCCATGGCTACTTGATAAGTGAGACTGAGAAAGGCATGCACATGCACGTGTGAGTCAATATGTGATATTGATGGCACACATATCTTAGATAGTCTGCTTTGGATCAAGGAACATGAATGAACGTTGAAAGGATGACAGCTCCATGCCTTGAGTTCATTCAGGATATTAAAGACAAAGGAATTATACATTCACCGGAACACCAATCACAGACTGTAGGATTGAAAGTTGTTCTCTAACTTTCCTTTTTACTTGGGTAGCACTGATGTGCGACTAGGCACTGCTCTTTCCTTGTGATGTCATAAGCTAGTTATGGACATTCACTACCTACGTGAAATGGGACCTATAGGGTCACACACAAAGGATTTACCTGGAAGAGAAGTTTATCCATGAATGATGTTTGGATTGATTACTATAGGTGTTTAGGTACTCAATCAAACATTCAATCAATTGACTTGACTCAGAATCATCAAGTTCAAGTGTTAAATCAACTGATTTGAGTGTCAAATTGATTGAGAACTACATTGACTTTGTTTTGCACAATCTGGACCGCCAACTGACCAGTTCACTGGGTGAACTGATCGGCTCATGATCAGTGAGATGACTGGTTCACTTGGTCAACCGATCGGTTCGACTGGACCAAACGAGCAAGGTTGGGATGTCTCAATTTGTGGGAAAATTTTTTGTTTCACTTGTACAATTCGATTTGGACAAGAATTGATCTTTGCATTAATTAGAAACGAATAAGGAAAGTCAATTGGAGGCAAGTATGGGATGTGAAATGACCAGTTCACTAAGTGAACTGACCTCCTCACACTCCCAACCGACCGATTCATTTTTGAAATGACCAGTTCGCCTGCCACAGTACAATCAGTTCATAGAAATTCTGGACCCTTCTACTCCCACTTTAGTCCCGCATTGCCCGGGGATGAGAACCATGACCCTGACCCCACCTATATATAGAGGGGTACTGGGGGCTTCTCAGATAACACAACTCAGAATATCAATTGTTCTACAAAGTTGTTGTCCTCTCTAGTTGTGGTAATCGAGAGAGCCCAAGCAAGTTCTACCCGTCTAGGGAGGAACAATGAGGAAAAGACAACTATAGAATAAGCAACTGATTGTGGGAGAGTGTGTCGGTGACTAGTATGTCAACAGAAGGGGATGACTCCTTCTAGTGTCCTATAGGATAGGACGATTAGAGTTTCTGGTGGTCTGTGTGGACTATCTATAGAGGTGGGAGGTTTCTGCCGCTCAAGAGGACAACAATCAACTACAGTCCGGGTCAAGACAAGGAGTTGCACATACGTCGTCGAAGACTAGGTGGTTGAAGACCACCCTAGCTGCAAGGTATTGTCGTTGAGTCTAAAACCATCCTTCCTATTTCATAGTCGTTGATGCGATCTGTGGTTATGGTTTTGTGGTGAGAGAAGAAAAAAATTTCCGTTACCTTCTCCCTCACTTAAAACCCAACAGTGGTATCAGAGCCACATCAATGTACTATGTTTTAGGATTAATCGATATGATCAGTTTTTGGTTTACGAGCTTTTATTTATTGCATACGATGTGAATATTTAAAGGACTGATCTAAATATCCGATAAATACCACATGATCCCAAACTAATATATACATATATATAATATGGTATATATATGCAAACGATACACGTCGCTCAAAATGGTTTTCATGGTGGATGTGTAGTGTGACTATGGCCTATAAACCCCTATGTGTGTTTTTGGTTGGTTGTGATTGTTTGCACTCAGTTTGCGCACCGAGCCCTCTTCTTCTTTTCCAGATGTAACTCGGGATAACTCAAGCTTTATCTTCTACCTTTTCTCCCCCCGAATGTAACTCGGGGTTTCCCAAAGTAATATGTAAAATAGAATAGTTTTATTTCCTGTTGCGTCGAAGACTCGCAGGTGCCCAGACGAGCGGCTGGATGTGCGACACGATCAGTTGGAGGAGCCGACCCGATCGGCTGGTGGACCGAGAAGACCGACTGGTGGTGTAGCTAGTGGCCTGACAAGGAGCAAACGACCTGACCAACTGACCGTCTGGAGGAGCCAGACGATCGGTTGGAGACAACTAAAAGACCGGCCAGGAGGCGAGCCGATCAATCGTGTGATGAGTTGATCAAACCCAGAACGGCCTAAGCACAACATCTTCATCAACAACATGTTACATGTGATGTAGACTTAGATGACCGTAATTCCTTGTGGCTCAAGGAATTACAATAGGATGGCCATAATCATCGCTTTATCATTATTGCATGTTTTCATTGTGACATATAGCATGTATATGATGCATAATATATATGTGGTGATTGGATACATATATGCATATATGAGCATATTAAAATGCCTCAACTAAATATTAAGTTTAAGATGCCTTCCAAAAGTAGCACACATGAAAAGCTTGATCGACCAAGTGTGGGCATGCCCTAGCCGGTGCACCGTCTATCTCGTGGAAGTGTGATGGTGAATATGTGGGTGTTCCCTAGCATGGTGCATATTCATCGTGTTGGTATTTGGGTTAGACTTAACAAGGTGGCCTTGATCGGTTCAAGCACCTTGAGGCATATAGATTAACATGGCAAGGAGTTGTGCATGACATCTATTAAGAGTTGCATATGATGCAATTGGAAAAGGTTGCCTACCTGAAAGATTCTAATTGTGGGTGACAGCCCTAGCTCAGAGGAAATCAGGATCTTGCTCACTAGAAGGTTGTACGCTGCAATCTTCCAAATTGATAGTGAGGGCTATCAATTTGAAAAAAATAGTGGGTGCGATAATTAATTAAAGGCCTAATTATATCGTCAAAATTTTCAAATAAATCAAATTAAGTCAAAAAGAGTTTTGGACTAAATTGCATGTTTCCTTTTGTAGAACAAATGGATGTCAACAATAATCACTTTTCATTGTGATCGGTCCTTCAGAAGGACAAATTGAATGGGAATAATTTCCACAGCTGGTTTAGGACATTGAGAATTGTTCTCACTCAAGAGTGAAATCTCTATGTCCTAGGTACACTAGTGCTAGAGGAACCCACTCCCACCGCACCAAAGGCAGAAAGGGATGCTTACAAGAAGCATACTGAAGATGCCATTGATGTGAAGTACTTGATGTTGTGCTCAATGAACTATGAGTTACAGACACAACATGAGAACATGGGCGTCATTGAGATGGTTCAGCATCTCAAGAACATGTATCAAGACCAAGTACGTGGAGAACCTGACAAGACTGGGATTCCCTCTGAGCCAAGAGCTGGCTACTGATGTGATACTACAATCGTTGCCAGAATCTTACAGTCAGATTGTAATGAACTACAACATGAACAACTTTGACAGGCCACTGACAGAGTTGTTCGGCATGTTTAGGACAGCCAAGGCACATATGAAGAAAGACAAATCTAAATCTGTGACGTTGATCAGCAGAAAGAAGGGTAAGTCTAAAGGTAAGGGCAAGGGCAAAGTAAAGAAGGGTTCTGATGCTAGCCAGCAGTCCAAGTCATCTTCAGCTCTCAAAGCCAAAGGAGGGGTGCACAAGGGAGGCAAATGTCACCATTGTCAAGAGTCCCGGTGGTTCGTGTGGACTATCTATAGAGGCGGGAGGTTTCTTCCGCTCAAGAGGACGATAGTCAACCACAGTCCGGGTCAGGACTAGGAGCTGCACAGACGTCGTCGAAGACTAGGTGGTTGAAGACTGCACTAGCTGCAAGGCATTTTCGCTAAGCAAGCCTCAGGACTAGGTATATCTCGCTAAAACCATCCTTCATATTTCATAGTCGTTGATGCGATATGTGGTTATGGTTTTGTGGTGAGCGAAAATTTTTATTTCCGTTGCCTTCTCCCTCACCTAAAACCCACATAATTGACAGTCAAAAATAGATAGTTGACACCAAAAAAACTTAATGACACCTTAAAACATGATGAACTAATCTACACCAGTAAAAATTTAAATGCCGCCCACTGAATGGGTAAGCGCGACTAAAAATGATAAATTGACACCCAAAGTTACTTAATGGCACCTACATAGATAATTGGCACCCAAAGTATCTTAATTGCGTCCAAACACATGAACTTAATCATCGCCAAGTTAATGGCTATAAATGTCGAATACACGGTCACTAATGATGAATACACGCGTATTTACTTCTCTAACTTCTTCCTCTTTCCTATATTTTTCTCCTCACTTCTCTGATCTTACATCATCACTTCCTTCAACTCTTTTATTTTGTATTTATTTCTTGAGTTACTGAGAAAATGAGAATTCGTATCATTTTTCCTCAAAATTATAACAACATTAGTTTTGTTGGAATCTACTTTTTATAACAAACCTAACGTTTTTATTGGGTTAAAATATTTATCATGGTTAAAAGTTATAAACAAAACAAATTTCTCTGTCATCACATCCCTCCACCTACTATTTTCATATCATTTTTTCTGAAAAATATATCAGTATTAGTCTTGTTAGAATGTATTGTTTATGAGGATTTCAAATGTTTTTATTTGATAAAAAAAAAAAATCATAGTTCAAAAGTTATAAGCAAAAAATTTTCTCTCGCATCACATGATTTTCACCTACCACCCAATAAATGCTCCATCACGTCATTCTCTCCCAATCATTTTCTCTCTCTTAACTATTCTCCTTTCCAACCATCATTAACTGCACCCCTCTACTATCCTGAAATTATCCTATTGTCTCACCGCCACATCAGCTTCTAAACCGGCTTTTCTCCATCAATACCCCTTCTCCCCAGAGTGTAAGGTGCGCTTGACGCACGCTGCACGTGACGGAGACATTTTCATTTCCGGACAGATATATATGTATACAGATGCCGAGGTTCTATGTTCATCTTTTCTCTATGTCAGCAGGCAAAACAGGAGAAAGCGATTTAGCTACTGTCTAATCCATTGTTTGCTAGTTAGTTATAAATAACCCTGTCTCCACCTTCGATTTTTCAGATGTCGTTCAACCTGTTTTACCATTTGGCTACGAGCCAAGTGTTATTTTCCTGCTCTACAAAAATGCCGGTTCTGTTCCGGCTCCCTAACAACCGGAAGTTCCTTTTGTCATTAACGACAGCTACCAGCTACGGTCACTGTCCCTTCAGCGAGCAATCACATGCCGACAAGTACCCAGATCCTATAATCAGGGGTGGGCGTAATCTAGTCAGACCGGGTTTAACTCCAAAATCACAAACCAATTTATACATAGTGGCTTAAAATTATTTCTAACTGATAATGGGATCGGCTAAAAATTATTTTAGACCAAACCTAACTGGTAATGGGATCCGAACCAAATTTAACTTGGCCACAGAAATATGATCAAGTTTAATTAACTCCGGTGTGAAACCAATACTATTAGTGAGTTCTTCTAACACACAATTGTACACTATCTGCAAATTAAGCCTGCAATTGCCCATCAGGTACCGAAGCTCAGGAGGAAATGGGCATAACTCTCACCGGAAGAAAGCTAACATCAAAGTCTATTTATAGTCAACCTGATTGAGATGATTGGGGTGATGGTGCCATTCCTTTATCACACAATTTGTCATATCTTCTTTTCAATAACTTGTGGTGTTTACTTTATAAGAATATATAGTACAAGATTGCTTTTGTATTTATATTAGTATAATGATAAATATATATTAAATTATATTTATCAAAATACACATATGGATCTTTTAATATGTTCATTTCATGTCGTTGGCCAAGTTTGGTCTGAAAGGTTAACCACTCATTCCGATTTTGACCGGACTACATAAGACTGGTTTGTAAAATTTATAGACCAAATTTGACCACATTACCTTCAGACTAGACCAGATGATTTGGTCAAATCTGGTGGTCAAGTTTAGTTTTATGTCCAACCCTGCCGATAATCATTTTTTTCTTCAGATATACCATGCCAAAGTGATTCTTATGGATGAAACCATGCAAAATAGTGTTACACGATAAAGACAGAAGAGACAAATGCATAATCTGCTCATAGTGTTTGCTACCAACGGTGTTGAGATCAACAACGGTGGTCCCACAGAAAGTAGAGTGTAGGAAAGTGACTACTAGAGGGTAGTATAAATATCTGAAATTATATTAGTATGATGATAGGAAGTGTTATCAAAGAATATATGATTTTTCCCAAACCAAACGATCCAAAATATGCATACAATAAGGGAGCTCGGATCACACTTAAGTTGGTGTTTAGTGCAAGCATCATTGTTGAATAAAGTGTAAATGTAATTGAGGAGATCGTGAGGACACCCCATGTGGTTTTTGTTGTAGAAATGTGCCCACGGTCGATTGAAGAAATGACAAAGAAAAATAGTTTGGTCTATTCATGTGTTACATGTATACACCATACTATTTTTATGCTAGTTATCGCCTAAGGCAAGCTTATTACGCCCAAAGCACCAAAATAATATGGAGGGACCAAATCTAACTTTTATGTCAATTATCACCTAAGAGAACCTTATTACACCTACCGAAGAAAAATATAAAATGAACTTGTATAGGACAATTAATGTGCCAAAAGGACTTTTCATAGTGGGTATTATATCCGGAATGTGCGAAGAATTCATGTACATGATTTATTGACACTATGGTTGTATTAGGTCATTTGGATGGTCATATTCACTTTAAATTTAGACATTTATAATGACACACCATGGTTATAGACGCATGCATGACATGACTTGGGAGATAAAGTTTCATCTGATCAAATGCAAGGTTAAGCTCTCGACCAAAAAGAGCTTCTACTTTGACATGTAGGAATAGAGTTTTCAATTTATAAATTGATCACACAACATTAGTACTCACAAGTGTTCGAGGTTCACTTGTAGTGGAGAAAAGACTGTTCATATGATATCAGTACCAACCGTAGAGTTCTACTGGCTTTACTATAGTTACTTAGATTTAAGATGTGAAGGAACTCTATTACATTCTTTGAACTAGGTCTAAGATAAAATAAATAAGAAAACTAACCCTAGAAAGTATTTTTAAAATCAAATGTGTGTGGTGAAGATCATATAGATAAACATCCAAACCAAAGTCTATGCTTATGATTAGACTTAATTATCCATTAATAGCTACCATAAACATATAAATCAAGATCTATTGAGTCAGTTTGCGATATCGCCTTTCCTTGAGACTAAATGTAATTACATGTGTTGTATGTCATGACAAGCACAACACTCAAGGAGACTCTCCTCTTTCATGGTCAAGACGGATATTCTCATCTACTAGGATTCACTAATAGATTACAACCACAACTACTAGCTTAGAGAAACTTTCAATATAGAAATATGATTACTATGAGGAACAAGATGAAATCTATATTATACAGTAATTGTATATGAACAAAAAGAACTTGAGCATTTCAACTCCTCTTTGGTTGGATATCAATCTTGTATAATTTGAATCTAATTGAATAAAAAGTTATTCATTAGATCATTAATAGATTTGGAGGTTTCTCTTTGTTGAAAACTACTAGAGGGGGGGTGAATGGAGTTTTATAGATAATTTAATAATTTTTGAACTCAAACAACCACAATGAAAATATTGGACAAGGAGACACAAGGTTTAGAGTGGTTCCAACTATAGCAAATACTATAGTCGTCAATCCACTACCCGGTTGCTTACCCAACCGGGATTCGAAAAGAAATTTATTTCATTACCTCTTCAAAGAATTTACATAAAATACAATCTCTTTTCCTAAACCCTTCAAGCAGCCTTCACCTAGAAGTAATCGCCAACCTTGAAGCAGCCTTCCCTTGAAGTAGATGCACCAACTCCCGTTGCACCAGCCTTCTGAAGTAGCTTCCTCTTGCGATATCCTTCTTGAAGTAGCTTGAAGTCCCCTTCTCCACCTGAGAAGTCAATCCTCTCCAATCCGCAGCCTCCAACCCTAGGAGTAGCAAGGAGAGTACAAAAGATAAACAAGAACAAGAAAGGAAAAGGAAATTACAACTTATCCTTTAAGCCCGAGGCTTGATATGCCTAGATCAAGCGTAAGATCTCCTAGCCAAGTATGTGAACTTGTGATTGCTGTGGGTAGGAGAATCTAGCCTATAGGAAACGAAATTGAACTAAGGAGAATGTAGACAAATGATCACAATGCTCAAATTGCTTGCAATAGATTGCTCAAGTATGCTCAAGTGTATTCTCAAGTGTAACAAGTGAATTCTAGTGTCCTATGGCTTGTCCTATTTATAGGAATGGCCTAAGTATGCTTAAGGACGTTCTAGATAACTTCTAGGGGTTTCTAAGTGCTTAACTAGCCGTTAGGTACAAAGTTGTTGCTTTAACAACGGCTAATTACTTTATTCTGCAGTTGCTGTCAGAGACCATCTCGGTCGACAAATGGTCGACCGAGACACCTACTCGGTCGAACTTTTGTCGACCGACAGGCTCTCTGGAACAAGTGATTTGCAACGTCTTTCTTCAACTGCCAACTAACTTGTCTATTGTGTCTAACGGCTACTTTGGATCTTTCTCGGTCGAGAAGATTGTCGACCGAGAGTGTCTCGGTCGAGGAGTTTGTCGACCGAGAATGATCCTGTTTCAAGGTTTCAATTTAAGCACTAATTATATGTGTGAGTGTGCAAAGGTGATTCTATTCAAATGGGATGACATGTCTAACTATGGTGTTTGGCTAGGGAAAATCTAACGCTTGATTTACATGCAATTCTAAGTACTTGTACATTATATATTTGTACAAGTTTTACAACATTGATTTCATTGCATGAAAATATAACTAAGTAAGCTCTTGGATTTTCCCTTGCTACTTTGTCATCCTGCACACTCAAGTAGCTCGTTAGATTAATAAGAATGAAATGTTTGTCATAATCAAAACAAAGGGATTTTTAGATGTCCATTTAGCCAACATTTGTATTTAGACAGATGTTCTCAGACTAGAAAACCAATTTTTGAGACAAATAGCTTCTAGGTTGATCTTCAATTACTTGAGGCATGCTTAATTTGTCACAATTGAGTATGTTTAGCTGGCTATTTCACTGTGGAGAAATCCACCTAGTCGAATATTATTGATGGGTGATGGTAGAGGCTCCATTTGAGGTGGGATTTCATCTTTGGTGTGAGGTGCTTCTGTAAAGAGTTGGACCTGAGAGGGGTTCAACTCCTCTCTTCACTGAAGAATACATCTAGCCAATTCCAAACATACCATTATGTACTAAGGAAGGGAGGTATTTATTTCTCAAATGATATCTAATACAGAGAAAAATGGTTAACAAGAAATATAAATATAACTATTTACAAAGTTACAAGATAATCCATATGCAATTGTTTCTCACCTTAAAGGTTGAACTAAAAATAATAAGATTATATTTAATTGTACATCATGTAAATTGTAGTGGAAAATTAGGCCATTACAAGTTATGCTCAACTCCATACTCTTAAAATGTCTCCACGAGTTGTTGTACCCTAAAGAACATACACCTGGATGGGTTAGGAACCACACCCAGAAAAAATGAAGATAAGGGTTAGTAAATACTGTGTTCATAATAAACACATCAACATTTCATGTCAGAAGAGTATATCAAGGGGGTTCCCATTAATGAGGGGTATATTATCAAGTAGGTAGTCCAAAATAATTAAGCAAGAGGACGAACTTCAAAATAATGAAGCATTAAAGAATAGCAAAACCTATTAATGTGTCTTGCCATTAACTAATTTATAAAGTAAATAAGTGCATGTAGATAAAGTAGACTATAGATTACTAAGTGGGCCAAGACACTGAGGATCATTCTTCTAAAATAGGGATGGTGGAATAGCATACATGGGTAGAATAGCGCACCCTGGATGGAAAAGCATGTCCTTTCCTTAAACTTATGGTTATGCATTAGCATCTATATAACTTAAGATAAGTTAAATACCACATGTAGAATATGAAGTAAAGACATATGTCCATTAGTCACATCAAAAATATTGATTACATAAAAGGAGTCACAAACCCATATAATCATTAATAAGTAGAGTTTCAAGAAATTTCAAAATAGTTGCCACAAAAGAGTAAATAATTGTAAGGAGTAGTAATTTCAAGAGAAGCCTCGTTGTGGATGAAATGTATGTCAAATTAATATAATTCTTAAATTAAAATAAAAATTATACATATCGATCTTCATGACTAATGGTTAACTAAAAGTTATAGTTGGTCCAAAGCCGAGTATTTATCCTAGGAATACATTATGTATGTTAGTCAAATCAAAGAAAAAATGTGTATACAATCCTTTTATAGATTTTCATATTGTTCTTGTCATAATGTCAATCACCTATTGACATATTAAGGTTTCTAATCTTATTAAGTGGACATATGAGCCATTGTATATCTATTTTAGTTCTAATATCCATATTAGATACACAAGTCTAAGTATGCATATGTTCCATATATGTGTGGGTAATTCATTCCTCCAATCTAGGTCTTGTAATATCCTCCTCATTTAATATTACACAAAGGATAACTACAGTTGTATCCCATAAATATGAATATGTTGACAAGATTCTTTTTCTTTTGTAATTATCATCAAATATATATACATATGTGTGTCTAGGATTTTCAATTTATGAAACAAATGAGATAAATATATTGAATTTTCATTTTGAAAAATATTAAATATCTTGAATAGATACTTAACTACTTATTAACTCACACATCTATAGGTATACTAGTACTAATGTGACAAATACTAATATAATAGATCAATCATGGTCTAGGCCATCCTCTAGGAATGTATGCATTGTATTAGTATTAACCTATAGTGATTACTTATTTTTAGTCTACTTAGTTTTCATTATTCTACCATACCATGTTTGGTTATTATATAAACCGTGTTAACTAAATTAGAAAATCTAAAACATAGGATCAAAACATTAACCTATTGATCATGTGCTTTAATGGCTATTCATTTACCCATCATCATTTAAGGTCAACTTCATTATGATCCTCATGATTTTGAAATCCAAAGTGGACCCAACCTCTTCAGTTGACGGATGTGAGGTGGTGACTATTAGATATGATGGTGTGTCAAGCAGGTTGTAGGTATACTAGAGTTGCAATCCAATTAAAAGCTTTGTGGAAAGTAATGTGAAGCGGAGATCGTATACTCTTTGAACCATTTGGATATAAGGACAACTAAATGGTATTGGGGTGGAACAAAGTGGATGTGGTAATTAGCCATTGTCATCAACGAGTCGTATAAACATCAAATTTCTATCATTTATCTTAGATGCATATTTCTTTGGTTTAGGAGAGGGTTTCTCTTCTTCAACATCAAAGGCCACCATAGGTTGGGGCTAGCGGTGGTGGTTTTTAGTGATCATGATGGAATCCAAACTAGTGATGAGACCGAAGATGTAGAGATTATATTACTCTATGGGAGGTTGGACGACAGGTGGGGAAGAACTTTTTAGACTCAGCATTGCTTCACGAGTCTAGGTGAGATAATTTTGTGTGGGATGTCTTATGGATGTTTGTTATACTTCAGCGGAGATTAAACTAAGATAGAATGGTCTACCTCTTGTATCTCATATTGTGGAAGGAGGTGGATGGGATCCCTCACTACATGTGTCGGTGAACTTGTTGTAGGTCAATCCATGTAGTAGGTTTTAATGGGAGGAAGAAGAAGGTGTAATAGTGCAATTTGATCTCTTTAAGGTAATGGTGTAGGACTAATGGAGGGAGTTTTATAGGAGAACCACAACACAACACCCCCCATACCACTGCACTTATCAGTGAGAATGCTACACATCCAAACTGTGAGGGTTCTACGAAATTGACCAGGGTTTCTAGCATTATGTGTAGAGAAGAGGGAAAGGCAAGTGGATTACTAGGGAACAGTGGGGAGAGTGGAAGAGAGAGAACAGAAGAAGAGGTAGAGGAAGGGTGAGAATTGTTAGGTTTTAGGTGAGGGAGAAGGCAACGGAAACAAAAATTTCTCTCACCACAAAACCATAACCATGGATCACATCAACGACTATGAAATAGGAAGGATGGTTTTAGCGAGGTGTACCTGGTCCTGAGGCTTGCTCAATGAAAATACCTCACAGCTAGTGTGGTCTTCAACCACCTAGTCTTCGACGGTGTCTATGCAGCTCCTGGTCCTGACCCAGAATGCGGTTGACCGGCGTCCTCCTGAGCGAAAAAAATCTCCCGCCTCTATAGATAGTCCACACGGACCACTAGGAACTCTAGTCATCATGTCCCACAGGACACTAGAAGGATTTATCCCCTTCTGTCAGTGTACTAGTCACTGACACACTCTACCACAACCAGTTGATGTCCTGTAGTTGTCTTTCCCTCGCTATTCCTCCCTGGATAGGTAGAACTTGCTTGGGCTCTCTCAGTTGCCACAACCAAAGAGGACAACTTTGCAGAGAAACTGATGTTTTGAGTTGTGCTTTGAAAAAACCCCAGCACCCCTCTATATATAGGAGGGGTCAGGGTCAGGGTTCTCATCCCCGGGCAATGTGGGACTAAAGTTGCAGTAGAAGGGTCTAGAATTTCCATGAACTGATTGTACTGTGGTAGTCGAACCGGTCATTTCACAAACGATCTGGTCAGATGGAAGTGTGAGATGATCGGTTCACCAGTTGAACCATTCATTTCACATTCCTGACTCACCTCCAATTGACTTTCCTCTTTCGATTCCAACTAATCCAAAGATTAATTCTTGTCCCAATCGAATTGTACAAGTTAAACAAAAAACTTTTCTCACAAATCAGGACAACCCAACCTTGCTTGTTTGGTCTAGTCTAACGATTGGTTCACCAAGTTAACCGGTCATCTCACTGACCTTGATCCGATCGGTTCACCTAGTGAACTGATCAGTTGGTGGTCCAGATTGTGTAGAACACAATCAATGCAGTTCTCAATCAATCCGACACTCAAATCAATTAGTTCAACACTTGAACTTGATGATTCTGAGTCAAGTCAATTGATTGAATGTTTGATTGAGTACCTAAACACCTTTAGTAATCAATCCAAACATCATTCATGGATAAACTCCTCTTCTAGGTAAATCCTTTGTGTGTGACCCTATAGGTCCCATTTCACGTTGGCAGTGAATGTCCATAACTAGCTTATGACATCACAAGCAAAGAGCGGTGCCTAATCGCACATTAGTGCTACCCAAGTGAAAAGAAAAGTTTGAGAAAAACTGTCAATCCTACACTTTGTGATTGGTGTTCCAATGAGTGTATAATTCCTTTGTCTCTGATATCCTGAATGAACTCAAGGCATGGAGTTGTCATCCTTTCAACATTCATTCATGTTCCTTGATCCAAAGCAGACTATCTGAGATATGTGTGCCATCAATATCACATATTGACTCACGTGCATGTGCATGCCTTTCTCAGTCTCACTTATCAAGTGGCCATGGACATCATACTCCCTCAGGAGGGACGAATCCCATATGTATCACTCACAGTCAAAACCCCATGTGTCAAAGTCACCCAATCATCACCTTTATTACAATCCATATTTCAGGACCACATTTGATGATGTCAAAGTGTACCCAATGACATGTGATGAGTGCAGTGATTTTAGGTCTAAGAATCACAATCACCACCATCACTGTGAGAGCTGACTGTGACTACCATGTCATGGTTCTATGTGTCACTCTCACGGTGGGTCTGTCCAATACACTGTTCTCTAACATGTATCTATGTGCTTGGTTTGATATCAGATATCATGACTAATGAGACTCTGTCATCAATTAAAACACACTCTAGTTTTGTTGTGTCATTGTTGTCTATCAACCTTCCACAATGACATCTGACTAGGAAAAAATAAGAAAGTACAAACTCTTAGCATCCGTATGATTTCATTTTTTAGGTCCTTAACCTGAAGACATACGTCAGTGAGTACTGTCATTCTCTAGACATTCATTATGTTCTATCATTATCTCATAACTAATTGAACCAGAATAAATTGGAAGCATAATGTATCCCAATCCAAATCATCATATGATTGGCTCTCAGGGCATCCATACCAACAAACTCCCACTTTCACTGTGAGTCAATCACATTTGAATCATATTCTTAGTGATCTCCAAACGTGTCCCACATGTTTCTACTACTCCAGTGCTAATGCAGTGATTTAGAAACACCTTGCTTTAGTCAGTATATTGCATGTTTCACATATCTTCATTGTACGACATATCGTATGAGATGGAGTTGTCGTAATATGCGATCTGATATTCCTTGTCTAACACTTAGCTCCATTGTTTGACTCAGTATTACTACTCGTCATCAACATTTGGAATATCTATAAATTCATCTCTATGGACTTCTAGATCCATATAGTATACTTTGTTGTTCATAACACAAGGATACTTGACATTCCCTTTTAGAATTAAATGGCTTTTAAATCAAAAAGTTTTCATTTATCAACTCATATTCACTTTTATATTTTATATTTGATACCATTTTCTATCATTTCATAAGCTTGCATCAGTGTAACTCTTTACACCCAACTCTTCCGTATATTACCATAGAAGTAGTACTTCATAAGTACCAAACAAGTTCTTCATGGTATTTCAATGACCCTCATTGGACGTAGATCAACATCCACTTGTCACATGAGTTAACAGGATGAGCATATCATATTATCATGTCCAATACATACAAGATGATGAATGTATATTTTCTTGTCATGTCTAATACACACAAGATAATGGGATGATTACATACATGATAGATACATATCTATCTATGTGTTCCTATTCTTCAAAATAATTTGGGACACTTGGCATCTTAGATACTAACTCCATGTAACATGGACAAGTTTTCTCCCACTGAATCTATACATATTGAACCCTTCAATATAGATTGCCAATGTATGCTCTCTCTTTACCAGGTCAAGAGGTTTTCAAGAACTATCTCTATAGATCTATATTCCTATCACATAGGGCATTTCTCTATTTTCCCTTAAAGAAGGTATTTCCATACCAGTTTCCATGTTAGAATATTTCATTCCTCATCATCATGTGGAATGTGAATATGCTTCCACTAAGTCTTTGTAATCATATATCCCTTCTTTATTTTGATATATCAGTCAAACCTTTTGACTATATAATCAAAGTAAAGACTTCCAGTTCTGAGTTGCTTGCACTTAATCAATCCCATTGATCAATCTCTTATAACTTATAGACTGCATTTGCATTAATGGAATTATAAAACCCTTCAGGTTGTGTCACGTACACAGCCTCATGTTATTCCTACTAGGAATCTAGTTTTAATATCCATATGCCAAATCTCATAGTCTTCAAGTTCCAATAGCAAGCATGATCCTTTGTTTGAATGTCATCCATGTCAGTCTTAACTCTTAAGACTCAATTACACTTATGGGTTTTATCCCAACAACTGCTACCATAAGGTGATAACTTAATTGGTTCATATGGAAGTCATTTTGGATCTTATGGCCTCAAGACATGACTCAAAATCTAGTCCCTCAACATCATTTAGATTATTGGCTCATCACATGACCAATTCATCACCTAGATATATGAGGTGTATATGTTACATAAGGAATTTGAGAATCCAAAACACTTGTGATTCTTAATCTCCTTTATTTAGTATAAAGCATGTTCTTTAGAAGAATTCTAGAAGGCTAGTTATTTTATGATCATGCTCTAACTATTTAGAGTATGACTCATTCTTTGATTTAGACATCACTATGCCTTAATCATGAGTTCTCTATGATACACTATCATAATTACTCACAAGGTCCTAAAACATTTAGTTTAAGCATCCCATTCATTGATCACATCAAGGAGTTAATACTCTTACCAAATTTGTGCTTCATTTATGATATTCTTGAACACTTCAAAATATTCATATTGGTATTTCACTAAACACCATCTGAAGCATTAGCATTTATTCCAATAGGCATGTATATACATCAGTATGTATTATACCTCATAGAATTGTCATTCTCCCACTACATCTAGTGAAGATTGACTTGTCATCATTCCCAATAAATAAGACATTCATATCTCTTAATGGTTCATTAACCAAAAGAGTCTTGCTTGTCCATCAACATGGAAACTAGAGATGAATTTCTCATTCATAGATGATAATGCTAATTAATTGTTTGATTCATCAATAACTTTTTGGCATCATTTTATCTTACGCATACCAAGTACCACAAGATAAAAGGGCATTGCCACAAAAGATCATATCTTTAAATTGAAACATCAACTTTATTGATAGACATCCTTGTCATTACAAGATGTAGAAATAAAGTGTTTCTATTTATTGGAAAAATGAAATAGCAATTCATAACTCTATTACATGCTCTTTGGGATGAAATAAACTAAAAAGTACTCCTATCTATGGCAACAACACTTGCTCCAATGATGAGAGCTCCTTCTTGGTCCTTTCATAAAGGCCATCACTTCTTTTCAGATCCTGCATATCATATATGTCAGATCCATATCTTGGTATCATATACCTCAAATAATGAAGCATTTCAAGTTTATTTCAAGATACCTGAGGTGGAGATTTCCATCCCCTCCTTCTTCTTCTTTTGTTCATCCAAATAGAGAGGGAAATTTCTCATCCAATGTCCTGGCTCTTGACAATGGTGATATTTGTCTCCCTTGTTCACCCCTCCTTTGGCCTTGAGAGTTGAAGATGACTTGAGCTGCAGGCTAGCATCAGAACCCTTCTTTGCTTTGCCCTTGTCCTTGCCTTTAGACTTACCCTTCTTTCTACTGATCAACATAACAGATTTGGGGTTGTCTTTCTTCAATTGTGCCTCAGCTGTCCTCAACATGCCTAACAACTTTATCAGTGGCTTGTCAATGTTGTTCATGTTGTAGTTCATCACGAACTGACTATAGGATTCTGGAAACGATTGCAGTATCACATTAGTAGACAACTCTTGGCTCAGAGGGAATCCCAGTCTTGTCAGGTTCTCCACATGACCAATCATATTGAGTGTGTGAGGACTAATTGGATCTCCTTCTGTCATGAAGCACTTGAATAGTGCCCTGGAGACATCATATCTCTGTTGTCGTGCTTGGTCTTGATACATGTTCTTGAGATGATGAACCATCTCAATGACATCCATGTTCTCATGTTGTCTCTGCAACTCATAGTTCATTGAGCACAACATCAAGCACTTTGCATCAATGGCATCTTCAGTATGCTTCTTGTAAGCATCTCTTTCTACCTTTGGTGTGGTGGGAGCGGGTTCCTCTGGCACTGGTGTATCTAGGACATAGAGCTTTTGCTCTTGAGTGAGAACAATTCTCAACATCCTAAGCCAGTTGTGGAAGTTGTTCCCATTTAGCTTGTCCTTCTAAAGGATCGATCACAATCAAAAGTGATTATTGTTTCCAGCCATTTGTTCTACAAAAACGAAATATGCAAAATTTTAGTCCAAAACTCTTTTGACTTAATATGATTGATTTGAAAATTTTGATGATATAATTAGGCCTTTATTAATTATCACTCCTACTATTTTATTCCAATTGATATCCCTCGCTATCAATTCAAAAGATTGCAGTGTACAACCTTCTAGTGAGCAAGATCCTGATTTCCTCTCAGCCATGGACCAACTAGGGTTGTCACCCACAACTAGAATCTTTCGAGTAGGCAACCTTCACCAATTTCATCATATGCAACTCCTGATATATGTCATGCACAACTCCTTGCCATGTTCATCTCTATGCCTCAAGGTTCTTGATCCGATCAAGGTCACCTTGTTAAGTCTGTCCCAAACGCCAACATGATGAATATTCACCCAACTAGGACAGACCCACATATTCACCATCACACTTCCATGAGATAAACGGTGCACCACGCTAGGGCGTTCCTACACTTGGTCGATCAAGCTTTTCATGTGTGCTACTTTTTGGAAGGCATCTTAAACTTAATATTTAGTTGAGGGGTTTTAATATGATCATATATGTATATATGTATCCAATCACTACATATATAGTACATATCATACACATGCTATATCCTACAATTAAAACATGCAATAACGATAAAGTGATGATTATGGCCATCCTATTGTAATTCCTTGAGCCACAAGGAATTACAATCATCTAGGTCTACATCACATGCAACTTGTTTTTGATGAATATCTTGTGCTTAGACCATTCCGTGATCGATCAGCTCATCACACGACTGATCGGCTCGCCTCCTAGCTGGTTGGTTGGTTGTCTCCAACTGATCGGCTGGCTCCTCCAAACGGTCGATTCGTCAGGTCCTCAACTCCTCGTCAGGCCTCCAGCTGTACCATCAGCTGGTCGTCTCAGTCCACCAGCCGATCGCACCTCCAGCCGCTCTTCTGGGCACCTGCCAGTCTTCGACGTAATAGGAAATAAACTATCCTACTTTTACATATCTCATTGGGAAACCCCGAGTTACATTCGGGGGGAGCAAAGGTAGAAGAGAATCTCGAATTATCTTGAGTTACATCAGAAAAAGAAGAAGACGGCTTGGTGCGCAATCTGAGATGTAAACAACCACAACCAACCAAGCACACATAGGGGTTTATAGGCCATAACCACACTAAACATCCACCATCCAAACCGTTTTGAGCGACGTGTATCGTTTGCATATATATACCATATCATATATGTATATATTTAGTTTGGGATCATGTGGTATTAATTGGATATTCACATTTATCCAGTTAAATATTCACATCGTATGCAATAAATAAAAGGCGGTAAAACCAAAAACCGATCATATCGATTATCCTAAAACATAGTACGTTGATGTCGCTCTGATACCACTGTTGGGTTTTAGGTGAAGGAAAAGGCAACAGAAAAAAAAAATTCTCTCACCACAAAACAATAACCACGGATCACATCAACGACTATGAAATAGGAAGGATGGTTTTAGCGAGGTGTACCTAGTCCCGAGGATTGCTCAGCGATACTACCTTGCAGCTAGTGCAGTCTTCAACCACCTAGTCTTCGATGACATCTGCGCAGCTCCTGGTCCTGACCCAGACTGCAGTTGACCGTCGTCCTCCTGAGCAGTAAAAATCTCCCGCCTGTATAGATAGTCCACTCAGACCACTGGGAACTCTAGTCATCCTGTCCCACAGGACACTAGAAGGAGTCTTCCCCTTCTGTCAGTGTACTATCACCGACACACTCTCCCACAACTAGTTGTTGTCCTGCAGTTGTCTTTCCCTTGTTGTTCCTCCATGGATGGGTAGAACTTTCTTCGGCTCTCTCAGTTACCACAACCAGAGAGGACAACTTTGCAGAGCAACTGATGTTTTGAGTTGTGCTTTGAGAAGCCCCTAGTACTCCTCTATATATAGGATGGGTCAGGGTCAGGGTTCGCAGCCCCGGGAAATGCTGGACCAAAAGTGGGAGTAGAAGGGTCCGAAATTTCCATGAACTGATTGCACTGCAGTAGCCAAACCAGTCATTTCACAAACGAACTGGTCGGTTGGGAGTGTGAGCCGATCGGTTCACCCGTTGAACTGATCATTTCACATTCCTGAATCACCTCCAATTGACTTTTCTCTTTCGTTTCCTACTAATCCAAAGATTAATTCTTGTCCCAATTGAATTGTACAAGTGAAATGAAAAAAATTTCTCACAAATTGGGACAACCCAACCTTGCTCGTTTGGTCTAGTTGAACCAATCGGTTCACCAAGTGAATCGGTCATCTCACTGACCTTGAGACGATTGGTTCACCCAGTGAACCGGTCGGTTGGTGGTCCCAGATTGTGCAGAACACAATCAATGCAGTTCTCAATCAATCTGACACTCAAATCAATTAGTTCAACACTTGAAGTTGATAATTCTAAGTCAAGTGAATTGTTTAAATGCTTTATTGAGTACCTAAACACCATTAGTAATCAATCCAAACATCATTCATGGATAAACTCCTCTTCCAGGTAAATCCTTTGTGTGTGACCCTATAGGTCCCATTCCACATTGGCAGTGAATGTCCATAACTAGCGTATGACATCACAAGCAAAGACGGGTGCCTAGTCACACATCAGTGCTACCCAAGTGAAAAGGAATGTTGGAGAAAAACTTTCAATCCTATAGTCTATGATTGGTGTTCCAGTGAATGTATAATTCCTTTGTCTCTGATATCCTGAATGAACTCAAGGCATGGAGTTTTCATCCTTTCAACGTTCATTCATCTTCCTTGATCTAAAGCAGACTGTCTGAGATATGTGTGCCATCAATATCACATATTGACTCACACGTGTGTGTGTGTGCATGCCTTTCTCAATCTCTCTTATCAAGAGGCCATGGACATCATACTCCCTTAAGAGGGAAAAATCCCATATCTATCACTCACAGTCAAAACCCCATGTCTCAAAGTCACCCAATCATCACCTTTATAACAATCCATATTTTAGAATCGCGTTTGATGATGTCAAAGTGTACCCAATGACATTTGATGAGTGCAGTGATTTTAGGTCTAAGAATCAAATCACCACCATCACTGTGAGAGCTCACTGTGACTACCATGTCATGGTTCCATGTGTCACTCTCACAGTGGGTATGTCCGATACACTGTTCTCTAACATGTATCTATGTGCTTGGTTTGATATCACATATCATGACTAATGAGACTCTGCCATCAACCAACATACACTCTAGTCTTGTTGTGTCATTGTAGTCTATCAACCTTCCACAATGACATCCGACTAGGGACAAAACAAGAATGTACAAAATCTTAACATCTGTATGATCTCATTCTTCAGGTCCTTAACCTAAAGACATATGTCATTGAGTATTGTCATTCTCTAGACATTCATTTTGTTCTATCATTATCTCATAACTAATTGAACCAGAATAAATTGGAAGCTTGCCTTTGATATTTATCAAATCAATTATAATGTATCCCAATCCAAATCATCATATGATTAGCTCAGGGCATACATACCAACAAGATTGACATCATCGGTCATGATGGCAGCTACACCCGGTGTGAGGAACACACCAATGAAGGGACACAAACATGGGGTTGTTTTCATTACAGGTTATTGAATGAAATGTTAAGTATTTGGATATGAATTTAAGTTTGTGAATTCAATTAATTAAAGGAGTGGATAAATGATGCTTGATTGGCTTGAAATTTGATCTTTAAACCAAACAATAAATGAGGGACCAAATTTTAATGTTAGTTTCAACTTTAGAACTTATTAGATAATTACTTTAGTGTTTGCAATTTAAGTTCACAAGTAATACATTTAGTGCTTTTCTTAATCGATTTGAAACAATATTTCATTTATTAACTTCCTTTTGTCAAGTAGACTTAGAAGGTTTCTATATTTACACATTAGGGTCGAAACTAGTTAAATGGGCAAATTGGTATAATAAATTCACAATTAAAGACTTAATTAATATGATATATCATTAACCTAATATAAAATGTTATTTGTTAAAAAAATATTTTCTTGGTTCCAATCACTCTAGTTAATCTAAATCAAGGAAAAATGGATCTACATTAATATAATTGAAAAAAATCTTAAGAAATAGGGAATATTAGATTACGTACCAAGATTCTGGTATGTTATAACACTTCACCCCTTTTAGAGAATCACATCTCCAAAATCTATTCATTCATAACCTATCCCAGCAATATGCCTGACATCAACCATTTCCACATTTTTTGGGTACATCTAAATCATCCATTACTATCTCATGATATTCAGATTGGCAAGGTTTAGTTATCCTAATTAGACACTAGTTATACTTGTGTGAGATTCATTGAGGACTTTTTCAAGGGTTACCTAATTCATTTGTTACCAAATTTGGACAATACTAAAGTTGAATTACTCTCCTGAGTTACTAAGGTACAAGACTCCACCTATAAAAATGATTAACTATCACATAACTAATCCCTTAAAGTGGTAGAATGGGATAAATCAAATATATCCAAAATTCTAATTCATTGTTCTGCTCGTAGGTTTAGGGTTTAAAGGTTGGCTCAACCATTTAAGGGTGTCTCACTCAGGAGTTCCTTATTCAAACTTCATGTAGTGGTGACTTGGTTCATAATGTTATTTATAAAATCTAAAAGCTTTTTCTTTTTGTATAAATATATTATAATAATGAAAATTTGTTGACGATAAAAACTCATGTGATATGAAGCTAAAAAATTGGCACCATAATCAATGAGAGAACCAAGTCAATCACTTTTTATCATAGCTAATTCTATTGAAAGATTATAAACCTCCAAGGGTTGATAATGGTATAATAATAATATATCTAACTCATACCATAGGTGAAATGGGTGATTTCAACTTTGACTAGGTCCGTATAGGTTACTTCACATGTCAGTTTCCACACCTTAAATGCATTTGATCTTGTCATCTAATAATTAACCACAACTTGGGACATTTTTTGGTTATATGCCATGTGAGACATCATATGATGATTATGAAAGGGATATTTGTACATTATTTGGTTATAAATCAAAGGCCAATTGACTTACTGTGTTTGTTTAATATTAAGATAATGAATAAACTTAACAATGTCCTAAGAATATTTTAGTGGATGACATATAGTTTAGGTCAAGGACCTAAACTTGAGATCATATATATATATATATATATATATATATATATATATATATATATATATATATATATATATATATATATATATATATATATATATTAAGAATATACATTATTGTTATGTGCCTAGTCAGTATCTATTGTGGATAGTATAGGACAACAATAGCACACAACACTAACATGTCTAGTGAGTGATGACTATGTCTCTTTAGTCATGATGTTGGATATCAACTCAGATGCATGGGTACTTGTTAGAGAACAAATTAAATTGGATAGATCCACATTGAGACTGACACATCAAAGTCATGTAATGACATGTCAAAGTCATCAATGTGATGGTGGTGAATGTCACCCTTAGATTTGAAGTCAGTGTAGTAACACATGTTGTTCAATGAACTTTGACACTAGCCCAATATGCTCTAAAAAATGAGCTTCCAAAAAGGTGATGATTGGGTACACTATGACACATGAGGCATATTATGAGTGATCTAAATGGAAATTTTCCCTCCTTTGGAGTGATATCCCCAGTCACTTAATAAATGAGAATATGAAATGCTTGATACATGCTCATGTGAGTTAATACATGATATTGGGCTCACACTATCTCGAATAGTCTACTCTAGTTCAAGGAATAAGATTGAATGATTAAGAGGATGAAATTCCATGTCTCGGCATCAATTTGGATATCTATAATAAAGGGATTCTATGATCATGGTAACATTGTTCACTCATGGTAACATTGTTCACTTTATAGGTTGTAGTTATCCACCAACTCATTCCCATTACATGGGTGACAATGATGTGTGGATAGAAACCAATATTTGCTTGTGTTGTTTTGGACATCACTACGAACATAATTAGGAACATGTCGGGTCATAGCATATGGATGCATAAGGGATTTGATGTTCACAATCAAACATATGATTGGAATTATTTTGAATTTACCATGTGATTAGGAAACTAGAATGTTTGATCATACAACCTTATTGATTGGGTCAATAGATCAATTGATTGTCAATTTATCAATTGATATTTCAATTGGACACACATGACCAACTAATGAGGTCACTTGATTGGGCTATCACAATGTTATAAGAAAAATCTAAAATTGGAAAACAAGTCAGTTCTGGATCTAGACTATTGTGATCGGCCAATTTTAAAATGTGACTGGGCGGTTAGGATTTGTGATAGGGAGATCACAAGACATGATCGGTCTATCACAAATCATGTTTGATATGCATTAAATTGTTTTTATGATTGATATTTGGAAAGGGATTGGAATTAAGTTTTTATAAGTCCATGACTCTCCTATATAGAGGGGGCATGTGCCAATGGGTGGGACACAACATTTGTGATAACTTGTGAAATAAGTTGGCCATAAACCATCTTTCTCTTGGAGAGGAAGGCCCAATGGGTGGGACATAACATTTGTGATAACTTGTGAAATAAGTTGACCATAAACCATCTTTCTCTTGGAGAGGAAGTTACTCTAAGGACCGTTGTCCAAGATAGGTGTAGAAAGGGAGTTCTAGGATGCCTATCATGTCGACAACACATGTTCCTCTTTGACTTGGTGACCAAGGTGGTGCACCACGTTCTCCCTCATCTATGTGGATGAAGTAGAGGCCAAGGAACATGTGCAGAGGCTTGGAGAACATGTTCTACAAGATGACAACAAGTTGTTGCTTGGTGCTTAATCTGGATCTTCTTCTTCTTATCTATATGGAATTCTTGGTGGTTGTCCTAGATCTAAATCTGTAGGATTAGTTCTTGACTGACATAAGATATGTCTACTTGTTGAACAAGTACTATGCACAAATATATCACCTTTACTCTCTCTTATGTCATTTATTCATTGACATTTTATAGCTATGATGGACCCAATGACTTGGGTAGAAAGGAAAGACATTTTCATTATTTCTCTATGCCCCCTTCTCTAAAACCCAATAGTGGTATCAGAGCCGACATCATACGCTTCTAACGTCGGTTATGGGTTTGAACTGTAAATGATTTTTTGGACAAATAAATGGCAACCTTATATCCAAGATAATCACCTAATATCATATATGATATGATATTTGTATATATTCCATATAGCCATGCAATGCCTTGAAATTTTGATTTTGTTTGGTGTATATAGATATGATAGTTAGATCATCGTGATGTGATCTAAAAAATGTAATATTACTATTTAAATTTTTATCAAGCATCATGTAACATGTATATGACTTGTGTGTTATGCCTCTCTCTATTCATTTTCCATATACATTTTAATTATGCAATTAGAATATGATGGTGTGAAGCATCATTTGTGCACTATTGTGGAGAGGAGGTGAAAATCAAGAGCCCATGCCAAAGAGTATGGTCCTTGGAGGGTTTGTGATCAAGATGATATGATGGGTCAACAAAAATACAAGATCTACCCAAATTAGGGATATCTGATTGGCTAATCAGCTTGCCCGATCAGGGATCTGGAAACCTAAAAGGACAACATTAGGATTACATATTGATGTTAATCTCTTAGTTTTTTTTCACAACACTTGTTAGCTCAAGTTGTTGTATTAGCTTCCATATCCAATTTTATCACATGTGGTGATCTTTATAGTATATGATATGTACAATAATGTATATGTAATGGTGATTGGATACATATGTATATATATCAATCTCTAAATATAACATCAATCTTGAAGATACCTTTGAAGTGTGATACAAATGAAAACCTTGTTCGACTAAGTGTGGCACATCGTCTACCTCAAGGAACTATGATAATATGTGGGCCTACCAAGTAGGATACATACTTATTGTATTGGCCTTGGGTTGGACTTGACTAGGTGACCTTAAAGGGATTAAGCACCTAGAGGCATAAAGGTGGCATATAATTCCTACGATGAATTTTTAACATGGAGTTGTGCAACCATCTATCCAATAATTACATATGATGCAATTGGTAACTGTTAACTACCTTAGTAATTAAGTAGTGTGTGTCGACATTGGCTGAGAAATAACTTGATTATTTTGGATCTTGGATAACTAGAAGATTGCTCAATGTAATCTTCCAAATGAATAGTGAGGGCTATTAATATGAATAAAATAGTGGGAGTGTAATTAATTAAAATCCAAGTTAAATCCATTAATGAAATTACTTTTCCACTCAATGGACTCATGAAAATATCTTCTTTATAGATCTATGGCGAACACAAATCATAATCTATGTTAATTGTGATATGTCCTCAAGAAAGGGAAACTACATGGGAATAACATTAATGACTATTCAAGATGTTGAGAATTGTTCTCACTCATGAGCATAAGCTCTATATCCTGGACAATCCAATACCTAATGAACCAACTATGAATTTTTCTATAGCATGTGATACTTACAAGATGCATTTTGATGATGTTATGGATAAGATTCCTGATGATTTTCTCCATGAATCACAAGATTCATAAGAAACATGAAAATATGAATGTTATTGAGATGATAACACATCTCAGGAACATGTGTTAAGAACAAGTAAGACAAGAGAGATATGATGTTTCCAAGGTCATATTGTTTAAGATGTTGAGAATTGTTCTCACTCGTGAGCATAAGCTCTAAATCCTGGACACACCAATATCTAATGAACCAACTCTGAATTTTCCTAGAGTGAAAAGTGATGCTTAGATGAAGCATTCAAATGATGCTATAAGAATCAAATGTTTGATTCTTTGCTCCAAGAATCATGAGCTTCAAAAGCAACATGAAAACATGGATGTTATTGAGATGATAGCACATCTCCAGAACATGTATTAAGAACAAGTAAGACAAGAGATATATGATGTTTTCAAGGACCTGTTTAAGTGCAAAATGGAAGAAGATGGTCTAGTGGACCCCATGTACTCAAGTTAATTGTGTATGTCAAAAGTCTTAAAAGATTGGGATATCCTTTCGGTCAACAGTTGTACATAGGTGTAATCCTACAATCATTGTAGGATTCATACAGGAAATTTTTCATGAATAACAACATGAACAATGTTTTTAAGCCATTGATTGAGCTACTTGGCATGTTGAGAACTACTAAGGCGCAAATGAAACACAAGCCTAGTTCAATACTGATGGACAAAAAAGGGAAAAGAAAGATAAAAGGCAAAGCTAAGAAAGGTTCTAAATCTAGTCAAAAATCTTTTGTACTTAAAGCAAAAGGAGGAGTGGCTAAGGAAGGAAATTTTCACCATTGTCACCAAGATGGACCTTGGAAGAGAAGTTCCCCTCACTACTTTGTAGAGTTGTAGAACAAGAAGCAGGGGATCGATATATCCACTTTATATATATATATATATATATATATATATTATTGAAATAATTATTTACTTCTTCATCATAGCTATGGGATACCATATGTGGATCTCACATATGCTCAAATATGTAGGAACTACAAAGAAGTAGATCACTGAACAAAGTGGAGGTGGAACTACGTGTTGCAAATGGATAGATAGTTGTTGCCACTGTAGTAGGCCCTATTGTTTATCTCTTCCTAGTGGGCTTGTCATAGAGTTGATGAACTATTATTATGTATCGGTCATAAATAGAAGCATTATTTATGTATCTTGTTTGGATATGAATGGTTTTTTGTTTCTAATAAATTGGCTGTATTTCTATTTCTAAAGATGAGATCTTTTATGGAAGTTCCCCTATGTCAAATGGTCTTTATTTATTAAATCTTGAGACAAGTGTATATAACATAAATACTAAGAAGTTAAAACTCAATGCCTCAAACAAAACATATCTTTGGCTCTATTGCCTAGGGCGCATAAATGAGAGGTACATTTCTAGACTTTGTAAAGATGGTTATCGAGCTCATTTGATTTTGAATCAATAGAGACATGTGAATGTTGTTATTGGCAAGATGATAAAAACACATTTCACTAAAAATAGTGACAGAGCTAGTGACTTATTAGGACTATTATATAATAATGTGTGCAAAACTTTTAGTACAAGTGCTAGAAATGGGTATAAGTACTTCATTACTTTTACTGATGACTTTAGTACATGTGGATATGTGTATCTTATTAAACACAAATCGTAATCCTTTTTAAAGTTTTAGGAATTCATGAATGCAGTACAAAACCAACTTGGAAAAAGAATCAAAACACTTCCATCAAATTGAGGTGATAAATATCTTAACCAAGATTTTGAGGTCCTTCTGAGAGATTGTGGTATTTTATTAGAATGGACTCCACCTGGAATATCCCTACTTAGTGGTGTATCAGAAAGAAGGAATCACACCTTATTGGACATGGTACGATCAATGATGAGTTTAGCTAATCTTCCTCTTTCATTTTGGGGACATGCTCTTACAACCACCATGTTTACATTTAACCTTATACCTTCAAAATCCCTTGAAAAGACACCATATGAGATATGGAATGGGATACGGCTTAATATGACTTTCATGAAAGTTTGGGGATGTAAAGATTATGTCAAGAAACAGTCATGTGAACAACTTGGACCCAAATTAGATAAATGTACCATTGTTGGATACCTAAGGAAACTAAGGGTCACTATTTTTATACTCCATCTAAAAAACAAAGTCTTTTTAGCCATAGATGTTGTATTCCTTCAAAAGGTATTTATTTTCATAGGAATCAATTAAAGGAAAATAGAGCTTGAAGAAGTTCAAAACCAACAAGATAACATTGATCTATGGAGGTATATGAGGAACAAGAGGAACCTGAAACTATTGTGAAACCTCAAGTCCCTATTGTAGCAAAGGAAACTCAAAGGTCTAGTAGAGCACATCTTGTTCCAGAGAGGTATAGATTTCTCATGACTAAAGAAGATGGTGTGTTGGTTATCTAAGTGTATGGAAATATGGGGGAAAAGTAGGCAGCAGAAATGAATTTTTTTGCCTATATTTTCCTTAACCAGCAAACTGTGTCAGCAATGATGTTCCTAGGAAAGAGGGTGCAAGACATACCTTGTCCTATAGAAAGTCCAGTGACTATTTTTAGAGAGATATGTGCTTCCTTCACAAGATGCATAGGAATGACAGTCATAGACATCCTTCTTTTGTAGCACATGGAGACGGTGGTTGATGACATCCTCATAGTTAGCAAAAAAACCCTCCACGCCTCTATGCAGTCCATGAGGACCACCAAGAACTCCATATTACACTTTTAAAGCCAAAGGGAATTCCGTTTGTCAATGTGCTAGTATCAACTTCATTCCCCCTTGCTATCTCTTCCTTTTGGATAAGACTTCTTGGCTCTCTCACAAATTACCAAAACTGTTAGATGAGGAATCTTGAGAAAATTTCTTGACTTCCTCTTTACACTTCATGTCTATTGTGTGTCTTGAGACTTGGCCACCCCCTCCTTATATAGAAGTGGATGGGATAGGGTTTCCAAAAACCCAGGGGATAAGAAAGATCAAATCTCATGGTTTGACGGCTGCTACACATAGCAGTTGGTCAAATGGCACACCTGGTCGATCGAATGTAATATCCATTCGGTTGATTGATTTGTGGTCAGTGGCACAATAATATTGTCTTTTAATGTGATTATTAATGCACATCTTTACACATATTATTAATCATTTAACCCAGTCAAACTGGTCATTTTACATATTTTGTCTGACCCAATCATACTTGACATCCAATTGGTCGATTGGACACTCCAACTGGTCGACTGGATAATTCCATCAATCAGTGGTCCATTCAGTTGACTAGACACCCCCGTCAGTCAACTGGCAATTAGTGTTGTCTAAGTTACCTAAACACTTTTATTAACCAAGTTGAATATTATCCACGAGTAAACTCCTATTCCAAGTGTGGCGTGCATGTGTGACCCTATAGGTCCCATATTATGTTGGCAGTGAAGTCTATAACCATAATGACTACACAAAAAATGAGCAGTATATATAATATATCATTACTACCAAATTAATAAAAAATTTGAAGAACAACTTTAACCTACAATTAGTGATCAATGTTCACATGATCATATAGTTCCTTTGTCTCTAATGTCTAGATTGAAACTGATGCATGGAATCCTCCTCCTCTTAATACTCAACGTATGTTTCTTGAACTAGAGAAGACTATTGCGATATAGTGAGTTCACATATCATATATTGACTCACACTAGCATGGCCATGCATTTCTCAAACTCTCTTATCAAGGGCCGAGATATCAAACTCTCGATGGGAGGGGAAAATCGTGTCTACATCACTCACAGTCAATCCCCATGTGTCACAATGTACCCAATCACCACCTTTACGACAACCCTTATTCAGGATCACATTGGATTGTGTCAAAGTTCATAGAACAATATGTGATAAGTATAGTGACTTCAGGTCTATGAACCACAATCACCAATATCACTTTGAGAGCTAATCCTAACTACCATTTTATGGTTTCCATGTCTCATTCTCAAGGTGGATCTGTCTAGTACACTATTCTCTAACACATACCTATGTGTTTGACTTGATATCCAATATCATGACTAATGAGACTCTATCAATAGTCAACAAACATTCCAATCATATGTAGTATTGTTGCCCATTTTTATTCCACAATAATATCTAATCAGGGACATAACAAGAATGTATGTACTCTTATTATACATATGATCACATTCTTTAGGTCCTCAACCTGAAGACATATGTCATCGAGTAACATCATTATTTAGACATCTATTATGCCTGTGTCATTATCTCACAACTGAGATAGACATAACAGACAGAATTACCTTTTATTAATATTATTAATTCATGTATAGGATGCCCCATACAATCATCAAATGACTCAATCTACGAGCATATATACCAATAAACTCCTACTTGTACATAGAGCCAGTCACCCATGAATCCAATTTCAAGTCATTCATCGACCATTGTGTTTCTTTTACACAAGTGATTTTATTAGAGGTGAGTAACATTTGCTTCTAGTTGGTGAAAATCATCACATCTCCTCACTGTAAGATCTTTTGCATGAGATGGAATCATCATAATATGTGATCTAGGTTCCTTAGACTATCTAATATCTCCATTGTTTCCGTAGCATATATATTGCATCGTCAATTTTTAGAACCACCCCAAGTTCCCCAACAACCTTCTTGATCCATACAAACCATTTTTGTTTCCAAAACAACAATGCACTCAACTTCTATTATAATCAACAACAACTTTCTCTTGCTCAATATTTTTCCATCCTACAATTATGTTGTTAAGGCAAAACACAAAGTGATTGACATCTTTGTCAGCTCAGAAGCTTGCATCGGTGTAACCCTTTACACCCAACTCTTCTGAATCACCATAATAAAGGAAGTAATCCTTAGTGCTACTTAAGTATGTTCTTTATGGCAGTCCATTGACCTTCACTAGGAATTTAATGATATCTGCTCATCATGTCCAAGCATATGAGACATCCATATGAGTTCATAACATGGCATACATGATAGATCTGATTGTGGATGCATATGTCATCTTACTCATGCGCTCCCATTCTTCACAAGAACTGGGACACTGGGCTTTATAGAGACTAATTCCATGGAACATGGGCAAATTTCCTCTCTTTCATTCCTGCATGTTGAACCCATTCAACACTTTGTCAATGTATAAACTCTTACATAGGCCAAGAAGCCTTCTAGATCTATCTCAATAGATCTTGATTCCTAAAACATAGCATGTTTTTCCTAAATTCTTCATATAGAAGGTACTTCCCAGCCAGATCTTTACCATTTTTAGGATACGGATGCCATTCCTATCTACAATATGAGAAATACAATTACTCTCTCACTAACATTCTTGTAAACACAAGTTACATCTTCATTTTGACTAAAGCCAAACTCTTTGACTACCTTGTCAAATCAAAGATCCTAGCTCTGGGATGCTTGCTTCAACCCAAAGATTGACCTTTGTAGCTAAAATGCAATGGTAGGAATGATCACGATGAATGTCATCCATGTTGGTCTTCAAGACCCACAAATATCCAAATATTTCGGGCTCAATGTAACAACCCGTCACACAAAGAGAGTTTACTCAAAACCTAAAGACGATTAAATTTGCACAAACCTTCTCAACAACATCATCATCATCATGACACAATAACATTTTCATAAATCCCATCATCTCAGATTATTTCATAAATCATACCAAAAATCTCTTACAAAGGATCTCGTCCTCAGCCACAACATAAACATGAGGGATAGCATCCACATGTACAACTTCAGTATACTAGGAAAGCTCGAGTTGATAAAACACTATATTCAAAACATTCCCACCCAGACCTGAGAGTACAAGGATGACTTTAGGACATACTAGACATCTAAAAAACTATCCATCTATGATCCATCACATCAGCTCCTCCTCGTTGCCACGGGTATGCTACTGCTACTAAGGATCACCTAAAAAGATTGTGTTGACCCACGAGTGAGACCCATGTCTCAACAAGATATATAACTCACGACAATGCTTATTGATTACAACATGTAATGGTATTAAATAGGTTAAGTAGATTAAGAATCTTAATCATATAGATAGATTAAGCAACAACATGGGATTATCAAACATAGTGGATTTATTAAAAGAAATTCTAATAAAAGTCTTAGTAGATAGCACAATTCTCAATTACCATATGTAGATATTATCTTGAACATACCCGTTATAATGAGCCTTACTAGAATCATAAATATTTATAGTCACATATGTATATTTGAAAAGTAGGAGCATGTCTAACAATATAGCATGTCTACAGTTGCAAATAAAACTAACAACATAAGCATGTATAACGGTATATCACATTCTAACAGCATAGGCATATCCAATAGGATGATTAAAGTTAACAAAAAAAGTTTGTTTAATAGTGTAAGGCATGTCTAATAGCATAGCACTATTGACAACATAAGAATCTCCAACAATATAAACATCTATAGCAATATAAGAATCTCTAACAATATAAGCATCTCTAACCATATAACATGTAAGCCTTCCTACATCATAAGTAGATCTATCAACATAGGCATAACTATTGGCATGAGCATGATTAGCAGTATGGGAATAGCTAACTACATAGGCATGACTAACATCATAAGTAATTCTAATAACATAAGCATAGACAATAGTATAAGCATGTTTGCAACGTAAGCATATCTATCTTCTGTTAATGCACCATACATCATCTATATGTGAGAAGGGCAAACAAGAGTTATTATCCAATGTGAAATAATGTATATGATTCTAATAGATATGCTACACGACTTTTTACATCTTTTATTAATGCCCTTAGGATTTGAGTGGTACCACCCAAATCCAACTGACCACTGCGAAGTCGAAATCAGTGCCATACAAGGTCTATGAAAGATTTGGAATCTACGACCTCTCCAATACATCACGGTCAGTATGAGAGAACACTGCAAAGACATATCAGTCAACTACAAATAGTGACATATAGTCCAACTGAAGAATCGTCTCATGCATGGCTATCCTTATAAAACACCTAGTCTACCTTGGTACAAGTCATGGCACTAGAGAACAGGCTCACGCATGGCCATTCCAAAAGGCATGATGCAGTTGTACTACTTCCATTCTCAAATATCTCAATATCACAAACACCAAGGCACGACCGCAGTCACCCTCCAAAACTTGTAATTGTAGACGAAAGGATATCCACTCAACTTGTGCCCCCACATACTCCATAGTATGCACTCAGAGATTCTCGTAGGAGTTACTCATTTCACCAACCAACAATAAAATTGACACTAGAATGGATCTATGGCATAGGGCAACTACATGATTAAGGTTTCACTTTGATTAATTAAGTGGATTGAGTGAATTAAGGTTGAATCAAACAAGTGGACATACAAATCCTAATTTATTTCTAGCAAACATTTGATATGTAACAACTCTAGAAGATATAAAGCATATATGACATGTTCCTTATTACAACATCACATGATACTATTTCATTTAACATTTATGACTTTACTCCTCATCACACCAACACAGGATATAACATCCTTATCACATTATCTCAGGGTACCAACCCTTATCACATCATGAAGAGGATCACACCTACAATAGGGCTCAACCATGCCCAAAGGTCAGTAAGACCATCACATTATCTCCTATAAGAGTATCATTATCTTTCCTTGTCTCATCAAGGCTCAACCACCATCACATATATGTAACATGTAATGTTCATATTAACATTGCACATTATAGAAAATTTGATTTACAACAATATATAGATAGAAATTACTACATAATAATATTAAATGCACAAGAAAACTAAGCAACATATTTGTGTTCTTGAATTGGACTAAGGTTCAACAACTTAACAAATTTAGGGTTCCCAAAACAACAATTGTATGTAAAACCTAGTTCTTATTATCTCCAACAAATATTAGAAATAAGGGTAGTCCGTTATTACAAAAATATGCAAGGGAACAAGGTATAGTTATCCTCCATCATTTAATTGTACTAGGATTAGAGTTAACAATGCAAGTTAGTTTAACATTATGAATCAACACTTTACAACAATCTTAGGTTTATATTCATTTGAGGGCAAAGGTAAGACTACCAACTCATGGGGCTCAAAACAATTAATCCCAACTCATTAAATCCCCAACATCAGGTTCAACCAAAACAACCTATCGAAACATAGACCACACATAATACCATCACATTCAAGGCAATTAAAACCATTGCATTGTATATATGCATCACCAACATTGAATCATGATTGCATAAAACATAACCATTGGATGCAAAGCATGTAAAACCTTGATAAAAACATCTAGGAAAACCATCGAATTATAACTTAGGAAAACCATGTATCACCATAAAGTGTGAGCCCTAAACTCACCATCAGTTTCATGAGCAAGGAAACCCATCAAATTAGATATTAGTGAAACCATCATTTGACTTAGCCAAGTAAACCATCGATTAAGAAGCTATGTGAACCGTCAATCTAATACATAAGAGAAAATAGTCCATGACCTCTTAGGATGATCATAAGTTGTGCCACTAAAGAATACTATCTAATTAACACTTAGAGAAATTAGAAAATTAGCAATTAGGATATCCTTCGATTGTAAATATAGTGAGACCATTGAATTAAAACAATGAGAGAGAATGAAAACCATTGGATGTGAGTAGAAAAAAAGCCATCATTTTTAAGAACAAAATAATATCCAAAACAGCAGCTAAGTGACCTCCATAGGTTGGCCCAAGGAGCCCAACCATCGAGTTATGGAAACAAGAGAAAATCAGCTCAAAACATTAGAGAGAAACCATCGTTTGAGAAAGAAATAAGACCATAGAATTGAACCAACTGGGAGAGCATTATGGAATTCATTTCTCAAACATAAGAGAGTCCAAAGCAGAAGATAAATCCAAACCATTAGTCGGAACAAAAAGGTCGAACCATACAACATTAAAACCAATTATCAGATTGAAACACAAGGAGGGAAAAATCTTCTCAAAACCCTAGGAAGAACCATCGTTCATGGGGCTTAAGATAATCATCGATCATACAATGATGAATACAATATAATCATCATTTGTTGATCTCACTAAATTCATAAAAATAGTAAATAAGGTACCAAAATCATTCCTTCCTATTGACCAACCCATCAGATCACCCACCAAGTAGGAAAACATTTTCAAGACACTAAATAAATCGTAGCTAGTTTCAACCATTCATACACCACATATTATTATGGTTAGGGAAGCCATCGACAAACTAGAGCTAAGAATATTATGACTATGGGTTCTTAGGCATCTAATAAGGTCATCAAAATAGTAGCAACACACCACCAAAGTTCTACACAAAAGACTAGTCATCAGATCAAGAGGCAAGGTAGAAATCAGCTCAATTAGGTCAAGGACAGACATCAATTTCCACCACAACTACTCCATCAATTCATGGAAAAGAAAGGTGTAAAGCTCATCTTCCAACATAGAGAACGTGCACAATATTAAGGAGAACAGCCAAACAATTATCTACTAAAAAAATCATCATATATATACACAGTTTAGATAAGGATTCGAATTTGCTACTCATTACTAGGTTTTAGAGCAAGATTTAGCATGGCAAGTTAAATGGTAAGTAATAAACATGGAGCAAGTTATATAACTTGCCTCTAGGAAGAAGTTGCAGATACAAACAGCAAGAAACTAGAGGAAGAAGGAAGAAAATCCGAGCTTTGAGCTTCTCCATTCGTCCAAACTAGTTCCATCTCCAAGAATGAGTAACCATGGATCAAAGGGACAAGAAGAACAGTGTCTTTCATATTTCTAGTACAAACTCAACCATGGGGACCAGGGATCCGGCCAAGAAGAAGAGAAAGGAGTGTCAGATTATCAAGGAAATGAACCTAAGAGATAATAGCTTACTTGCTTGAGTCCACAACACTAAGGAATCTTTGATATTTTGAAAGAAGACTAAATATGAATCCCATGATCATATGCAAGTAGATCACTCAAGCTCCTCCTAACTTGAGCTTCTTTTCCTTCCTCAAGAGAGAGGGACGAGCTCAAAAAGTAGGGTAAGAAGAGAGGGAGTGATAGGGGTGTAAGAAATCATATGGCAAGCAAGGAGGGAAGTATAAAAGCTAAAAGGGAGAGAGAAGGAAGAGGTAAGGTGTCTAGCCAATACTGCCAAGTGTCCATGGTCAAGAGAATCACTTGCATGCAGCCCAAATGCCCATAGATAGCAGGAATCAAGAGACCCACCGAAGCTTGGCTCCCCCAACAGCTATTGGCTATTGGCCCCACTCACAAAGAATCCAATCCGAATATATCATACAAGGTAGTCCATTTATGAGAGGAAATCCTAAGTTCAATCTTAGGTAGATGTCATGCATAAAATCAAGATGCAACTAGGTGATCCATGGTACAACTAACTCCACCATGATATAAAAACATGTGAGGCACAACAAGCGCAGGGCAAATTGTAAGAAAACATCAGATGTGGCTAAATTGCATAAAGTCCAAAATGTGCACAAAATTGCATGACTTGCTCAAACAGTGTCCAAATTGGACCAAACTTGAAACGTAGTTTAATTAATTGATATCAAAGAACAAGACAAAGTTGATTAGAAATATAAGCACATATTTAAGATAATCAAATACGATTAGGCATTAAGCCAAATTAGGGGTCTTACACTCAATGTGTGTCCTACTAGATATATGAGGTTTAAGTGTTACATAAGGAATTTGATATTCCACAATAGTTTGTGACTCTCCTTGCTCCTATTGTACCTGTATAGGTTTAATGATTTTTTGTTGGTCAAAAACTTTTTTAATTCTACTTCTCTCCCATGATTTCCTTTGAAATCATATTCCTTTGGAAGAACACAACAGTCCTGGAAACAGATGCTTTGTTGTTAGTTGGAGTGTAAAAGTAGTATCCCTTCGGATATCCAATAAATAACAATGATTTTATTTGGGACCTTTGTAAGAAATTATTTTCTCTCATAAGTTTCACATCCCCAAATCTTCATAAATGAAACAGTATGATGTTTCCCATGCTATATCTTATATGGTGCCTTTTGAACCAATTTAGATGGTACATGGTTTAGTGTAAAAGTTGTGGTTTCTAAACCATATTTCCTAGAAAGAAGTCTAAAGATCAACTACACTCACATTAATGTCAACATTTCCAACAAGGTGTCATACCTTCTTTTTGGAATACATTGTGGTACAATACCATGGTCTCACAAAAGGTTCTCAAACCTTTTGGTTCAAGTATTCTCCACATCGATCATATTGAAGTGCTTCAATACTGGAAACCACCTATTGCATTTGTTCCACAAACATCAATATGTAGAGTCTTGGTAACCATCTTTATGGAATCTATAAATGCCTTTTTCATTTATGTTCCCTAGATGACAATGCCAAAGGTATGTTTCTTTTGTGTTATTGAGTTTTTGTCTTTCAGTATTTACATCATATACACTTGTCTCTAGAACTAATCGACATAAATCATGAGACATTTGGTCATTGCCATAAAGAAAACATCCACCATTCATTATATGAAATATGAATCCACTTTTGTACAAACAAGGTAAATGATGTTTCTATAAATGGAAGGTGTGTAATAGAAATTCTCTAATTCTATTCCAAGCCCATTGGGTTGAGATAAATGACAGGTTCTAACTATAGTGGCATCAACTCTTGCTCCATCAATTTCACCTCATCATTTATTTAAAGGCTTACTTCTTCTCAAATTTTACATATTATAACATATGTGAGATCCTCATCTGGTATACAATACCTAAGATGATAAAGTAAGCATATTTATCTCAATAATGTATATACCTGAAGTGGATGTCTCAGTTCCTTTCTTCTTCTTCTTGAGTTCCTCTGTGTAAGGTGGGAAATTCTTGTTCCAGTGTCCAGCCTAGTGATAGTGGTGGAAATTCCCTTCTTTAGTCACCCCTCCCTTAGCTTTAAGTGTAGAAAAATTGGGTTTCCGGTTGGCCTTAGAACTCTTCTTGGACTTGCATTTTCCCTTGGACTTCCCCTTTCCTCTGCTGATCATGATCACGGATCTAGGATTGCCTTACTTTATTTGTGTCTCGACAATTCTCAACATGCCAAGCAATTTAGACGATGGCTTAGCAAGATTGTTCATGTTGTAGTTCATGAAAAAATGGCTATAAGATTTAGGAAACAATTACAGAATCACATCTATGGCCAACTGTTATCCTAATGAAAATTTCAATCTCTCCAGGTTCTCCATTTACCCAGTCAATTTGAGCATGATGGGCCCTACTGGATCTCCCTCTATCATATTACACTTAAACAATGCCTTTGAGATATCATATCTCTCCTTTCTTGCCTGATCCTGGAACATATTCTTGAGATGTATTAGCATCTCAATAACTCCCAGATGCACTCCCGTCAATGGTGTTACACACTACTCAATTAGAATTTGAATAGATGCAACCATGTGGATAGGAGCACACGGTGGATTAAACTTTCAAATTTATAATGACCTACACTCGATACACTCACACAAACTAAAACACTACACCCGCAAGCACACGAGGTCATGTCGTAGTATAGGAGGGCGGTAAGTATAGGGTTGATACACAGGGAGAAAAGGAGGCACTAGAGCTATGTCATTTTTGCTAGGTTCCTACTACAGAGACTGGGGTTAAGGGTTTAAAGTTTGTTTGATTGTTAACTAAGGTGAATAAGAAAGCAATTAAAGGCAAGAATGACATCTAACTTAACCCTAGACTAGATTAAGACTAATTAAGAAGGAAAATACTAAGGTAGATATGAAAAGGAAATTTACACGAAGGCAAGCAACAGAAAATCATAAGAGCAAGTAAAGAACCTAAACTAGCAAGAACAAGGCAAAAATAGGGCAAGAAGCTAACTAAGCAAGAAAAGAGCTAACTAAGTTAACACTAGCTAAACATGTTGAAAACTAGGGTTTTAAAGCAATTAAGAGAGGTGTGGGTTGTTTGGGCGATGCACTTATCACTTAAGTTGGGAGTGACATATGAAAATTATGCTTCCATTTATATTATCCAAACTAAACAATAAGATACAGTCTAATGAATTAACCTAAGCTACTTATTGGCCATGGATATGCTAGGTTGTGTATAGGGGAACTAGTCCCTAACACCCCCTACTACCCTTGTGAGGCTCAATTGGATTAGGGATTAGGTTCAATTCAATTAGAGTCTAATCAAGTCTAGGTTTCTAGATTAGACATTGCTAGGGAAATTAGGGGCCGAGGGTAGTAATGGGGAGGTGAAATTAGGGTTTTGGACCCCAATTCCCCCACATTCTAGCCTTGAGAAGGCTCCATGCTAATTGCACTAGAGTCACCTATTCTAGCTACTAAGATCTCTCACTTAGGATTAGGGAGATTGATTAGGATGTATGAAGATGGGATGCAACCTAGGGATCCAATAATTGGACCTAGGGGCAAATCCCAAAATTCACACATATAAGAAGTTTTCCTAAATTCCTAGGTGATTTCATAAACAAACCAATAAGAAATTCATGGAGAATGAGATACAAATAGAAAATAATCATTATTAAATGTAATTACAAAGTTTACATGTCATTTTTCCCCAACATGGTATCAATGTAACATTTTACACCCCAAACAGCCCACCCAAAGGGGCCTAGTTACTCATGGAAATGGAAAATACAAAAAGAAAGGAGAAAGTGGTAGAAGAAGCATGGAACTCAGTGTAGATGGGGCAATCCTCCTCTCCAACTGATGCAAGATGTCCTCCTCTCTCCTCCAAGGTGCAAATGTGTGGAATTAAGGGGATTATGGGTAGAAACTAGGCTAAACCAGGGTTTGGTGATGGAAATGATGAAATGGAGGGGGTTATGGAGGTGGAAATGAAGTGGAATGGAGGAAGAACGAAATGGAGTGGTAGGTGTAAGCTAGGGGTGGCCAACCACGACCTCCAGCTGCCACCCACATATGTATAGGTGGGGAGGAAGCAATAGGTCAAGTAGGGGTAAAGTGGGAAATGTAGTGGAAAACGTATCTAGGTTTTGTGAGTAGCACGGACATGGTGGATCACCACGCCTGGGGTGGGTAGGGGTGAGCATGGTCATGGTGGGGTAGAATGATCATGTGAATTAAAATGGTAAGATCATAGGTTGCTGGTCATTTTTGTATTGAAACTGGCACGACTGTGGTGGTCACCACGGCCGTGGTGGGGTAAGGGTAGAACGGTCGTGTTGGGTAGCACGGCCGTGGTGAGCAAGGTGATGGTGGCCAGTGAATTGCCATTCCCGTTCTTCAGTTCTGTAGAATAGTCGTGCTAGGTAGCACGACCATGGTGGCTATCACTTGCATGGCCATTCTTTGTTGCACGGGAGTGGTGTTGTCTATTAATGCACTTGGGCTTGATTCTTCGGATTTCCTTGGACATTTTTGCTTCTATGGGTCTGTAATAGACTAAATCTCAAGGTCCTCTTTGCAATTTACCCACTTTTGTACTTTTCTTTGCCTTCTAGTCCTTTTGGACTCTTCTAATAAATTTCCCATCCTTTTGAGCCTTCTTGGGCCTCAATGTTGAATTTGAACCTTTCTTGAGGTATAATTCACAAATTACCTACATTTATGTTTATGTATGGCTTTTTGCACAAATAACCCATCTAATGAGATAATATGAGTGGAGTATGTTAATTTAAAGCTTTTTGGATAAATATACTAGTAATAATGTGTATTTGTGTTAACGTATAGGAGTAATTAACCCCTTTAAGGATGACACGCACAAATCGGGAATTAACCCCTTTACTTTCTCTCTCCTCCAAATAGGGAAATAATGCACCAATAAGAGTATTATATGTTGAGATATGACTCATAATGTTTATATGTGACTAATATCTCGAGATATACCTTATTATGTCATTAAAAGATATTCTTTATATTAATTGCTCTTTTTATGCTATATTATATGCTTTAATAGTCTATAAATTAATTAGGGACGTAACCATGTGATTTTCGAGAAAGTAATGGCATAGAATCGTTCTAAGCATTGTAATTAACCTATGGTTAAAATTTGAGGTCGTGTGGACTTGAATTGACCCCCCAAATGCTTTTTACAAGTCCCCATATAGTTTAACTATAGTAGATGAATCGACATTGTATTTCATTGCATTGATTTCATGTGTCACGATATGATTCTTTGATTTTTGTGTCGCGCCCCGCAACCACTGTTGGATTCGATCCAACAGATCTACAGTTGTCTTCTACCTTGGGTCGTTGTTAGGACTCCACCTTCCGGTAACCCCCAATTAAGGGAGACTGAGAGGTCGAAACCGCACCCATAACTTCGGGATCAAAGGTTCGACATTTAACCAAGAACAATTATTAAATTTTAACATACTAAACTGAAAAGCTGTAAGAAAAAAAACTTTTGCATACCTTTTTGAAAAATTGGATCTCTAGACTTCTATCCACTTATGGATTCTATTCTAACTAATCCTCCTTGTATTTTACTTCATGTATTTTACAATATGATGATTTACTGTTTGTCCTTTTGGCTTGTACCTAAAATGCCGACAAACAAAACGTCAGTCAGTCGAAGCTGGTATGTGGGGTAAACAATAAACGTGCAACTATGATAACAATGTAATCATTCAGTTAATCATTTAACAACCAAGATTACATTTTAAATATAACTCCGCGATCCATGAGTACCCTATCCTCTGTGCTATCCATGCAGTGGACCTGGATACTACCTTCCTTACGGTAGATCCCCATTAAACCCCTCATGGTCCCACCTATAGGTGAACCAGTTTATAGGGTTGAGTCACATGGCACTACTCGTAAGTAGCCCACTCCTTAACTCATGGAAGGCTAATGGGTCTCATGGCACTACACTTGGTAGCCTACTTTCTAACCCATGATAACCTAGACCTTACTCTAGATTACCCATTTTTAGCCTTTACAAGACACATCGATGGACCCGGATCTAGCCAGTTATACATGTATATTCATAGTGATAGTCATAGTCACTCTATAGTTGCATGAAATAAAAGCATCCAACAGTTATTTCAAGCCATGGGGGAAACGTCGATAAAATCCTTGAAAAATTAGTCAGGATAATCATAAGTGTAACCACATACCTTTGATTGCAGATTCGAGACAGAATTAACCAGAACATAGAAATCCCAATCAAGCAACCAATCATGCACAGAATCCTTAAATAAATATACCAATTTCCTTTTATTAATATTTATCCAATATCATCATCATCCTTAGGATTTCTATTCCAATTTTAGGGTTCCCTTGGAAATTAGGGTTTTGCCTCCATTCTTAGTTATTAAGAACCCTAATTCATTAAATCTACTTAAAACCTTTAAATTCTCTCCTTTTAATATTCTTAACAGTCTTAGGATCATCATTTAGTAATTTACTTCCTTAATCTGAAATATCATGGTTTTCCTCTTCTTTTACCCCAATTAGGGTTCCCATATGAATTATTCTTCATTTATGGATTAAAGCCCTAAAACTACCAATTTTGTATACAAAACAGATGAAAACTCTATATTATTAACCAACAGGTTAATATCTTTCAAATTAACCTATTAGTCTTCAAAGATGTATCCTTTATATTCACTTTAGGGTTTCTAAGGTTTCCTACAAAACCCTAACCATCTCAATTATCTTTATTAAGAATTATCTAATCCAAACTATGTTCAAGAATCATTATATTATAGTTCTATTCTTGCAATATCATGTTATGACCACTAAAACTCATATTTATGCAAATTAGGGTTTTTAGTCTATTAAACAATGTTCATGATCATAAAACCCAAAAACCAACATACTAATCATCTTTTTATGATTTTACCATTCCTTTTATTCTTAATAGGTTAAGATTGATCAAAAACATATAAAAGATTCATCATGTTCGTTTTTACATCATTCTAGGGGTTTTCCTATCAATTAATGCATCAAAAGATGTAAAACCATATACTTTTTGAGTTTCAAGCAGAATTAGGCTTCATACATAATTTCTTTTTGTTCCTCTCGTTCTGAGGATCAATTTTCATATATGACTTGTTTTAATCCGAGTTTCTTAGAATTAGTTACGATTTTAGCAAATAAAATTTAAAGCAACCAATAGGGAGGTGCCACGTAGGCAAAGAACTCCCATGCATGTACCTTGCGGGTCGACTTAAAATTAGAATTGATTGTCGCTTTTACCCCTGGGTAGCAGACTGTTTCCTCATGCCCAGGAGGGGCACTTTCGTCAAACATGTTTTTTTCGTCTTCAACCCCGCGACAGGGCATCGCTGCCGCCCTAGCTGCTACCTGTGTTGCTCCTCGTCCCTCTCCTGGACACCACTAACCTCCGGAGATGGTCCCTCCACCTCTGACACTTCTCGGCGCTCCTCTGGGTACAGGGATCTCACGGCTAAAGTTGTTGGACCGTGTTGGCCAGGTCTGCCTATGCGGCCGACCTTGCAACCGTCTTGGGGTTGCTGCGTTGAGGGTAGGGCGAAGGGACGACCGTCAGGCTCTCCTTCGGCTGCGTGGGTGCGTTGAGCCTCCAACATAACCAAACCACAACCCCCAATCATTCCAGGGTGTCTATACCCATCTCGACTAGGTTTTGTATGTAAAGAACAAAGAGGAGAGGTAGAGTTACGTGAGATCTTCCTTGAACTTGATCCGGGGTTTCTACCCCTTATATAGGGGAGGATATCCTCACCCTAGGATGTCCATCTAAGAGGAAACAAGCCCTCTCATAATAGGAATCCTATTCCTTTAATGAGAAGCAAGCTTTCTCTCTCCTCACTATCCCTTGATTTTCTTTAATACTTGGATATATTATAATTTTGCAAATCACTTCCTTTATCCTCTTAGCACTTTCCCATTAATCTATTGGCACGAAATAATGTTTTCTTTTAATAGAAAATACTTTCTTTTTATCAATATCACAAAATTCATTAATAATGTATCACCTATCCTTTTATTTTGCAATTTTGGTATCTTCTCTTTCTTTCCTATGTATTGGGACTCCTTGGATCCCAAGAAACTCTATTATTTCGAAATCCTTTTTATTGGATACTCATTATCCTTCTAGATGCATCTTTATGTATTATTTCACATTATCTTGTTTATTTCTCATTAAAATATCTCTTTTTGAGGATTTCTCTTTATTTCTCTTTTATTTTCCTCATTGGTATTCCTTTTATCATTGGTAATCCTTGGGATACGAAATTCCACCAAGGATAACCCAATTATACCTTTTTCCACTTATTTCCAACATTTTAACATTATTTTCAATTTCTTTCTTACTAAAGAAATACTTAATTAAACTTTTCTTTTCTTATTGCATTTTCTTTGCAACTTTGGACTCCTTGGAACCCAAGAGGCACGAAATCCATCCTTGGATTACATCATTTTGCCTTCTAGAGGTTTCTATTTCATTCTTTTCTCAAATTTTCAATTATTCATTTACTAATTGAATTTTCTTGTTATTTGGGCCCAATAGCCAATAAAGCCCACAATACAATCATCAAGTCTATTGTAAACTAAATCCATTTATCCCAAACAAATCATATCTTTATTTGTTCACTGATCATTAATATGAGAAATTACATTTCTCGGCAAATGAACCCAAAAATTGGGGTTGTAACATCCTTCCCCTCTTATGGGAATTTTGTCCTCAAAATTCTATCAAGCAAACAAACAATTTAGGATAAGACTTTTCCATGTCCACCATTGGCCCCTATGTGTCTTTACCTTACCCACGGTGCTTTCAAAGAACCTTTATCATCACATATTCTTTTCTCTGAGTTCTTTCATCCTGGTGTCTATAAACTGCACAGGTGACTCAGGCCATTTCAGCCTCCCTTGGGGCTCACTAGGTTCATTGCTCAACACATGGTTGGGGTACCTCACATAGTGCTCTAAATTGGACATCTTGGAACTTATCACACATTACTTTATCCTGAGGGGTAAGATCAAACTTAAACTTCTCCACTAAACCATACCAAAAGAACCCATGCATCGGGGACTCAGCTCTCTTAGCTATAACTTAGAGGGGTCGGATTTTCATGTCACATATTCTCCCACAGCGATCTACATGTCAGTCTACTCTGCATCTGCTCATGACTCACGTCGTCTCTAAGATCCTTTCAGCCATTGCACGATCAAAGCGACTTCATCTACACACATTGTGGTCCTTTTCTAACCATCACATGGTCCTTTCACCAACATCACCTTACTAAAGTGGTGACCGACACAACCCCCTTTACAGAGCTTCTTTAAACCCCGATACTGGCTATGGTGGTCATCATCACATCTTTCATAGGACAAGAACTATCTCTAGCTATCACCTTGAATGAGCACATATACTCTCATCAGACCCTTTAGTCTGGATCATACTAACCATTAGTTAGGGGTGATAAACTGCACTAACATCGAGTTCTTCATGTACCTACTTCCACCTTTTGGAAGGGAACCTTTAGGCCAAACTTAAGAACATTTGAACTCGCAACATGGTGTAGTTGAATCATCTTTCTCCTGGGTAGTTCAACCCAATCTGTCCCTGGACAAAATTCTTTCTTTCTCATGTCATCTGGGTAAGACGATTTACCATAACCCATATTGCATCTTGACCTTCCTTGGTCTAGGGGAGACTTACAACATCCAAAGTGATGAACTCCCTTTCTCTTTCGGGGACTCTTTATCCCTTATATCCACGCACTGGGTTACTAGTGTTTGTCCTTCACCCTCGGCTTGCATGGCCATATACCACATGCAACATAATCTTAGGTATCTAAAGTACTACTGTCACTTATTATCTTCGTAGTACAGTGTATGGTGATCTTAAAATCATGATCTCCTGTATGTCATTATTCTTCAAGATCAAATCCTAAACCACTCTAGTTGGGGTTTCATCACCTTCTTTTCCAAAGAAGTGCATCTGAGGTTCTACCACCATCCTTTCATTGCATCAAAGACTAGACTGGCTAACCAGACAACCATTAACTGATCTCGTTATATCAGAGTGTTAACCAAACATATCTTCTTTTCCAAACTTAGGATTAGTCTAACAACTTCTTCTAGCCAAACTAGGCAGATATATATATCTCAACCAGAGCATCCATTACCTCTTCACCTTCTTATGTACTAGGTAATGTTGATGACATACACCTTCCTGTATGCCACTTATTATCTCATCTTAGCCCTAAGTCCATATTCATCGAGAACATTCTGAGCTTGTTCCTTCGGTCTTCAAACTCAACCGGGTATAACTCATAGCTCATGCTAAAAGCATCCTTATAAGATGACTACCTTATTTCTCTTTAGCGTTTGCAAACCATTCATGTATCATTCATTTTACCAGGGTATGTTATCTTCTCTGTCCCCATTTCTCATGGCAACGTTCCAACCTAAATCATCTCTTATCCTTGGTGCATGGCATGCGTAATGTCCTATCTCTCACCCCCATAATAAGAGGAAATAAGCATTTGGCTGCAGTCCAAATACAGAGTTCGTCCTGTTCCAAGAGTAGAGATGGTACATCCCACCTTACCAATACACCTTTACATCTAAGTTGCAACGTGCCACATATGTCTCTACATCACAGACATCATGATATCAAAGTTACTCCCACGGAAACCTGGTCTCGAACCTATTGGGGTTTACACACATTCCTTGGTCATCTCCTCTAGGTCTATAGGGTGCCGGCATTTTAGGGGTCATCCCTCTTCCCTTATGCATCCAGAGAGTGCCCTACTCATCTGCCCTTTGGGTCCCATGAGTTCATGAAGGTGATCAATCTCTTAACCCATGGCCCTCAGACAATGATAGTTGTTACCTCCCGACCCTACGGTCATATGCAACTAGGGAGTTAGGCAACTCCTACTTCCATCGGTCTTATCCCTACCTAACCCTAGGATATACTTTAGGATTCCATTATAGTACATGCCCAACTTAGAACCTTACCCAAGCCTTCATCATCTCTCTCTCTCTGCATTCATGGGCTGACTTTCATCCTTTCATAGGGATCATGGCAACCTGCCTACCTTGATCAAGCCCCATATCAGTTACCTCCATGGTAACACATCCATATGGACATAGAGATGGATATCTATGGGTCTAGAGGTTTGTTCTCATACCATGTACTTTTCACTTAGCTTCTCAAGATCCTATGAGACCTTTTTAGGTTACCTTAAACCAACAAAACTGGAATACACCCTTCAAAAGGGTCCCTCTCCCAGGATGGGAGGAAACTACACTCTTGACCACAAGGTCACAAACATCCTTAGGTCTAGGGTTTACATCCATATTCTTAACCCTAGTAAGATATTAAGGCACAAGCAGACCACTAAACCAGGCTAGGTCATCTGGGTTCTCATTCTTCAACATTAGATCAAGGTCACACCTTCCCGTGTCATCAACTTTATCATGAGGGATTCATCAAACATACCTTTAAACTTAAGGGGGTTTCCCTTTCCTTTATACATGAGGAGTTCCATGTCCACATCTTAACTCTCATCATGAGCATTAGGTACATCACTTCCCCTCTTAGGCCTAGGAACCATAGGTTCATGTTCTTTATGTCCAGCTGTTTGCTTAACCTCTTAACCACAAACCAAACATGTAATGGGTATGACATACACTTCATATCATCCTTTTTCCTTGATCAACACTTTAAAGTTGAGCCCTCCAAGAGGACCATCAACAAGGTACAAGGCCTCATAACCTGTTACTAAACCTCTCCAGGATATACAGAACTTCTTCTTCCTTTCTCAGAAGGTAGGTACTTATACCATAGGCACATAGGTGCCAGAAGCCTCATACTCTCTCTAGGGTTTGGTCCCTCCCATGAAAACCAAGACATCATCAACCTCTAGGGATCAAGCATAGGGTGACCACTATCATCCACTTAGGTCGCATCATCCTCAACTCCCGACTTCTCCTCATATCTCGGAGTCTAGGATTCCAACCTTCTTGCTGGGTTTTCTACTCTCTCTAGAGCTAACCCTACATCCAACCTCACCATTAGAGGTCCTCTCTTCATGAAGGATCAACCTCAAAAGCATGCCCCTACCTGGATGAAACTTATGTTTTCTCAAGGTTATCCATAGCTCTTTATGCTTATTTCATAGGCCATCCTTCCTACTCTCCTGGTCAGGGTTTCAACCCTTTTCTCACACTACTAACGTACCATGGGTGCATGTTATGCCCTACTCACATAAACCCATAGGGTTTCTAGGGTCCTTCACTAACATCATCATCTAAGGAGATATCCTTTACCATAACATGCACGACCCTTCCCTGGGTTGGGTTGCCAAAGGTGCTAGGTCACCCATGGATCATATGGCATCCCAAAGGCATGTCCTTTCAAACACCTAGTCTAACTCATCTCTCTCTAACCTTCACTTAGGGTTAGGGTTAGCATCATTGTCGCGCCCCAATCTCACATTAACCAAAAACCACGAAATTAGGGCACGACAGGTGGGATTAACACATAACCAACCATTCGTCACTTTTTAAAAAAACGATTAAAAACATTTAAATGATAACCAAGTTTAAACTGTAAACAGAAAACTGGGCAAACTGCAGGAACTTTTCTATTTAACTGATTAAAGATACAAGCAAAGTCTACAGCATAATACATTGATTAACATAAAGTAAAGCATAACAGTTAATTTACATCTTTGTACATTTTCTCTCTCTCACTCACACCTTGTCCCGAGGATCGAGGGGAATGGACTAAGAGACCTCTAACTAGACTAACCACAAACCTTCTATCGACTAAGCGTTAGGGTGAAACGATCCTTCTGATTCCTGATGCTGATGCTGACCTGAAAATGTTTGAGTAGAGGGATGAGCCTACTCGCTCAGTGAATACCATTTCACTTAGCTATCACTAAACAACTCGTCAGGTTTATAAACTGAAAATAAACATATATGCAGTTCAAGCAGGGCAGTTCTATTGACATAGCAGATATACAGATAATAATCACATTTCTATACATCAACAGGTATCCCAGGTGGATAAGCAGTTATATAAATTTACTGTGATCCTACATGATTATCTATTCATTTTATTATTATGCCCTAAATATATGCAGTGTACTCTACATATAAAGATCCGCAGCAAGTTCATGCTACGATCCCACCGTACAAGACTTAGCGACACACCCGGGAAGTGCTAAGTCTGACTACTCATCCTGGTCTGCACAGGACCCTAGGCTCCACGGCCTCATCGCACAACCACGTGTGCTGCACAACCATGTGTGCTCCAGACTCCTCCTTTAACCTGAGTACACCAGCGGAGAGTCACAGGGTTACCTTCGTGACACAAGCACGAATGGTGTTAGATAACCGTGTTTTCTTTTTCGCAGTGCCATCGTGACACAAGCACGATTGTTGTTGGACAATGCCTCTCTTTCCTCGTTTGTCTGTGACACAAGCACGGATGATGTTGCAACACGAGTTTCACCCCAAAGTTGCAGACCTCTCTAAGGGGTTCTACGGTGTTAGGGCATCTAGGTCTATTAGTTAACAGGTAAACAATTAGACAGAAATATCACATAGCAACTGTAAGACATAGAATTTCCTCTTTTTCATCATTCACATCACGCATTTCAAGTTCCAATGAACTTATCACACTAAAAAGTACATGCTACACTGTTTAAAGGTCATATCAACTGATACTGAAGCAAATAAGCATTTAAAATGAGTTTAATAATGATTTCTGAATGAACTGCCACTCACCACTTGAAACTCGGCCGAATACTATGGAACTCGGCCGAACACTTCCCAGAATCTGAAACTCGGCCGACCAACCTCGGCCGACCAGTAGGAAACTCAGCCGATCCCCTGGGGAACTCGGCCGACCGACACACCGCTTTATATACCTACAAGGAAACTCGGCCGATCAGGACCAAACTCGGCCGACAAAAACGCTGTTTGGTTACCCAAATAAGAAACTCGGCCGACCGAATAAGAACTCGGCCGAACCGCGCACAGGCAGAAAACAAAAATGACCTGCAAGAGTCAATTTCTCTCAAATCGACGGGAAAAACTCAAACAAACACCGCCAAACGTTCGCAATCGATGCATACCACCAAAACGGACCTGAAGGGGGAAGAGAAACGAGCTAGGGCTGCTCCTTGCGCCCCAATCCTCAAGCCGTTTCCCTGCAACCGTAGCTTCAGCTATGAATCCGAATCGAATTGATGGAGAAGGTGATCAATGGAGGGAAGAGGACGAGCTGCAGCAGCTGATCGGAGAAAAACGGAGCTCCGACGTCTCTCCCTACTCAGCTCCCTCTCTCTCTCTCTCTCTTTCTCACGCAAGGAAGAAGAACGCAGAAGCGTTCTCTCGTTTCTGTGAAAGTGAAATGAGATAAGTGAGAAGGTGAGAATAAGGAAGAAAACCTAGGGGCCGAATCGCAAAGTTCAAAACTTTCAAAAATTACAAACGGGTCCCTATAAGCCCAAAAACATGCAACTTTTGACTCGAAAGTCGGATTCGAACGATTTCTCTGGCAACGCTTCAAGCGTAAGATCCTACACACTTTAGAAGCTAGAAAACACACTAAGCACATATCATAACCATTTTAAACATTATTAACAAAAATAGGCTTATAACTTAACACATCAGCTAAACACATGCTTAACAACATACTTACGGGATAAGCTCGATGCGGGTCGTAACAATCTCCCTCCCTTATAAGAATTTCGTCCTCAAAATTCCTAGAAGAGAAAAGGAAACTTGTTACGCATCTCAGACTCTAGCTCCCACATAGCTTCTTCAAGATTATGGTTTCTCCACAAAACCTTCACTAAAGGAATCTCGCGGTTCTTAAGCTTTTTGATCCGGTGATCAACTATTTGCACTGGTCCTTCAATATAGGACACATCCATTCTCAGTTGCGCCGGTTCTGAATCTAGAATCTTTTCTGTACCGGGATGACACTTTTTCAGCATAGACACGTGGAAGACATCATGAAGATTTGCCAACTCAGACGGCAAATCCAACTTGTAAGCTACAGGTCCAATCCTCTCAACAATAGGATATGGACCCATATACCTAGGGGTCAACTTACCCCTCTTGACAAACCTCAGCACTCCCTTCCACGGTGAAACCTTCAAGTAAACCTCTTCACCAACCTCAAACTCAAGAGGTCGACGTCGTCTTTCTGCATAACTTTTCTGTCTGTCCTGAGCAACTTTTAACTGATCCCTGATCACAGATATCTTTTCTGTAGTTACATCAACTAACTCAGGTCCAAGAATTTCTTTTTCACCAACTTCATACCAACAAACTGGCGATCTACACTTTCTGCCATAAAGAGCTTCATATGGAGCCATTCCAAGACTAGAATGGTAGCTATTATTATATGCAAACTCCATTAGGCTTAAGTGTTCTTCCCAGATACCTCTAAACTGTAGCACACATGCTCTCAGCATATCTTCTAGGGTCTGAATGGTCCTCTCAGATTGACCATTTGTCTGTGGGTGAAACGTTGTACTGAACTTCAGCCTTGTGCCCAACGCACGATGTAACTGATTCCAGAATCTAGATGTAAACTTTGGATCTCTGTCAGAAACAATAGAGACTGGAATCCCATGTAACCTGATTACCTCATCCACATAAACTTTAGCCAATTTAGAAACGTCAAAGGTTGACTTGACTGGAAGAAAGTGAGCAGACTTAGTTAGTCTATCCACAATCACCCATATCGAGTCTGAACCCTTCGGCGTCCTGGGTAATCCTACCACAAAGTCCATCGTGATGTGTTCCCATTTCCATTCTGGTATAGGGAGTGACTGCAAAGTACCAGCAGGTTTCTGATGCTCAGCCTTAACCTGCTGACACACCCTGCACCTAGCCACGTATTCAGCCACATTCTTTTTCATGCCAGACCACCAGTACAGCTCTTTGAGGTTCTTGTACATCTTTGTGTTACCTAGATGCATAGCATACATAGAAGTATGCGCTTCCTCAAGAATCTGCTCTTTCAACTCACTGTTTCCAGGTACACATAACCTATCATGAAGATACAACATGCCTTCATCAGAAAACCTGAACTATGTTCTCTTACCTTCTGACATTTCCTGCATGATTTGCCACAACTCATCATCACTCTGCTGTAATTCCTTAATCTGATTATAAAAAGTAGGTCTGACTTGCATTTGAGCAATCAACCCACTCTGTCCTGTCACATCCAAGTCCAAGTTCAACCTTCACATATCTACAAGCAAGTCTCTCTTGAAACATGCCATAGAAAATGCATTGGCTGTTGAACTTGACTTTCTACTCAAGGCATCAGCTACAACATTCGCCTTACCAGGATGGTAATCGATTGTCACATCATAGTCTTTAATCAGCTCAAGCCATCTGCGCTGTCTCAAATTCAAGTCCTTCTGAGTGAAGATATATTTTAAGCTCTTATGGTATGTAAACACCTGACATGTCTCACCATACAGGTAGTGACGCCATGTCTTAAGAGCATGAACTATAGCAGCTAATTCCAAATCATGAACAGGATAATTCTCTTCATTTTTCTTAAGCTGTCTAGATGCGTAAGCTACAACTTTTCCTTCTTGCATCAGTACACAGCCCAAACCTCTCCTAGAAGCATCACAGAACACTGTATAACCCTTATCTGCCTCAAGCAACACTAACACTGGCGTTGTGGTCAACTTCCTTTTCAAAATCTGAAAACTTCTCTCACAGTTATCAGACCAAACAAACGGTACATCCTTCCTCATCAAGCGTGTCAAAGGTGATGCTAACATACTAAAGTTCTGTATGAACCTTCTGTAATAACCTGCTAATCCCAAGAAACTTCTGATCTCAGTAGGAGTCTTAGGCTATTCCCACTGAAGTACAGAATCAACTTTCTTAGGGTCAACACTAACTCCACCTCTCGAGATAACATGTCCAAGAAATGCTACCTCGGCCAACCAGAACTCGCACTTGCTAAATTTAGCAAACAACTGGTGTTGTCTCAACAACTGCAACACTACTCTCAGCTGTTGCTCATGCTGTGCATCGTCTCTGGAGTAGATCAGAATATCATCTATAAAGACTACAATAAACTGATCTAGGAACGGTTTGAAAATCCGGTTCATCATATCCATAAAGGCTGCTGGGGCATTGGTCAGTCCAAACGACATGACCAAAAACTCATAATGCCCATACCTGGTTCTGAAAGCTGTTTTGGAAATATCAGAAGCCTTTATCCTAAGATGATGATATCCAGATTTCAAATCTATTTTAGAGAAGATCGTCGCTCCACGCAACTGATCAAACAGATCATCTATTCTCGGCAACGGATACTTGTTCTTAATAGTGATCTTGTTCAGTTGCCTGCAATCTATACAGAGACGCATGGTACCATCCTTCTTCTTAACAAACAGGACTGGAGCACCCCATGGTGAAGAACTGGGTCTAATGAAACCCTTATCTAGTAACTCCTGCAACTGCACCTTGAGTTCTTTCAACTCTGCAGGTGCCATTCTATAGGCTGGCAGTGCTACTGGATGACTACATGGATATATCTGAATTTCAAAATCAATGTCTCTAACAGGAGGTAAGCTTGGTAACTCTTCTGGAAAAATGTCAGAGAACTCACGAACCACAGGCACATCATAAACACTGGCATTGCTCTTCTCTGCTCTGGTGTCAACCACATGAGCAAGGAATGCTTCACATCCTTTTTGTAACATCTTATCAGCTACAGCAGCTGATATTATGCACGTAGGAAGAACTTTCCTGTCTCCAGTAAAGACACAAGAAAATTCCCCTAGTTGAAAGGTAGCTTCCTTCTTCCAACAATCGAGTTGCACTCGATATGTCTCAAGACAATCCATACCCAAGATGACTTGAAAAGTGTTTACATCCAAGGGTATGAGATTTGCAGCAAAGGTGAAACCTCCAAAAGATAACAAGCATCCGGGACAGAACTCGGATAAAACTGTTGGTCCACCTAGTGGAACCCTCAACACTAACTCATCTGTCAACTCTTGAATTAACAGATTAAGTTCACCAACTAACGAACGTTGTATAAAAGAGTGAGTAGCTCCCAGATCTATCAAAACTGAAACTGGTATACTATTAAACAAAAGCATCTCTCCTGTAACAACTTGTGAAGAGATTATACCTTCTTGAGGTGTCAAAGAAAAGAAACGTGCTGAAGCTCTCCCTCTGCCACGATGTCCTCTCTGACCACTCCTTCCACTAGACACTCCACCACCTCTAGAACCAGAAGCCACAGAGGAACTCGGAACATCATGGTATTGAGGCTGAAAAGCTTGTGATGCTGCTTGCCGAAGTTGAGGACATTCCCTCTTGACATGTCCTATCTGTCCACAGGCGTAACAACTTGAACTCCAGCACGGCCCAGTATGTGGCCTTCCACATTTGTCACATGGCGGTAACTCTTGTCTCTGGGGACCTGTCACTGACATTGACGAACCTGAAGACTGTCCACTAGTGGCACTGCTCCATCTTCCTGGGTTGTATCCTCCTCTGCCTCTAAAAGTAGTGACATCCTCAGATCTCTGCCTCCCGAAACAACCCAAGCCACGCCCAAGTTTAGAAAAGAAACCTCTACCTCCACCTCTGTATCCACTACTGGACTGCCCTCTACTGAAATCTGCAGATCTCTTCTTAGACTCGGGCACCCTGTCAGCATTCACAGATTCTTCAACCTGTCTGGCAGCCTCAACAAACTCACCAAAATTCTCTCTGTTCCTCCTACTAGTAGCAGAAACTGTATGCTGAATCTCTGGCCTTAGCCCTTCCTGGAACCTTATGCATCTTTCTATGTTGTCAGGAACAAGCTGCGGACAGAAGTTTGCCAACCGTGTGAAAAGCGCTTCATACTCTGTAACTGTCATGTTCCCCTGCTTAATATTCTGTAACTGCCTGATTTTCTCATTAAGAAAAGTGGGTGGATAGAATTTGAGATGAAATTCCTCAGAGAAATCCTGCCAGGAAAGCTCTGTTCCTCTCCTCTTTTCTTCCACACCACGCCACCACAACTCTGCATCGCCTGTCAAAAGATAGACCGCATGATTAATCTTCTTATCTTCTGGAAGTTCCATCAGACGAAAGACCTTTTCTATCTGTCTAAACCACTCATCAGCTTCGGCGGGATCTGTGGTGCCACTGAACTCTGTGCCACCAAGCTTCTTCACAAGCTCATAAGATCGCATCAGATCTTTACTGCTGGTAGAAGAAGAATCTCGCCTATCAGCCTTGTACCTTTCTTTGGTCTCCAAGAACATCCTGTACATCTGGGATGCTTCATCCACGTGGTCACCACCACCTGGACCCAAATACCGAAGTTCAGGGCCAACATGGCTCTCGGCCTGATCGTCACGATCAAAGCCTCTTCCTGCCATCTGCAATAATATAATAGAATATTTCCTATTAGAAAATTACAGATAGAAGAAAGACACTTAAACCTTAATCCTATTGGTCTCTTATCGTCTCCTGACCTTGAGTAACTAAGTACTCAAACCTATGCTCTGATACCAAAAATTGTCGCGCCCCAATCTCACATTAACCAAAAACCACAAAATTAGGGCACGACAGGTGGGATTAACACATAACCAACCATTCGTCACTTTTTAAAAAAATGATTAAAAACATTTAAATGATAACCAAGTTTAAACTGTAAACAGAAAACTGGGCAAACTGCAGGAACTTTTCTATTTAACTGATTAAAGATACAAGCAAAGTCTACAGCATAATACATTGATTAACATAAAGTAAAGCATAACAGTTAATTTACATCTTTGTACATTTTCTCTCTCTCACTCACACCTTGTCCCGAGGATCGAGGGGAATGGACTAAGAGACCTCTAACTAGACTAACCACAAACCTTCTATCGACTAAGCGTTAGGGTGAAACGATCCTTCTGATTCCTGATGCTGATGCTGACCTGAAAATGTTTGAGTAGAGGGATGAGCCTACTCACTCAGTGAATAACATTTCACTTAGCTATCACTAAACAACTCGTCAGGTTTATAAACTGAAAATAAACATATATGCAGTTCAAGCAGGGCAGTTCTATTGACATAGCAGATATACAGATAATAATCACATTTCTATACATCAACAGGTATCCCAGGTGGATAAGCAGTTATATAAATTTACTGTGATCCTACATGATTATCTATTCATTTTATTATTATGCCCTAAATATATGCAGTGTACTCTGCATATAAAGATCCACAGCAAGTTCATGCTACGGTCCCACCGTATAAGACTTAGCGACACACCCGGGAAGTGCTAAGTCTGACTACTCGTCCTGGTCTGCACAGGACCCTAGGCTCCACGGCCTCATCGCACAACCACGTGTGCTCCAGACTCCTCCTTTAACCTGAGTACACCGGCGAAGAGTCACAGGGTTACCTTCGTGACACAAGCACGAATGGTGTTAGATAACCGTGTTTTCTTTTTCGCAGTGCCATCGTGACACAAGCACGATTGTTGTTGGACACTGCCTCTCTTTCCTCGTTTGTCCGTGACACAAGCACGGATGATGTTGCAACACGAGTTTCACCCCAAAGTTGCAGACCTCTCTAAGGGGTTCTACAGTGTTAGGGCATCTAGGTCTATTAGTTAACAGGTAAACAATTAGACAGAAATATCACATAGCAACTGTAAGACATATAATTTCCTCTTTTTCATCATTCACATCACGCATTTTAAGTTCCAATGAACTTATCACACTAAAAAGTACATGCTACACTGTTTAAAGGTCATATCAACTGATACTGAAGCAAATAAGCATTTAAAATGAGTTTAATAATGATTTCTGAATGAACTGCCACTCACCACTTGAAACTCGGCCGAATACTATGGAACTCGGCCGAACACTTCCCAGAATATGAAACTCGGCCGACCAACCTCGGCCGACCAGCAGGAAACTTGGCCGATCCCCTGGGGAACTCGGCCGACCGACACACCGCTTTATATACCTACAAGGAAACTCGGCCAATCAGGACCAAACTCGGCCGACAAAAACGTTGTTTGGTTACCCAAATAAGAAACTCGGCCGACCGAATCAGAACTCGGCCGAACCGCGCACAGGCAGAAAACAAAAACGACCTGCAAGAGTCGATTTCTCTCGAATCGACGTGAAAAACTCAAACAAACACCGCCAAACGTTCGCAATCGATGCATACCACCAAAACGGACCTGAAGGGGGAAGAGAAACGAGCTAGGGCTGCTCCTTGCGCCCCAATCCTCAAGCCGTTTCCCTGCAACCGTAGCTTCAGCTGCGAATCCGAATCGAATTGATGGAGAAGGTGATCAACGGAGGGAAGAGGACGAGCTGCAGCAGCTGATCGGAGCAAAACGGAGCTCCGACGTCTCTCCCTACTCAGCTCCATCTCTCTCTCTCTCTCTCTCTCTCTCTCTCTCTTTCTCACGCAAGGAAGAAGAACGCAGAAGCGTTCTCTCGTTTCTGTGAAAGTGAAACGAGATAAGTGAGAAGGAGAGAATAAGGAAGAAAACCTAGGGGCCGAATCGCAAAGTTCGAAACTTTCAAAAATTACAAACGGGTCCCTATAAGCCCAAAAACATGCAACTTTTGACTCGAAAGTCAGATTCGAACGATTTCTCTGGCAACGCTTCAAGCGTAAGATCCTACACGCTTTAGAAGCTAGAAAACACACTAAGCACATATCATAACCATTTTAAACATTATTAACAAAAACAGGCTTATAACTTAACACATCAGCTAAACACATGCTTAACAGCATACTTACGGGATAAGCTCGACGCGGGTCGTAACAATCATCCTCAGAGGATGTTCCAGGTCTCTACTTGCAATGGAGATCTCTATCTCTAAGACTAACTTATCCTCCGGACAAGAAGGTCTAGCCTCAGGTCTCTTCTGAGGACATGACAACTTATGTCATACGACCTAAGCATGTATCTATTCTTTAATTTGTGCTTAATCTATTAAGCTTATGTCCATGACATTTTATTTACATGCTCTTCATTAATTTGGTAAAGGATTCCTTAAACCTTATTAACCTTACCCATACCTCAAGAGGGTGAGGAGAAGAAAGAAAACCCTAATCCTTTAGGTCCTTATCAGAATTTTTGTGATGAGAAGAGATGAATAAGATGAGAAAGTCCTAAAGGTATCTTATTTCGATTCATAACCTAAGACTTTGGCCAGGCAGTCACACAGATCTGGGAGTCCTCATATTCCGACTAGCGGTGCGGAGGAAAATATTGCCAACCCCCGGTCGTGATCCTTTTCTAGACACCTCCGTCTTTCGGATAATCCTCTAATAACTCCCTTGGGTTCTATGGAGTTTTTAAAATTTAATAATTATTAATGGTTAAGTGAGGAACCTATGCTCTGATACCAAATGTTACGACTCCACCTTCCAGTAACCCCCAATTAAGGGAGACCGAGAGGTCGAAGCTGCACCCATAACTTCCGGATCAAAGGTTTGACATTTAACCAAGAACAATTATTAAATTTTAACATACTAAACTGAAAAGCTGTAAGAAAAAAAACTTTTTCATACCTTTTTGAAAACTTGGATCTCTAAACTTCTATCCACTTATGGATTCTATTCTAAATAATCCTCCTTGTATTTTACTTCATGTATTTCACAATATGACGATTTACTGTTGTCCTTTTAGCTTGTACCTAAAACGCCGACAAACAAAACGTCAGTCAGCAGAAGCTGGTATGTGTGGTAAATAATAAATGTGCAACTATGATAACAATGTAATCATTCAATTAATCATTTAACAACCAAGATTACATTTTAAATATAACTCTGCGATCCATGAGTACCCTATCCTCTGTGCTATCCCTACAGTGGACCTGGATACTACCTTCCTTACGGTAGATCCCCATTAAACCCCTCATGGTCCCACCTATAGGTGAACCAGTTTCTAGGGCTGAGTCACATGGCACTACTCGTAAGTATCCCACTCCTTAACTCATGGCTGGCTAATGGGTCTCATGGCACTACACTTGGTAGCCCAATTTCTAACCCACGATAACCTAGACCTTACTCTAGATTACCCCTTTTTAGCCTTTACAAGATACAGCGGTGGACCTGGATCTAGCCAGTTATACATGTATATTCATAGTGATAGTCATAATCACTCTATAGTTGCATGAAATAAAATCATCCAACAATTATTTCAAGCCATGAGGGAAACGTCGATAAAATCCTCAGAAAACTAGTCAGGATAATCATAAGTGTAACCACATACCTTTGATTGCAGATTTGAGACAGAATTAACCAGAACATAGAAATATCAATCAAGCAACCAATCATGCACATAATCCTGAAATAAATATACCAATTTCCTTTTATTAATATTTATCCAATATCATCATCATCCTTAGGATTTCTATTCCAATTTTAGGGTTCCCTTGGAAATTAGAGTTTTGCCTCCATTCTTAGTTATTAAGAACCCTAATTCATCAAATCTACTTAAAACCTTTTAAATTCTCTCCTTTTAATATTCTTAACAGTCTTAGGATCATCATTTAGTAATTTACTTCCTTAATCTAATATATCATGGTTTTCCTCTTCTTTTACCCCAATTAGGGTTCCCATATGAATTATTCTTCATTTATGGATTAAAACACTAAAACTACCAATTTTGTATACAAAACATATGAAAACTCTATATTATTAACCAACATGTTAATATCTTTCAAATTAACCTATTAGTCTTCAAAGATGTATCCTTTATATTCACTTTAGGGTTTCTAAGGTTTCCTACAAAACCCTAACCATCTCAATTATCTTCATTAAGAATTATCTAACCCAAACTATGTTCAAGAATCATTATATTATAGTTCTATTCTTGCAATATCATGTTATGACCACTAAAACTCATATTTACTCAAATCAGGGTTTTTAATCTATTAAACAATGTTCATGATCATAAAACCCTAAAACCAACATACTAATCATCTTTTTATGATTTTACCATTCCTTTTATTCTTAACAGGTTAAGATTGATCAAAAACATATAAAAGATTCATCATGTTCGTTTTTACATCATTCTAGGGGTTTTCTATCAATTAATGCATCAAAATATGTAAAACCCTATACTTTTTGAGTTTCAAGCAAAATTAGGCTTCATACATAATTTCTTTGTGTTCCTCTCATTCTGAGGATCAATTTTCATATATGACTTGTTTTAATCCGAGTTTCCTAGAATTAGTTACGATTTTAACAAATAAAATTTAAAGCAACCAATAGGGAGGTGCCATGTAGGCAAAGAACTCCCATGCATGTACCCTGCGGGTCGACTTAAAATTAGAATTGATTGTCGCTTTTACCCCTGGGTCGTGGACTGTTTCCTCACACCCAGGAGGGGCATTTTTCGTCAAACATGTTATGTTCGTCTTCAACCCCGCGACAGGGCGTCGCTGCCGCCCTAGCTGCTACCTGCGCTGCTCCTCGTCCCTCTCCTGGACACCACTGACCTCCGGAGATGGTCCCTCCACCTCTGACACTTCTCGGCGCTCCTCTGGGTACAGGGATCTCACTGCCAAAGTTTTTGGACCGTGTTGGCCAGGTCTGCCTATGCGGCCGACCTTGCAGCCGTCTTGGGGTTGCTGCGTCAAGGGTAGGGTGAAGGGACGATTGCCATGCTCTCCTTCGGCTGCGTGGGTGCGTTGAGCCTCCAACAGAACCAAACCACAACCCTCAATCATTCCAGGGTGTCTATACCCATCTCGGCTAGGTTTTGTATGTAAAGAATAAAGAGGAGAGGTAGAGTTGCATGAGATCTTCCTTGAACTTGAACTGGGGTTTCTACCCCTTATATAGGGGAGGATATCCTCGCCCTAGGATGTCCATCTAAGAGGAAACAAGCCCTCTCATAATAGGAATCCTATTCCTTTAATGAGAAGCAAGCTTTCTCTCTCCTCACTATCCCTTGATTTTCTTTAATACTTGTATATATTATAATTTTGCAAATCACTTCCTTTATCCTCTTAGCACTTTCCCATTAATCTATTGGCAAGAAATAATGTTTTCTTTTAATAGAAAATACTTTCTTTTTATCAATATCACAAAATTCATTAATAATGTATCACCTATCCTTTTATTTTGCAATTTTGGTATCTTCTCTTTCTTTCCTATGTATTGGGACTCCTTGGATCCCAAGAAACTCTATTATTTCGAAATCCTTTTTATTGGATACTCATTATCCTTCTAGATGCATCTTTATGTATTATTTCACATTATCTTGTTTATTTCTCATCAAAATATCTCTTTTTGAGGATTTCTCTTTATTTCTCTTTTATTTTCCTCATTGGTATTCCTTTTATCATTGGTAATCCTTGGGATACGAAATTCCACCAAGGATAAACCAATTATACCTTTTTCCACTTATTTCCAACATTTTAACATTATTTTCAATTTCTTTCTTACTAAAAAAATACTTAATTAAACTTTTCTTTTATTATTGCCTTTTCTTTGCAACTTTGGACTCCTTGGAACCCAAGAGGCACGAAATCCATCCTTGGATTACATCATTTTGCCTTCTAGAGGTTTCTATTTCATTCTTTTCTCAAATATTCAATTATTCATTTACTAATTGAATTTCTTGTTATTTGGGCCCAATAGCCAATAAAGCCCACAATACAATCATCAAGGCTATTGTAAACTAAATCCATTTATCCCAAACAAATCATATATTTATTTGTTCACTTATCGTTAATATGCGGAATTACATTTCTCGGCAAATGAACCCAAAAATTGGGATTGTAACACCCGCCGACCCAAGGAGGTGCCTAGTTTCCTTCGCACTGATCTCTCTACCCTCTCAACCATTTAGCACGATTTTTATTTCTTTAGCTTCGTCTCCTCGAGCCGCACCATTCTAGCCCTTTCTCACCGTCTCCTGTTCACCATAGCCCAAACACCCAAAGGCATCGGCCGCACCCTCTCCACCCACTTGTCATTTTGGAGCATCGACCTCCCGCATCTATAAGTAACACCGCCCACACCTCTGTGGGCCCTCATGCAAGGTTTTACTAGTGCCATTTGGTCTGAAGCCCCCACGAAAAGCCCCCAACATATCTGCCTCCCTCCTCACCTTGCGGCAACTCTCTCCTGAATTCGGATGCACCAGCAAGCAAATTAATGGGTCAATTGAGTTCGTTTTCCTTACCTCTTCGTTTAGAGTGCTTGAACATGTAATTTGGTTGTGAATCGCGGAAACGTCCAAAGTGGCCGACCTTCTCCTCCGTGGCCATGACTCGCATGAGAGGAAGAAGATGACCAATGGGCTTTTTATGGTTTTGTCCCCACACACCTATCCTTTCCTTCTTTAACACTGAGGGTAGTTTTGTCTTTTGGATATTTGCCTTTGCGCGATGATTTAGCATATGTGGCATTTTCTTACAATCTGATTGGTCCAGCTTACTTAATTCATAGTAAATTGGTCCTTGCTCAAAAAAATGCAAATAAATAGTTGTTGGAAAGGATTTTTCACATAGAATCTGAATTTTTGTTTTTAAGTCCTAATTCTATTTCCTGTTTCGAATTTGCCTTGGATGCCACTTTGAGTATGTTAAATTTTCTAAAATCCATAATTAATTCATTTTAACTCCAAATTGAGAAATAAGACATGTTTTCTTAATCAGTGAAACCTATGTGAGCTTTTGGTCCTAGTTTTGAGTCCTAAATCAGTAATTTTCGAATAAGGTCTAAAATGGGTATTTTCTATATACTTTATGCTTAATAAATGATAATTCATGTGAAATATTTGTAATTAGGGAAAATGATCTTGGATACAATCTAATCAGTGATAATGATGGGTATGAATCTCCAATAAGGTATGTGAAGCCTATTTATGTATGTGAAGCCTATTTATGTATGTGAGCCCTATTTAAGTATGTAGACCTTATTTATGTATGTGAGCCCTATTTTAGTATGTGACCCCTATTTATGTATGTGGACCCTATTTGTATGTGGATCTTATTTATGTATGTGAGTCCTATTTAAGTATGTGGACCCTATTTATGTATGTGATCCCTATTCTATTATGAATGAATGAATGTGCAATGTGTACCCTATTCCTTCAGTTGGGCTTTTACCCAAACCCTAATTTCCTAATGAGCCAATTGCTAGCCTTGGAATCTCTCTCTTTTTCCTTTATTGGCTCTTTATTTAGTTGATTCCTCTATTGACATTATGGATCATCTGATTGGTTTATTTGGATCTTGTTGTTGCCTATGTTGGCCCATTTATTAAGATTATTTATTGGGTTTTATCCCCATTTGCTATGATGCAATATTATTTATATTTCCACTACTGCCAAGTGGATTATTCAGCATGTGGAATTGTTGACCAAATAACTAATGTAGTGTATATGAGTACAAACCACCCATAGAGGGCATGTGTAATTTTACCCTGGGGAATGTGCATTTTGTCCCCATATTATATATACTTTTGAGGTTTGGGATGTGAATTTTCCCCTCTCCTCTTGGTTAAGGTCCGGTAGGTGCCTCACCCTGCATTAGAATATTTGTTGTCAAAATATCATTCATGCTTGTTGATTATTATTGTGTTAGATGCATCTTGGAAGAAGTTCTAAATTCTTAATTATTATACTTGCCTCATACTTTTGACTCTCTTAGTATAGTGGATCTTTTATTATGCAATGTTTTTATTTATAATTGCCCTTATCCTTTGTTTGACACATACTTTTATCTCTCTCTTGTTGGGTGATCCCAACCACCCAGATATAGGATCAGAGTGCGCATCAGAAGCTTGGTGAACCAACCTAAGACTAAGAATAAGGATTTCAACCATCTAGCTTGGACTTAGCTATATGTGATGTTTTTTTTTGGAGACAATATTGTTTTGGATTTAGTCTTCCTCTACCTAGATCCTATTGTTTGTATACAGTTGTACACCCTTTTGGGAAATTTTGTAAAGTACTCTTTATACATTTGAATATAGTCAAAGTTTTAACTTCCGCTGCTATACAATTGGTGTTTTTGTTTACCATGATTATTTTCGTAGAGAGTTGATCTCGGCTCTTTACAGCATGGTATCAGAGCATCAAGGTAGTTGTAGTCTTGACTAATTCAATTTGTCTCCTAGATAGAAACCCTAACCTTATATAGTTCCCTTTAGTAAGTTTTTACCTTAGAGTGGACCTGTGAATGATTGATTTAGGATCATAATAGTTTCATACTAGAAATATAATTTGTCAACTTTTTGGTGATTAGTCTTTTAGGTTGCTACTAGGGCATAAGTTGAAAGCAAAGGTGTCTAGAAAGGGTCAGGGTGTGGGGGCTGGAAATATTTTCCTTCGCACCACTAGCTTGGCTTACGAGGACTCCCAGATCCATATGACGCTGGCCTGGCCTGAGCTGATACTGACTATCCCAAAATAGCATACCTTTGGACAAATTATCTTATTGTTGAGTAACCTTTTGAACCCAGTATATGATGTCTTTGTTAATCATGTAGAATCCCCTTATGTGTCCTTAATTTCCTTATAAGATCCCAAGATTTCCAAGTTGGGAGTATCCTACCCTATGTTGGGCTTGAAGTTTATAATGGTGTTTAGTAAAATATCTAAGTGTTGGATCTCATACATAGTTTTACCTCAACCCTTTTTGATAAGTGGCCTTAGTAGTAGTGCTTTTATACCTTGATAGATTTTGGAGTTTTGATTTTTAGGACGAAATCCTCTTTAAGGGGGTGGAGTCCCTTAATACATTTGAAATCAAGTTACTATGTTTTGGAAACCCTAACTCCTTAGATAAGAGATTAGTAAGTTCATATGTTTAGTGTTGAGCAAACAAATTATAATTATAATTCATATTGTTTGTTTATATACAAATGAATATATAATAAGTCATCTAAGGGGATAGTTCATATGCTTGAACCTTAACATATTCTTGTTTCACATGATAGTGAATTACTCATCACTAATTGTGGATACCCTTAATGTTGACCATGTCACCCTAGTAGTATGGTTAGTAAATGGTTTTAATGCATCCTTAACATGCATAATATGTAATGATCATGATGACCCAAACCCTAATGTGTAATCATCTAGCCTTGCAATTAAATACATGCATATCTTTGATGCCTTCATGATGCATTAGTGACTTAGGTGTCATCCTCACATAATATACCTTGGTATATATATATAGATGGTTTGTAATCACCTAGTCATGATCAAGTTATCAATATAAGTAAGGCATATCACCTTGTTCCCTAATATACATCTCTTTAATCACCTTATCATGATTTTGTATGAAAATCAATTCATTAATGTTTAATGTGTTTCATATTGTTCACTAAAACACATGTAATGACACAAATATGGTTATGAGTAATTGGATTCACATAAGTTTGCATTAATGCCTAATGTGATGTAAAATATGTATAATTCATATTATGGAGTGTAATAGGAGAAAATGGTGTCATTAACTTGAGTATCTAATGTTAGTTGGCAATATGTGATAATATATGTGACCTTATTTGGGATTATGGTAGGCTTAATAACTTGTTGGATTATATTATCTTTTTCTTACAAAATAATCAGTGATAATTCTACATGATGGTTTTTATGGAGATTAGATTCTAGTTTTTAAGGTTTGTGACCTAATACATTTATAGATGTTGAGATTTTCTTATTAAACCCTAATTGTGTTTAAAACCCTTATAAGGGAAAAACATATGTTTTGGTACTTAATGATGAGATGTAATCCTAGTTACAACAACGAGAGTAAAATGTATGGCACATGTAATGGTATAATAAAGATGGTGTTTTTTCATATGAAGATTATGCTTATAAGCCAAACATGTTAATTATATTAGGTTTGATAAAATGTTATATGTATGGTGGAAACCTTAGTCAAACTTGGCTTATGTGTAGAGCCTTTGAATTAACACCTAGTTACCAAATGTTGGGATGTTGCACACTCACCCTCTCTCTTCCCTCTTGTTGTGATTTAATCCTCTTTAAGGGGTGGAGTGTTGTAACAGACTGAATCTCAAGGTCCTCTTTGCAATTTACCCACTTTTGTACTTTTCTTTGCCTTCTAGTCCTTTTGGACACTTCTAATAAATTTCCCATCCTTTTGAGCCTTCTTGGGCCTCAATGTTGAATTTGAGCCTTTCTTGAGGTATAATTCACAAATTACCTACATTTATGTTTATGTAGGGGGTTTTTCACAAAAAACCCATCTAATGAGATAATATGAGTGGAGTATGTTAATTTGGAGCTTTTTGGATAAATATACTGGTAATAATGTGTATTTGAGTTAATGTATAGGAGTAATTAATCCCTTTACTTTCTCTCTCCTCCAAATAGGGAAATAATGCACTAATAAGAGTATTATATGTTGAGATATGACTCATAATGTTTATATGTGACTAATATCTCGAGATATACCTTATCATGTCATTAAAATATATTCTTTATATTAATTGCTCTTTTTATGCTTTATTATATGCTTTAATAGTCTATAAATTAATTAGGGACCTAACCATGTGATTTTCGAGAAAGTAGTGGCATAACATCGTTCTAGGCATTGTAATTAACCTATGGTTAAAATTTGAGGTCGTTTGGACTTGATTTGACCCCCCAAATGCTTTTTACAAGTTCCCATATAGTTTAACTATAGTAGATGAATTGACATTGTATTTCATTGCATTGATTTCATGTGTCACGATATGATTCTTTGATTTTTGTGTCACGCCCCCCAGCCACCATTTGATTTCAATCCAACAGATATACAGTTGTCTTCTACCTTGGGCCGCCGACCCAAGGAGGCGCCTAGTTTCCTTCGCACCGATCTCTCTGCCCTCTCAACCATTTAGCACGATTTTTGTTTCTTTATCTTCGTCTCCTCGAGCCTCACCATTCTAGCCCTTTCTCATCGTCTCCTATGCATTATAGCCTAAACACCCATAGGTGTCGGCCGCACCCTCTCCACCCACTTTTCGTTTCGGAGCATCGGCCTCCCGCACCTATAAGTAACACCGCCCACACCTCCGTCGACCCTCGTGCAAGCTTTTACTAGTGCCATTTGGTCTGAAGCCCCCATGAAAATCCCCCGACATATCTGCCTCCCTCCTTTGTGGCAGCTCTCTCCTGAACATGAATGCACCATCAAACAAATTAATGGGTCAGTTGAGTTCGTTTTCCTCTCCTCTTCGTTTCGAGTGCTTGAACATGTAATTTGGTTGTGAATCGCAGAAATGCCCAAAGTGGTCGAGCTTCTCCTCCGCGGACATGGCTCGCATGAGAGGAAGAAGATGACCAATGGGCTTTTTATGGTTTTTTCCCCACACGCCCATCCTTTCCTTCTTTAACACCGAGGGTAGTTTTGTATTTTGGATATTTGCCTTTGCATAATGATTTAGCCTATGCGGCATTTTCTTGCAATTCATAGTAAATTGGTCCTTGCTCTGAAAAATGCAAATAAATAGTCGTTGGAAAGGATTTTTCATGTAGAATCTGCATTTCTGGTTGTTAAGTCCTAATTCTATTTCCTTTTTCAAAGTTTGCCTTGGATTCCACTTTGAGTATGTTAAATGTTCTAAAAAACATAATTAATTCATTTTAACTCCAAATTGAGAAATAAGACATGTTTTCTTAATCAGTGAAACCTATGTGAGCTTTTGGTCCTAGTTTTGGGTCCTAAATCAGTGGTTTTTAAATAAGGTCTAAAATGGGTATTTTCTTTATACTTTATACTTAATAAATGCTAATTCATGTGAAATATTTGTAATTAGGGAAAATGATCTTAGATACAATATAATCAGTGATAATGATGGGTATGAATCTCCAATAAGGTATGGGAAGCCTATTTATGTATGTGAAGCCTATTTATGTATGTGAGCCCTATTTAAGTATGTGGACCTTATTTATGTATGTGAGCCCTATTTTAGTATGTGACCCTTATTTATGTATGTGGACCCTATTTGTATGTGGATCCTATTTATGTATGTGAGCCCTATTTAAGTATGTGGACCCTATTTATGTATGTGATCCCTATTCTATTATGAATGAATGAATGTGCAATGTGTACCCTATTCCTTCAGTTGGGCTTTTACCCAAACCCTAATTTCCTAATGAGGCAATTGCTTGCCTTGGAATCTCTCTCTTTTGCCTTTATTGGCTCTTTATTTAGTTGATTCCTCTATTAACATTATGGCTCATCTGATTGGTTTATTTGGACCTTGTTTTTGCCTATGTTGGCCAATTTATTGAGATTATTTATTGTGTTTTATCCCCATTTTCTATGATGCAATATTATTTATATTTCTACTACTGCCCAGTGGATTACTTTGCATGAGGAATTGTTGACCAAATAACTAATGTAGTGTACATGAGTACAAACCACCCATAGAGGGTATGTGTAATTTTGCCCTGGGGAATGTGCATTTTCTCCCCATATTATATATACTCTTGAGGTTTGGGATGTGCATTTTCCCCTCTTCTCCTGGTTGAGGTCTGGTAGGTGCCTCACCCTGCATTAGAATATTTGTTGTCAAAATATCATTCATGCTTGTTGATTATTATTGTGGTAGATGCATCTGGGCAGAAGACACCCTAGATTAGGGCTTAAGTTCAACAACCACAATTAGGGTTTACTATTCACATAACATCACCCTAGATTAGGGTTTAAGTTCAAAAACCACAATAGGGTTTACTATTCACATCACATCACCCTAGATTAGGGTTTAAGTTCAACAACCACAATTAGGGTTTACTATTCACATCACATCACCCTAGATTAGGGTTTAAGTTCAACAACCATAATTAGGGTTTACTATTCACATCACATCACCCTAGATTAGGGTTTAAGTTCAACAACCATAATTAGGATTTACTATTCACCCCAGGTAGGAGTGATCATCATAGTACCCTGAATTAGGGTTTCTCATGTCATCACTATGAACCATCATCATGTATTAGGATTTTACCAATCAATGCCCTCAATTAGGGTTATGATTCATTAACCTTCATAATTAGGGTTTTCATGATCTCACTATTAAGGATCATACCCTAATTAGACATTCATTCATATTTAAAGTCCACTACATGATTATCATTTATGTAGGAAGTCTTCTCTCTCATCTTCTATAAGATGATGCTTACTTCAGCCTTGATTAAACTAAGTCTACTCAACTTAAAAGAAGAATTGACACCATGAGTTTATGTCATTATCATCATGATCATTAAAGCTTATTCATTCAGGGGTAGTAATCACTCTATCTCATTAAGATACAATTACTCTAATCATCTTTGATTACATCATTATTAATCAATTGATCAATTTGTCCTTTAACCACTTTAAGTATCCATGCGGTTTTGGTTAGTTATCCACCAAACAGTCTTTGTCACTTAGACCCCAAACGGTCTTGCACAATAAACCTCCAAATGGTCTTAGTTGCATACTTGAAACTGTTTAGTAAAGTTGAGGTTGAAACTGTTTGCCAAAGTGAGCCCTTGAGATCGTTTGCTAAAGGTGCACACTTGAAACCGTTTGCTAAAGGTAGTTTTTGAAACCGTTTGCTAAAGTAACCCTTGAGATCGTTTGAGCTTCAACTGGTTTGGGATCGTTTGGTCCCAAACGGTCTTGAGACCGTTTGGTCCAAACCTCCTCAAAACCGCATGGACCAAGCATGGTCTCAACCACTCAAATCGGTTTAGGGTTCTCAATGTTGATTCCTTCATTAATTGAAATCGTGTTATCACTCATCAATTGGACCTATCCCCATACTTCAATTGATTTAAATAGGTCATCCTTCAATTGATTTGACCCTCAATTGATCATTAATTAGGGTTCGAATCAATTGGATTAGGGTTTGGAATCGATGATCCTTCAATGTTGACCATTGTGAAACTAATTACTTTGAAACTATTGGACCACCATATAAAATGGACATGACCTGACCCCAAATGGTCTTGAGGTCATTTGGGTGACCTCCAAACGGTCTTGAGACCGTTTTCCCATGTCAACATCAAAATCCAAGTCATCCAATTAGGGTTTAGTTCATTAGATTGATCACCAAATTAGCAATTGATTGTACTTCAACTTAGTATCATTAGACCTTCAATTGCTTAACCAAACCTAACCCTAAACCTACAAATGGTCTTGGGTGACCACCAAACGGTCTTGAGACCGTTTGGGTGATCCCCAAACGGTCTTAACCCGATTAGGGTTTGGTGATTGATAGACCTTCAACTCATGAACCAATTGGAACTAATCAATTGTAATTAGTGAATCATTAACCTACATTATTATGAACAAACCCCCAAATGGTCAACTCTGGTCAAAATCACCAAACGGTCTGAAACTATTTTCCCTCATGCGGTTTGGTGAAACTATTTCCCTTCAAACGGTTTTAAACCGTTTGCTCCCAAATGGTTTGGAAAACTATTTGAGCTCATCAATTGAAACTGTTTGGACAGGGATTTCTTTGGATAAACATCTAAGATGATGTCATCATCTTCTTCCTTCGTTCATCCAAGAACTGCAGCCGTTATTCATGGAAACTTCAGCAATGAACCAAAAGAATAACAAATAGAAGAAAATAACCAACGATTATTGAAGAATGGAATGCAATACTAATGTTCAAGGGTTTGAGTTATAAAACCCGCCTCAAAAACTTATTCCAAACTCCAATCTCCACGGCTCTAATGGTGCATGGAGTTCCAGCAACTTTCTAAGGTCCGTACTTGAGCTATTGGATGAACAAGTTGGCTAGGATTGGAAATCGGGTGAAGAAAACCAATAATCAAGCATTGATTTAGGGTTTTCACCATGAATCTGAGGTAGAAGATGATCAAAACTTACCAACAGGTTATGGTCATCCTTCTCCTATTCCTGAGCTCTCCCTTGGTCGGCCAAAGCAAAGTGAGAAGAGGAAAACCAAGGAAATGATCCTTAAGTGTATTGGAAAAAAATGATATGTATATGGATTTTCAAGGAAAGAGAAAAAGAGAATTATTTTCTTAAATTCCAAAATTATTTCCACCAAATTCCCCTCCATTTCTTGGCCACGAAGCCACCTTCATTTTCTTGCAAAGCCTCTCCATTATCCAAAGATTAATGGAAAAGGAATTAAGCACCTTAAAGAGTTTTATATTAATATCCAACCTTTTAGTGGATATTACTTTTTATTATATTAATGTGAGTGGCTTCCACTCAACCAAGATATTTTTGTGCCATAGCAAGGCACTAGCCCATCCAAAATTATTGCAAACACATCCTTCAACTTTTGGTTGAGGGGCTCCTCAATTTATTTATTTCTTTTTGCATTAAATTAAATTAAAGTTCCATTTATGCTTAAATCTTGATTATTTTAATGTCAAGATTATCTCTCCTCCATGATGATTCAAATGAGGCGCACCTCTGATTTTATTTACTACACTTGATGCCAAGAAACATGAGAGACCCTATAAATGTGGTATTCTGCATATTGAACCCCAGGTTTTGGGTAATTTGCACATTACACCAAAATTAGGTTTTAATGCACAAGGATTGCTCTACAAGCTTTATCTTGGTTCCCAAGCTTGAGGAAACCATATCACTACATAATATTCATTCTTATGATGTCTCAACATCATAGGAACATTTTTTTCAAGTACAATTTGCAAGTTAACCCCTCAACTTGGGTAATTTGCACTTTAGTCCAATATTAACAAAATAGTGTTTCAACATTATTCAAAAAAGACTGAAATTGAAATATAAGTTCCTCAAGAGCCTTGATTACTTTTCAAAAAAAAATAAGAGCAAGCATCTAATCAACTTTATTAGGCAAAACACCTAGGGATAGTTCATAACCCAGGTCAGGAATGTTACAGATAAATACCATGTTATATATATATATATATATATATATATATATATATATATATATATATATATATATATATATATATATATATATATATATGAGTATGTATTGGATGCCCGCACGGGTAGCCAAGTTAATTACCCGTACATTGATACACGGTGGCAGGATTGGTAATTAAATCGAACTCCATTACGGTTGCATGGTAGCGGTGGCATGTATGTAATTACACATATTTGGTTTACGTATGCATGGAGTAGCGGTGGTACATATTGTAATTAAGCAGAAATCAACTACGTATTGCATGGAACACGGTGGTAGTATTTTTTAATTCAACATCCTTTACTAGTGCATGTGCATGATTCCACTATTTGTAGCTAGACGACAATGAATTATGAGTGCATGCAATAGTGGAAAGGATAGCTAGAGACATTGAGGCATATATTTTTGGTGAATAAAAAATTAACTGAGGACAAGAGCTTTAATCATTTTGAACACATGTTCACCGTTGACTCATAATTAGGATATGTTCCACGTAGTTGTAATCTACATAATATGCATATAGTTCTAGATACAGTCAGGTTGTATTACAAGACGTGAACCTTGGTTACATTGTTTTCATTCTCACTACAATTTATTTATTCATATTACATATTTTTCCTTCTTATTTACAATTTATTCTGTACTGAAGTTTATACTCATAAATTTTTGTTTAACACCTTGTGGGTCATCTATTATATCATCAAACATCTACATTAGTTACAATTTTCTCCTCCTTATCATAATTGTCTTTGCTCAAGTCTTTTTACAAAATATTAAACATGGTTGTATTTTCAATTTGCAAAACAATATTGTAATATTTAGGATGATAAGCTTACCATTTTGCATGTGAAGTTCTTAAACCTACAGATTCTTTCTTTGTCTTGTGTTCACATAGAATTCTCTAGTTATCGAATCTTGATTGTTAGTGTAAATGCTACATGTAAATTTTAATGCTTTAATGTAATAAGAAAGTGTCATATATAATATGGACAGTCACATTGTAATAGGCAAGGGTCAACCGTAATGTAGGTGACAGTTTTGTAATATGGATACTCATATTGTAATAAGAAAGTGTCATTTGTAATATGGATAGTCACATTGTAATAGGCAAGAGACAACCGTAAGTAGGTCACAGTTTGGTAATATGGATACTCATGTTGTAATAAAAAAGTTTCATATGTAATATGGACAGTCACATTGTGATAGGAAAAAGCCAATCGTAATGTATGTGACAATTTTGTAATAAGGATACTCATATTATAATAAGAAAGTGTCATATGTAATATGGACAGTCACGTTGTAATAGACAAGAGCCAATCGTAATATAGGTGACCATTTTGTAATATGGATACTCATATTGTAATAAGAAAATGTCATCTGTAATTGTATGGGTTGATAGAGACCTCATGGTTGTGGTCATATGAAATAAACTTCATCGATTGTCATCCTTAACTACAACTTTCTCATTCTCATTATGGATTCTCAGTTCTCATTACAAAATGTAATTGTCATTGTAGTTCACTATACTTCGACATAATGTCACGTGTTTACTTGCTACTATTTCTTATAATTATCGTCTTTGTAAGGATAAATGATATGTTGTAATGAGAACAGAGACTCTGTAATAGAAAGGAGAAATTTATAACTAAGAATGACATTACGTAAGACAATCTGGACGTATCATTTCTCTTAGACAATGGAATTTGATGCATTTAGATTTGCATTATAAAATGTCATCCTTGATTACATATCTTTCATTTCCATTACAATTATCTATTTTATACAGACATTTCTTTCTTATTACAAAATGTCATCTTTCTTTACTTGTCATTGTAATTCACTATATGTTATCATAATGTCACTTGTTTACTTCCTGCTATTTCTAATAATTATTGTCATTGTAAGGATAAATGATATGTTGTAATGAGAATAGAGAATCTGTAATGGAAAGGAGAAATTTGTAACTAAGGATGACGTTACGTAAGACAGTCTGGAAGTATTATATTATTTCCCATATGTTTATTTGTCTTCACAAAATGACACCACTGTAATGATTTTAGACATGTTATATTGGACATTGGTATATTTAATGATGGGTACGTGTCCAATATTGACGTGGTTGGTGCATACTATTTTTACTCTTATATGAGTCTCGCACCACCACTCTATGCACATATAATTTTTTATTAAATAATTACCAATAATGCCACCGCTATTCTATTACATGCATGTACAGTAGTTGCACATATTTACAATTATTGCCACCGTTTCAAATCAATGCAGCGCAATACATAATGAGGCACGGGTAACTTCGCTTGTCTACCCGCGTGGGCAGCGAGTGAATTGCCTATATATATATATATATATATATATATATATATATATATATATATATATATATATATATATATATATATATATATATATATATATATATATATATATGTGTGTTGTTCTATTTTCTCATATATTAATGCATACATGATATAGATTTTTGCAGCCACTTACATAGGGTTTGTAAAGAGTTCAACTGCCCCATGTGGCATTTCTAATTTCTTCATTGATTATCTGTGTAGTTAAACACCATGCATTTGTTATCCAATACTACTCTACCACATTTAAATATTTTGGTAAAAAGAAAAAGAGTGTGATGTTAGCTCTGTACAATGTTGCGTAAATTTACTTATTTTGCTTATAATTTTGACTTAAGAATGACATTTCATTGTGTATTTTGAGTTTTATTTTGTTTTCCTTCATTTCACTTAGGAATAACCATTGGGTTTTATTGGTTATTGTCCCCACGACGCTAACTGTGTATTATCTAGATTCTAAGGGTGATGAAGTAGATAGTAGGGGATGTGAATTGAAAAAGATATTATTCACATGAGTAAAATTTTATATCTATAGTTAACATATATTATTACATGACTATTTACTAATGCAATTCAATGTACTACATTAACATCTAAGGAAATAAAAAAATTCAAAAGGCTAGAGGGAAGGTTGACAATAAAAAGAAAGTGATAGTTTGGAAGAATGTTGATGTAGTTTTCTGACTCCAGTGCATATTTATGCCAATTATCCTTACTTTTATTTATTAACATTTTGTATGTTGGAATTTATAGTATTTTTTTACTAGACAATGGTTGTGCATGTGCATAATAAGTGATGTGATGTATGGACATGATTGTCAGATATGGGGTACTAGTCCAATTGCATAGAAAATGTAATCTACGTATATAGTCCTGATCATCATAAGTATATAGTTTCATTAGATAATATGAAAATATCAAACTTAATTATATATGTCATTAGCTTTGTAGGTGTTTAAAATGAAAGACTTCTATACAATAGAAAAACTAGATGACATCTAAAATCCATCTACGACAGAACAACTAGATCAGATTCGAGAACAGTGGGCACAAACCTTCATTAGGGATGTCAACTTTCAATTTGATTGAAACTAAAGAATGACTTTCTTAAACTTTGATATCATTATTTCTATATACATGTGGTGCTTATGAGTTCTTGCAACTTTAAATGTGATGTGAGTAAATTATTGGCGCATATGTATGAATATATAATGTGTGTGAATGTGAAGATGAATGCATACAATAAGAATTGTGTTTCATGTCATGAGAATGGAGTTGGTGAATATGTGAATAAAGTGTCATGTGTGTGAATGAAGTATCTTGTGTGTGAATCAATGTTGAAGTGAATGAATAAATTTATGTTTAAACATGTGATGAGAATGGAATCGGAGAATGGATATTGACTGTGGATGGATTGTGTTTTTTATGTTGGTATAGTATGCCTAGAGAGCCAATTATTTAATGATTGCAATAAGGCATATGATACTTGATTTGATAATGATAAAGGTAATTCCATATATTATGTTTGTCTCACTCATGAGATAATGACACATACATGATTGATGTCTAAAGAATGATGTGACTCGATGACATATGTCTTCAGGTTGAGGACCTGAACAATGAGACCATATGTATAATAAGAGTACATACATTCTTGTTATGTCCCTAGTCAGATATACTATGGAATAAAAATAGACAATAATAATACATAAGACTAGAATGTGTGTTGACTGATGAAAGAGTCTCATTAGTCATGATATGTGATATCAAGTCAAGCACACAGATATATGTTAGAGAACATTATATCGGACAGACCCACCATGAGAGTGATACATGGATACCATGGAATGGTAGTCACAATCGCCTCTCATAGTGATGGTGGTGATTGTGGTTAGTCTTGAAATCACTACACTAGTCACATGTCGTTGGGTACACTTTGACATCATCAAACACATTCCTAAAACATGGGTTGTTATAATGGTGACGATTGGGTGACTTTGACACATGGGGACTTGACTGTGAGTGATAGATATGGGATTTGTCCCTCCTACAAGGAGTATGATACCCAGGGCCCCTTGATAAGCGAGACTCGGAATCGTATGGCCATACTCATGTGATTCAATATATGATATGTGAACTGACATGCATCTCAGACAGTCTGCTATAGGCCAAGGAACATGGATTGAATATTGAAGAGGATGACGTTCCATGCCTCGAGTTCAATCTGGATGTCAAAGACAAAGGAACTATATGATCATTGTAACACTAATCATAGATTATAGGCTGAAGTTGTTCTCCAACTTTCTGAGTTACTTGGGTAGCAATGATGAGTTACTAGATTCTGCTCAATGCTTGTAATGTCGTAAGTTGTTATGAACATTCACTGCCAACGTAAATTGGAACCTACAGGGTCACACACAAAGGATACCCCTGGAAGAGGAGATTGTCCATGAATGATGTTTAGATTGAGACTAAAGGTGTTTAAGTACTCAGTTAAACATATAATTGACTGACTGGACTCAGAACTATCAAGTTCAAGTGTTGAACTAGTTGGTTAGAGTGTCAAGTCGCTTTTAGACTACATTGGCAATGTCAGGACTGCCAACCGACCGGTTCACCCAGGTGCATCGGTCGACTTGTGTGTGCCAACCGACTAGTTCAACCCAGGTAAGCTGATCGACTGGTGTGAGAAAACTGACCGGTTCACTTGGTGAACCAGGCATCTCACAGTCCTGCCAACCAAGGAAATAAGGATTTGGCCGGTTGGAGGAAAACTTTCACGTTTCACTTGTTCAATTCGATTGGAATAAGGATTAATCTTTGAATTAATTGGAAACGATTAAGGAAAGTCAATTGCAGGCAAGTATGGGAAGTGAAATGACCGGTTCAATTAGTGAACTGACTGGTTCACACTCTCGGCTGACCGGTTCACTAGTGAATCGATCGGCTCACCTTTCCAAATGGCCGTTTCAGTTGTGAGATGATCGGTTCGCCTGTCGCAGTGCAAGTTATTCATGGAATTTTTGGATCCTTCTACTCTCGAATAGACTGGGAACCCTGACCCTACCCTCTACTATAAATAGAGGGGTACTGGGGGCTTCTCAGAATACACAACTCATAACATCAGTTGCTCTGTAAAGTTATTGTCCTCTCTGGTTTTGGTAACCCAGAAAACCTGAGAAAGTGCTACCCGACTAGGGAGGCACAATGAGGGAAAGACAACTACAAAAAAGCAGTCTGAGTTCGGGAGAGCAGGTTGGTGCTAGTACACCAATAGGAGGGTCATCTCCTTCCTGCCAGTTCTTCTAGAATAGTAGGAGTTCTAGGTGATCCGTGTGGACTATCTATAGAGGCGTGAGATGTCTGCCTCTCAGGAGGACACGTCAGCCGCAGTCTATGGTGGAGGGCAGAGTCCATGGTGTAGACCAGGAGCTGTACAGACACCGTCCAAGACACGGTGTTGAAGACCACACATGGCTGTGAGGTATTGTCACTAGGCAAGCCCCAGGACCAAGTATATCTCGCTAAAATCATCATTTCCATTACATAGTAGTTGATGCGATCTCCTGTTATGGGTTAATGGCCAGTAAAAATTTTGTTTCTACTGCTACTCTGAGGCCACAAAACCCAACAGTGGTATCAAAGCCACGTCAACGTACTATGTTTCGAGATAAATAAATATGACCAGATTTTAGTTTTATCATCATTTATTTATTTCATACGATGTGAATATTTAAAATGACTAATGTGCATATCCAACTAAATACCATATGTAACCACAAACTAATATACATATATGATATGGTATATATGCAATTGACACGCATCGCCCTAAAATGGTTTTGATGGTGGATGTAGCATGGTTATGGCCTATAAACCCTATGTGTGCTTAGTTGGTTATGGTTGTTTGCATCTTGGTTTGCATATCGAGCCTCTACCTTCTATTCCACATGTAACTCAAGATAACTCGAGATCCTTTCTCTTCTACCTTTTCTCCCCTCGAATGTAACTCGAGGTTTCCCAAAGATTATGTAAAAGTAGGATAGTTTATTTTTTATTACATCGAAGGAGAAGACTCTTAGCACCAGACAAACCGACCGCCTGGAGGACCAAGGAGGATTGCTAAGATGGAGTCGGATCGACCAGATGATGGCCCAACCGCTTGTTGGAGGTGTCCATACATCAGAGGCCATACCGACCAACCAACCGACCAAGAGGCGAGCCGATCGTGTCATAGGATGAGCTGATCAACCCAGTTCAAGCACAAAGATATTCATCAACAATAGGTTGCATATGATGTAGACCTTAGATGACCATAATTCCTTGTGGCTCTAAGGAATTACAATAGGATGGTCATAATCATTGCTTTTATCATTATTATATGTTTTCTTGTTGTGGTTATAGCATGTATATGATACGTACTATAATAATGTGGTGATTGAATATGTATATGTACTTATATAAAATCCCTCAAATACAATATTATAGTCTTAGATGCCTTCCATAAGCGAAACACATGAAAAGATTGATCGACCAAGTATAGATTTGCACAAATCATGGTACGTTGTCCATCTCGTGGAAGTGTGATGGTAGATATGTAGATTTGCACAAAGCATGTACATATCTATCATGTTGGCTTTTGGTTCAGACTTAAATAGTGACTTGGAGATCCCAAGCCCAGAGGCATGAAGATGATTATGGAAAAAAGTTGTGCATATCATCTTTCCAATAGTTGTATATGATGCAATTGGCATGATGGCCTACCTAAATAGTCAAGTTGTGGGCGATCAGCCAAAGATGACTCATAATTTGATGAAATATAGATCTTGGCCACTAGAAGAGTATACGCTGCAATCTTCCGAATTGATACACGAGGGTTATCAATTTGAACAAAATAGTGGGAGCGACAATTAATTAAAGACCTAATTAATATCGTCAAATTATCAAATCAAACAAAGAAAAAATTGTTATGAAAAGTTACAAAATTCTTTTGTAGAATCAAAATGACAAACACAAATACATTATCATTGTGATCAGTTCATAAACGGGATAAACTTCAAATTTGGTTTGGGACCTTTGAGAAGTGTTCTAAATGGTGAGTGTAAACTCTAAAGTCCTTGAAAGACCAGAGCCAGTTGAACCACTCCAAATGTGCCTAAGGCTAAAATTGGATGCTTACTTGAAGTATGCCAATGATGCCTAAGACATCAAGAACCTTATGCTGAGCTATATGAACTGTGAGTTGCATAAATAGCTTGAAGCATGGATAGACATTGTTGAGATGGTTATACATCTTAAGAATCATGTAAAGCATGAAAGGTATAATGTATTCAAAGCGATGTTTGAGTATAATCAGACAGATGGAGATCAAGTATAATATTATATGCTCAATATGATTGTGCATATAGATTAACTGTTATTTCTTATAGGTTAAGAGTTGATCAAACATATGGTTCTACAAATTTTTGTGTGAATCATATAGCCAGTTTATCAAATGTTGAATAACTTGACCAAACCACTGTCTGAAATGCTTGGTATGTAGATGCCAAAGCATGAATGAAGAAAGGACAAATCTGTGATAATGATCAGTAGAGTAAATTCCATTGACTAAAGCAAGGTTAAGAAGTGTTCTAAAGCCAAGCTAATGTCCAAATCTTCATCACTCAAGATATGGAGAAGGGATAAGTGTAAAAGGGAATATGTCCTTTTTCACTTATAAAAATAAGGAAAGAAAGTACCACCATTGTCACATGTTTGACATTGGAAAGGGAAATAACCTCTTTATAGAGGATCTCAGGACGATGATAGAGATAGAGATCTCTACTTCAGGACCTGAGAAGAAGTAAGATAGAAACTATGTGGAGCAAGAGTTGCTATCATTATAGTTACATTATGACATTCATGGACATGTAATAGAATTAGTGAATTGCTTTTATATACCTGCCATCAATGAAAGACATCATACATCTTGTATGGGCAAGAGTGTTATGGATTGATGCTTCATTTGAAAGATATGATATTTGATAGCAATGTCTATGTCTCACTAACTAGACTTGATAGTTAAAGAGACAAATGTGTGTGATACATGTAATGAATGACATGATAACTCAAACTTGAATGCCTATAATGATGTCATCTAGAGCGCATAAATGGGAATTGCATTTTTGGAATCCATATGATAGATATCTAGACTCTTTTGGTTGTTGAAGCAATAGAGACATGCTAATCTCATTTATTGTGAAAAATGACAAAGGTTCTTCACTAGATGTAGTGGGAGAACGATTATTCTATTAAGGATTATACATATTGATGTATATAGTCCTTTTAGAATAAATGTTAAAGGTAATCAATAGTACTTCAATATATTTACTGATGACCTCAGTAGATATGATAGTTTGTATTTAGTGAAATATAAACATGAATCTCTTGAAGTGTTCAAGAAGATCATAATGAAGTACATAATTATCTTGGTATAAGTATTAAATTTTGATATGATTGATTTGGAGATACTATGAACCAAGAGTTTGAGAACCTTCAGGTTGATCATGATAATGTATCATGATGGAATCCATTTGAAACACAGTGATATTGATCATGAGAAGTGTATAAGAAAGAAGGAATCACACCTTGATAAGTCAGAATGTGATTACTAGCTAAACTTCAAATTTCCTTTTGGGCACATGCTTTACACTGGGAATAAAGAGAATCACAAAATGTTATGAAATCTCAAAGTTCCTTAAGTAACACACCTAACTCATGGTTATGGTGGAACATGCCTAGAGCTTGAATGATATATGATATGTTATGATGAGTCAACAGTCTACCTAGAAGCTAATGAGAACCCAGAAATTGAGATATGGCTTGAAGCCATGAAATCTGAGATGGACTCCATGTACATCAACAGAGTAGGACTTTTGTTGATCCACGTGAAGGGGTAAATCCCATAGGGTACTTTTGGGTCTTCTAGAAGAAGACTGACATGGAGGGTAATTTGGTTGCAAAGCGTTTCTAACAAGTTCAAAGTGTTGAACATGATGAAATCTTTTCCGCAGTTACCAAAGATAAATCCATTAGGATAATGCTTGCTATTGTAGCTTAATGTGACTATGATATTTGGCATATGGATGTTAAAACCACTTTTCTTAAATGGAATATTGTGCAATATGTGTATGTAACACAGCCTAAAGGATTTATAAATCCAATAATGCAAATAAATTCTATAAAGCTGCATAGATCAAATCTTTGGATTGAAGTAAGCACCTCAGAAGTGGATCTTCAATTTGACAAGATAGTCAAAGAGTTTGACTTGAGTCAGAATGAAGAGGTAATGTGTGATTACAAGAATTTAGTGGGAGCATATATATATATATATATATATATATATATATATATATATATATATATATATTCCACATATTGATGGGGAGTATCATCCTTATACTACAAAATCTAGCAACGAAGTGCATTCTAAAAGGTTTTTAGAGAAGCATCCTATGTGATAGGAATCAAGATCTATAGAGATAGATCAAGAGGGCTTCTTGACCTAAGAAAGAGAACATGCATCGGAAATATTTTGAAAGGGTTCAGCATAATGAGAGAAAACATTTGCAAAGAAAACCTCCCAATTGGGTAAATTGCATAAAAGTCCAGAATGTACCTAAAATTGCATAACTTGCACAAACAACATCCAAATTGGACCAAACTTCATCCACAAGTTATCTTTGATATGTAGAATACGAATATTCCATTATTTCCATATTTTGAAGTTATATAATCACATTATTCATTACTTATGCCTTTTACTCATTTTCTCTCTCCTAAACTTATCCTAATATTTCAAGGTTGTCCAAATTAGAAGAAATTTGACATGTAGGCTAATTTTGATATGTAGATTTCGAATTTGAAGTTTGTTTCCTCTTTTGAGAATTCTTTTTATGAGATATGTCATATGTCCCATTAGCGACCCATTATCTAAATTGTTCATCCAATTAAGTTTCTTATCATCATATTACCACTAAAATGAGTTATGTGGCATATTTTATGTTTTCAAATCACATCAAAAAGTTAGATTAAGGTTTAGAGCACTTAATTATGGTAATTAAGATTTCATTGAGATATTTGTGCATAAACCCTTATATTGGTACAATTAGTGAATAAATGTTCACTAGACTACTATAAATTCCAATAATTTAATAGAAAGGCCAATAAGTATAGAAATGAAAAGAAAAGATGGGAAAGAGGGTCAAAAGACAAAATTTCATAATTCAGTATGTTACATCCATGTTCCATGGAGTTAGTCTCTCAAGAGCCAAGTGTCCCAATTCTTATGAAGAATAAGGAGCACATGGATAGAATTCATATGCATTTACAATTGGATCTATCACGTATGAACTCATCTCGTTATCTTGTATGTACTGGGCATGACAAGAAAATATGAATTGATTATCTTGTATGTATTGGACATGACAAGAATAAACGAACTCATCATCTTGTATGTATTGGACATGATAAGAAGATATAAAATCATTATCTTCTATGACAAGATGATATAAATATCTAGTGATCTCGTATGTATTGGACATGATAAATGGATATCTGTCGCACTCTAGTAAGAGTTACTGGAATACCATGAAGGACATCTTTGTGTACTTGTGAAGTACTAAAAGGATTAGTTCCTTAGTTATGGTAACAAGGAAGAGTTGGGTGTAAAGAGTTACACCGATGTAAGCTTCCAAAATGACAAAATTGTGTTTGACCTTGGAATAAGAATTGTTATTTAGAAATGTTCCAACATAAGACAATTGATTAATTCTACAATAAGAAGTTGAGTACCTTAGTGTTACGAACACTCTAAAGGATATTGTATGGATCTAGAAGTTTATATGGATGAACTTGTGGGAGGTTCTGACCATTGGTGTCTCAGTATTAATGCTGTAACAACAATGGAGCTAATGGTTAGGAAAAGGAATCTCAGATAGCATACTACGACACTTCCATCCCATACGAGTTGTCGTACAGTGAGGGGATGTGAAACATGCAATATACCGACTTGAAGCAAATGTTGCTTACCCGCTATAAAAGAACGTGTGTAGTAGAAACATGATGGACATGTTAAGAATCACTTGGAATATGATTCTTGGGTGATTGACTATAATTGCAAGTGGGAGTATATTGGTATAGTATGCCCAGAGAGACAATCATATTATGATCGCAATAAGGCATATGATACTTGATTTGATAATGATAAAAGTAATTTCATCTATTATGTTTGTCTCGCTCATGAGATGATGACACATACATGATAGATGTATAAAGAATGATGTGACTTGATGACATATGTCTTCAGGTTGAGGACCTAAATAATGAGACCATATGTGTGATAAGAGTACATACATTCTTGTTTTGTTCCTAGTCGGATATTACTGTGGAAGAAAAATAGACAACAGTAACACATAAGACTAGAGTGTGTGTTGACTGATGACAGAGTCTCATTAGTCATGATATATGATATCAGGTCAAGCACATAGATATATGTTAGAGAATAGTATATCGAACAGACCCACCATGAGAGTGATACATGGATACCATGGAATGGTAGTCACAATCATCTCTCATACTGATGGTAGTGATTGTGGTTCTTAGACCTAAAATCACTACACTCGTCACATGTCATTGGGTACACTTTGACATCATCAAACACATTCCTGAAACATGGTTTGTTATAACGGTGATGATTGGGTGACTTTGACACATGGGGACTTGACTATGAGTGATAGATATGAGATTTGTCCATCCTACAAGAAGTATGATATCCAGGCCCCCTTGATAAGTGAGACTAAGAATTGTATGGACATACTCATGTGATTCAATATATGATATGTGAACTGACATGCATCTCAGACAGTCAGCTCTAGGTCAAGAAACATGGATTGAATGTTGAAGAGGATGACGTTCCATGCCTCGAGTTCAATATGGATGTCAGAGATAAAGGAACTATACGATCACTGTAACACTAATCACATATTGTAGGTTGAAGTTGTTCTCCAACTTTCTGAGTTGCTTGGGTAGCAATGATGAGTTACTAGATTTTGCTCATTGCTTGTGATATCATAAGTTGTTATGAACATTCATTACCAACGTAAATTGGAACCTACAGGGTCACACACAAAGGATACCCTTGGAAGAGGAGATTGCCCATGAATGATGTTTAGATTGAGACTAAAGGTGTTTAGATGCTCAGTTAAACATATAATTGAATGACTGGACACAAAATATCAAGTTCAAGTGTTGAACAAGCTGGTTAGAGTGTCAGGTCGATTGGAGACTACATTGGCAATGTTAGGACTACCAACCGACCGGTTCACCTAGGTGAGCTGATCGGATGGTGTGTGCCAACCAACCGGTTCACCCATGTGAGCCGATCGGCTGGTGTGAGACAACTGACCGGTTCACTTGGTGAATAGGGTGGCTCTCAGTCCTGCCAACCAAGGAAATAAAGATTTACTCGGATGGAGGAAAACTTTCATGTTTCACTTGTTCAATTCGATTAGAATAAGGATTAATCTTTGAATTAATTAGAAATGATTAAGGAAAGTCAATTGCAGACAAGTCTGGGAAGTGAAACGATCGGTCCACTTAGTGAACAGATCGATTCACACTCCCAACTGACCGGTTCACTAGTGAACCGATCGGCTCACCTTTATAAATGACCGATTCAGTTGTGAGATAATTGGTTCTCCTACTATAGTGCAAGTTATTCATGGAATTTCTAGATCCTTCTACTCCCAAACAGACTGGGAACCCTGACCCTATCCTCTACTATAAATAGAGGGGTACTGGGGGTTTCTCACAACACACAACTTAGAACATCAGTTACTCTGCAAAGTTGTTGTCCTCTCTAGTTTTGGTAACCGAGAGAGCCCTAGAAAGTGTTACCCGACTAGGGAGGCACCGCGAGGGAAAGACAACTGTACAAAAGCAGTCTGAGTTCGGGAGAGCAGGTTGGTGCTAGCACACCAACAAGAGGGTTGTCTCCTTCTTATCAGTTCTTCTAGAACAATAGGAGTTCCAGGTGGTCTGTGTGGACTATCTACAGAGGTGGGAGATGTCTGTCGCTCATAAGGACATGTCAGTCGTAGTCTGCGGTGGAGGCTAGAGTCCATGGCGAAGACCAGGAGCTGCACAGACACCGTCCAAGACATGGCATTGAAGACCACACATGGCTGTGAGGTATTTTCATTGGGCAAGACCCAGGACTACGTATATCTCGCTAAAAACCATCATTCCCATTACATAGTCGTTGATGCAATCTCCTGTTATGGGTTAATGGCTAGTAAAAAAATTGTTTCCACTGCCTACTCTGAGGCCACAAAACCCCACATTTTATTATAGGTTTTGTAGGTTGTTTGTTAGCCTGTTGTTGTTAACCTATAGTTCAGAATTATAGTTCTGATGCAAGTTCTGTATTCCACTGACCAGTCGGACAACACATATGCACACCTACTTTAAAAAAAATAAAAGTTAGTCGTTGGTTGTTATAAAAAAGACAGTAAAGGTCTTCAACGTCGATTTAGGTTAAAAAAAATTGACATTATAGGACTAATCTAGAACGACAGTGCCAAACAACACAGTTGTTCTTGACATTATAGTCGTTGATTTATGTTCATAAACCATCATTGTATATCTTGATCGTCGGTTTAAATGGAGAAACCGACGAATGTGACGCAGAATAGGTGTCAGTTCTTTTTGCAACCCAACGATATAGAGACTTTTATCATTTACAAATGTGACTTGGCATGGACAAATGGCGTCGGTGTCTTTTCCTAAATGGGTGACTAAGAAGACACTTACATGTGTCGATTTGTTTTAACATAGCAACCAAGGATGAATATTTTGATCGTCAATTTTAGCTTCTCTTTAGAACTGACGTCTTAGACATATAACTCTAGTATTTCCTACTTAGGTGTCCCTTTTTAATCGGCGTTGCAGGCATATTTTAATTGACGCTAGAAGTAGTTTTTGTACTAGTGGACACACTTCTATCTTTGAATTTTTTTATGAATTAGAGGCGTGGTGGAATGAGCAAGAAGTGAGTCTGGCACATGTCATTGTGATCCTGACATCATGATTTTACACATATTCTTAATTATTTTTTTGACACGTGCAAGAGGGGTTATGTGTTGTTCATGCATACCTACTGCAAAAGCTGCCCTACCCCCTATTGAACCTTCCACTTCTTATCTACTACACCCATGGGTCATCCCTCCCGTCTCGCCCTCTCGTCTATCTTTTTTCGAGAAATCATTAATCCAACACCACTTCCACTAAGAACTACACCCATACCTCAGGAATAAGCAAAAACACTATTAGTGCAGTGTATCTCATTAGTGGATAATAGAAAAAAAAAGATAGTGGATGGAGAGAGATTGCGTAATAAATAAAAGAAGAGGGAAAGACAACTGTACAAAAGCAGTCTGAGTTCGGGAGAGCAGGTTGGTGCTAGTATACCAACAAGAGGGTTGTCTCCTTCTTATCAGTTCTTCTAGAACAATAGGAGTTCCAGGTGATCTATGTGGACTATCTACAGAGGCGGGAGATGTCTGTCGCTCATAAGGACATGTCAGTCGCAGTCCGCGGTGGAGGCTAGAGTCCATGGCGAAGACCAGGAGCTGCACAGACACCGTCCAAGATATGGCATTGAAGACCGCACATGGCTATGAGGTATTTTCGTTGGGCAAGACCCAGGACTACGTATATCTCGCTAAAAACCATCATTCCCATTACATAGTCGTTGATGCAATCTCCTGTTATGGGTTAATGGCTAGTAAAAAAATTGTTTCCGCTGCCTACTCTGAGGCCACAAAACCCAACATTTTATTGTAGGTTTTGTAGGTTGTTTGTTAGCCTGTTGTTGTTAACCTACAATTCAGAATTATAGTTCTGATGCAAGTTTTGTATTCCACTGACCAGCCGGACAGCAGATATGCACACCTACTTTAAAAAAAATAAAAGTTAGTCATTGGTTGTTATAAAAAAAAGACAGTAAAGGTCTTCAACGTCGATTTAGGTTAAAAAAGTTGACATTATAGGACTAATCTAGAACGACAGTGCCAAACAACACAATTGTTCTTGACATTATAGTCGTTGATTTATGTTCACAAACCATCATTGTATATCTTGATCGTCGGTTTAAATGGAGAAACCGACGAATGTGACGCAGAATAGGTGTCAGTTCTTTTTGCAACCCAACGATATAGAGACTTTTTTCATTTACAAATGTGACTTGGCATGGACAAATGGCGTCGGTGTCTTTTCCTAAACGGGTGACTAAGAAGACACTTACATGTGTCGATTTGTTTTAACATAGCAACCAAGGATGAATATTTTGATCGTCAATTTTAGCTTCTCTTTAGAACTGACGTCTTAGACATCTAACTCTAGTATTTCCTACTTAGGTGTCTCTTTTTAATCGGCGTTGCAGGCATATTTTAATTGACGCTAGAAGTAGTTTTTGTACTAGTGGACACACTTCTATCTTTGAATTTTTTTTTATGAATTAGAGGCGTGGTGGAATGAGCAAGAAGTGAGTCTGGCACATGTCATTGTGATCCTGACATCATGATTTTACACATATTCTTAATTATTTTTTTGACCCGCAAGAGGGGTTATGTGTTGTTCATGCATACCTACTGCAAAAGCTGCCCTACCCCCTATTGAACCTTCCACTTCTTATCTACTACGCCCATGGGTCATCCCTCCCGTCTCGCCCTCTCGTCTATCTTTTTTCGAGAAATCATTAATCCAACACCACTTCCACTAAGAACTACACCCATACCTCAGGAATAAGCAAAAACACTATTAGTGCAGTGTGTCTCATTAGTGGATAATAGAAAAAAGAAGATAGTGGATGGAGAGAGATTGTGTAATAAATAAAAGAAGAAGGTGGTGGAGGGAGAGGGAAGATGTAATGAATAAGAAACAAGAGATAGTGGATGGAGAGAGAAGGTACATTAAATATAAAGAAATAGATAGTGGATGGAGAGAGAATGTTATGTAAGAATTCGTACATGTTTTGTTAGCATTATTCAAGTCTAAAGTAGGCAATGTAATATCTATGAATCAGCATTGTTTATCTTAGAAATACGAAATGCATATGTAATAGTTATTTGTGAACACCATTTATTTAAAAAAAACTCAGTATAGGATATATATATATATATATATATATATGTATATAATGTATACACTGAACACCATAAATATTATTTACCTATATATATATATAATGTATACACTGAAATGATAAACAAAACTAATATATATGTTCAGCACTGTCTAACACCTTTATTAGTGCAATTTTAATTTAAAATATGAAATCTTCTTGATAATTTTTATCACTAATTACAAGTACTTGTATATTATTCTGCCCTCTCTCGTATTTGGAAACCTTTCAACTTCTGTCATTGTACGGAAAATTTCTTTGTACATTGTCGAAAGACGTTTTGTATTATGTGTTTACGTTAATCGAGGATATGGTGTAAGATTTGGTGGAAGTGGTGTGCTCTATATCATTACTTTTTTTTTCTCGACCTCATTTTTTGGGAAAGAAAAACTAAAGAGGAAGGAAGTAAAGAGAGAAATAAAGAGGTACATGTGGGATTATGGGATATGTAATGGAGAAATGCGAGAAGTAATAGGAGAGGAGAAAAGTAATGAAGGGTGAGGAGAAAAGGAATAGGAGGGGAAGACAAGGGAAGAGGAGGGAAGCAATGAGGAAAGTGAAACAAAGTAAGAAGGGAAGTAATAGGAGCAAGGAGGAGAGTAATGGGGGAGCATGGTTTGCGCCTCATTTTGGGCAGTTTGTACCTCGTTTTGACTATAGTTTGCGCTTCTTTAATTTGACGTTTTCGTGTTGCTTCGTCTCTTCGTTGGATATTTTATTTGCGCTCTCTAGGTTGCTCACTTTTCTTTAGTCTCGTTTAATATCTAGTTCGCTTTTCTTAGTTTGACAACACCTTCGGAACGTTGGCTTGTCTAGGTAATTCAACTCCAATCACTTAACGAGTTCTCTTAATTTATTGAACCCATCACAAGTAGAGTTGCTGGCGTATCTAGGTAATTGATTAAGATAACACCGTTCGCTGGCATCGCATTTGGAACCTGTTGTGACACTATAATTACGACGATATCCAACTTTACAAATTTTCCAAGATGAAAAGAATGGTGTAATAAGACTGGGCCAAATTGGCTTGCACGCGGTTGAAAACGCAAACTCCCAATGCGGAAAATATTAGGAAGAAAAACAAAGACTAACTAAAAAGGGTTAAGGAAGTTGCCCCAAGAGGGGGAGGCTGTGGTGGTCATGCAGTAGAAAAACTCCCTGATCACCTAACTCACAAAGACTAACTTAAAATGGTTAAGATTTCGCTCACATATTTTAACAGGAACATGTTGTGAAACTATAATCACAATGATATCCAACCAGTCAAAATGATTATTTTCACAAAGATGAAAAGAACGACGTAATAAACTGTGGCCCAAATTGGTTTGCACGCGGTTGGAACACACCAAACTCCCATTTAGAAAAATATTATGAAGAAAACAAAGACTAACTAATAAGGGTTGCCCCAAAAGGGAGCCTTTGGTGGTCATGCACTCACTGAGTGATTTCTAGCTGCTGGTTGAGTCCATCTGAAGCCTCCTGACGTGGTAGGCGCAAATACACTTTGCAGGGTTGCGGCCCCAGCTGGCTGTTGCCGACACAGCTGAAAGTAGTACTTTTGTTCTTGAGAAACGGTTGAAAGTACTAGTTTATCCGTGGTGGAGACGTGGTCCAAGTTCCAACCAGCCATGGCACCCGGCCGAACCGCGTGTGAGCCCGTCGGTCTGGACGTGCCCCGCTCGCCTTCATCCCTGTCGGCGTGGCTGGCCGACGTCTTAATCAGCAACTGGGATCCCTTTGTAGCTTGGACACGCACGAGAGATGGACCAGGTGGGGCGGGGCCCGGACCCTCACAATCCAAAAACAACGAAAGCGACGTGACAACTACCCCGCCGTGCCGTATTGTTGTCCCTGCTGCATCTCTTTATTTGTTTATTACTATGCTGTTCGATTATTTTTTATCTATAATTGAATGACTTTGCTGCCCTTATTTCTCTTGCTCGTGCTTTCTTTTAATATAGTTGTGCGTATCTTCATTTCTTTTTATGGAGATCCAACATGCCCTACCGGGGCTACCCCTCTCTCCTCAATATTTATTTATAAATATATTTATGTCAATAAAAAGTAAATGATAGTTGGGCGCCTTTCTCCTTTAGATGTCATGGGTTCGAGTCCCAAGCACAACAAATTTGTATCATCATAATTGTTTGACATTTTTTATTCTCCTGCATTCTCTTCTATTTGAGTACAAACCCATATAAACACAACTCTTTCTTATCTTAGCACCCTTATAATAAATTTCTCGATTCGCCGCTGATGGCATCGATTATTCCCTGTATAGGTATGGAAAAATATATTTATATATATATTAAAAAAAAAAACATCACACTCCTCAACCACCGTCTTCGCCATGCGAGTGATGCTACAAAGAGAGATATCTCCCCAGTCCCCAGTGCGGCATCAATACCTTAACTCTCGGACCTCGGATCCTTCCTCGTCCCGCTCACGCGGCAAGAGTTGTCCGCCAACCACCCATACCTTTTGCGGGATTGATCATTGATTACACATTTGCACCCAATATGAACACCATGAAATAGGCACACATGCATTAATATATCAATTACTTTCCATTTACATCGTTCCCACTTCCTTGGACAAACGGGTACTACCACGCCATGTCTTTAGTTTTTGGGTGGTAATGCACCCTACTATTGCATCATTCGGCAAAGCATTCAAAATGGTCGCTCTTTACCGTGTCAAAATGACGCAGATCGTTGTCGGACGCTTAAAATGTACGTGAGAAGTTGAATGTGAACAGGGATTGTGCAACAATGAACTCTACCTATGTTAGGAAAGTGAGTTTTTGGTTTGCCTCTACTTTTTTGAGGAAAGTCGCACTAGTTTTACCTATATCTTATCGCAACTCTATTTATGTTTAATGTACTAGCTACTATCAAGGTACTTTGACTCAACCTCGTTAAGATGTTGATAAAATTTACCGTTCAAATTAAAGGAATTGGTATCTCAATCACATAAGTTTGTTGTTGTAATGATCTTCAATTGATCATTCCACATACTTTGTGACAAAGGCTAGCTCAAACACCTGAATAGGCATTTGTCTTCATTCCATAGATATGCTAGGTTGTGATTCTCCTCGAGACGTCATGACATGTCACATGACCTTCCTACAGTCACTGACCATGCTCTACAGTCACACATCCAGCACGTCAAGGGGGCAACAAGGAATGGCTTTCTTCTCCCAAGTTGTAGGAAGGATGGATGTATTTAAGGAAGAAAGGGTGAGGTTGGAGAGTGGTGGTGGGATGTTGGTGAGTGGTGGTGTGTTGGGTGTAGGTCCGTGTAGAAGATTATCTGTTCAGACATATCTCCATTGCTAATCTAAACTCCTACTGGAAATCATATTGTTTTGTCTTGCTCGTGGATGTTGGTTGAAAATAATGGAAAAAGTGTTGTGTTTCATTAGCCGAAAGTTTGAGAGGTTGAGGTCTAGCGGCTGGAAGTTGGGAGCAAGGAGCTTCTCTATTGTGTTGCATGTGGTTATCATTACAAGTCCTTGGTGTTTTTAGCGTGTGGGTTAGGGAAAGATATGATGAGGTCAATCAATGGGTTTTGTATGAGTTATGGGATTCTAATAAGATGATAGGAGGTGTCTTAGGTGGTTTTAATGTAGGGATTTTGGGAGCGGCAGAAAATGCAACGGAATATTTTTTTTCCTAAGAATCTTTTGAGCATGATCCATCTAATGGAACAAGGTCAAATTAGGATTTAAATGTTTATACCTTATCATAGAACAAGTTATGATGATTTAACTTATAGCGTCTGGTGTAGATTTGGACCCTCCATTCTACGCCTCTTTTGAATTTTTCTCAGTTAGCAATCAAAAGTCATTTTTGGCGTCTTTGACACTCTGGAATTGCATTAGGATGTGATGAGTATACTTTTACCCATTTTTACTTGTTGTTTTATCTATTTTTTAGGGGTTGTTGTGTCTTTATTTCCTAGTTTTAACTTTATATTTACTAAAATACAATTCATTTCCCTTTTTAATATTTTGATGCATTTTTATATGTATTTCGTACATAATCAACCAAAGTTGTGCCGCAACGCCCAGATGGACGATTAAGCCCTCACGATGCTATACCTCCCAAGGGAAGGAAGGCCCGAAAGCTTTTCTTTTGATCACCTTCCAACCACCTAGTCAAGCTAGCGGTTCTACCATTCGCCCGACTCGATCCGTTCTTCACCCGTAGTCCTCTCGACTTTGTTGACTTGGTGCGCGCTCTCAACATCCAATCCATTCCGGTTAATCCATGTTAGCTCGCCATAAGACCAGAAGTGAGGTTCAAATTGAGCAACCCACGTGAGTCGCATGTTGAACCAAGTACAGGCTATGCAAGAAGATGCTTTCTACCACAACCATTTAGGTTTAGGGTTTCAGAGGCGTGAAATGCATCTATAAAAGGGGACCCTCATCGTCCATTCAAGCGTGTCTCTGATAAGTGATTAGAAGCCGCATTTAGCAACATAAATCCTAGTGGGGAGTGAGGAGGTGGAGGCCGTAGCAGAGAGATTGGTCTTCCTGCATCAAGTGTCATGGCCTTCTCCATCGTTTCTACTATCTCTTTGTTGTTGTCCCTCACCATGAGAGAGTAGATACCTTGTGTTGGGGCATGGGTCTAGCCCCGATCACCCATATTTTATCTTATCTTGTATCTAAACTCAATAATATAGTTGCTAAATAAAGTATCATTCTGCTCGATGTCTTGCTTTGCAAGTTTACGAGTTGCTTTTCATATTAGTTATAATCATGGATATGCAAGTTGTTGTGAGCATGATTAGAATAAGATAATTATCTAATTATCCTCCTGAGCTATCAACAATAGAATGTGAGGTGTTTGGACTTTGATATGCTACATGATGAGGATGGTCGGTCATAAGTAAAGGAGTTTAGTAGCATAGGCAAGGAACTTGGGTGTGGAGGATGGTCCGTTCCAAGGGAGTCTATACTAGGCGTCAACCTATATCCCGTGAGGGTGCAGTAGCTAAGCCTCAATTTAGCAATGACTATTAGAGAGTTAGATCTTGTTAGGATAATTACGCATGCCTGGGTAGCGAAACCCCATCCTTGGTGCTCTTTATTACCTGTTATTTACTTCTTTAATCTTAGTTGCTTTTAGCAACAACTTAGTTTAATCAATCTTTCAACTATCCGGTTATAAATATTAGAACAAGATAATGATCTCATTATCCTCCTGAGCTATCAGCAATAAAATGTGAGGTGTTTGGACTTTGATATGCTACATGTTGAGGATGGTCAGTCGTAAGTAAAGGAGTTCAGTAGCATAGGTAAGCAACTTGGGTGTCGAGGATGGTCCATTCCAAGGGAGTCTATACTAGGCATCAACCTATATCCCGTGAGGGTGCAGTAGCTAAGCCTCAATTCAGCAATGACTATTGGAGAGTTAGTTCTTATTAGGATAATTACGCAGGCCTAGGTAGCGAAACCCCATCCTTGGCGCTCTTTATTACCTATTATTTACTTTTTTAATCTCCGTTGCTTTTAGCAACAACTTAGTTTAATCAATCTTTCAACTATCCGATTATAAATATTAGAATAAGATAATGATCTCATTATCCTCCTAAGCTATCAGCAATAGAATGTGAGGTGTTTGGAATTTGATATGCTACATGCTAAGGATGGTCGGTCGTAAGTAAAGGAGTTCAGTAGCATAGGCAAGGAACTTGGGTGTCGAGTAGGGGTGAGCAGATTTTGGTTAATAACCTATTAACCGAACGGTTAATTCCGAATGGTTAATTTTATTGGGTCAATTTGTTTAATTCGGTTGATTTGGTTAATTTATTTCGGTTAATCGGTTAAATAGTTAATTTGATGGTTAAAGATATTTTTGGTTTGGTTAACCGAATCAACTGAATAGTTAGAGTTTATTCATAAATAATATCCTACACATGCATATATACATATATAGTTGTACTTTTATTTCAGAATACTTCCCCATATATATAGTAATCAAGTTTTTACGAGCCATACAAAATTAAATTTACAACAATACTACTATAATATAACAATATTGTCCCAAATTCTATGACTATTTCAAATAATATTATTACACGAGTGTTATTTGGTTAACCAAATTAACTGACCGAATTAACCATTAACCGATTGGACAATAACCGAATTAACCGACTCGATTTGGTTAGGTTAATGGTTAAAATCTCAAACCACAAATTAACCGCTTAACCGAGCTGAATTAACTATAACCGACCGAATTAACCGAATGCTCACCCCTAGTGTCGAGGATGGTCTGTTCCAAGGGAGTCTATACTAGGCGTCAACCTATATCCTGTGAGGGTGCATCAGCTAAGCCTCAATTTAGCAATTACTATTGGAGAGTTAGATCTTATTAGGATAATTATGCAGGCCTGGGTAGCGAAACCACATCCTTGGTGCTCTTTATTACCTGTTATTTACTTCTTTAATCCTCGTTGCTTTTAGCAACAACTTAGTTTAATCAATCTTTCAACTATTCGGTTATAAATATTACTCCTTTTACTTCTGAATCATATTTAACTACTTAAAAAGGTTGTCGTTTGGGTTCGATCTTTAAGTATATTGTAATAAGGATTCCACTCGTGTGGAGTGGGGAATTAGTGCAATGCTTTAGGTAAACCTAGGAGATTTTTCTTAGGGTTTTTCTTGGTGCAACATCTGTAGCCCCATAAAAAATTGGCATCGTTGCCAGGGACAATGGTAGTTAAATATTTTATGAAGTATAAGTGTAATTAGGGTTTGTCTTTTTTCTTTTTCTTATTAGTTATTTATTTTTCTTGATAATGTTGAAAATCCTCAGGAACCAAGCACATCTCTTATGATCATTCATTCTCTTTTCAGGCACCCCTAGCCTATGAAAAGATCCAAGAGTCTTATCTCCAGATTTCCTTTCGATCCTAAAATCAAAAGAACCTTTAGAAAACTTTACAAAGAGAGAGCCATTGCAGACGCAGAGGCTGCGGAAGCAGCAATTCAAGCACACATCGCCATAGCAATTGTAGCCCAGTGAGAATTACTTGTCGTGGAAGCTAAAGAATAGGCAGAGGCTGAGTTCAAGACCAAGCTAGAATCCACTCAAGTCGTGGATCGTGTGAAAGAAATGTTGGACTTCTCCATCCCCAAAGGCACTGACTTGAACCATCCAATCCAACCCCCAGGAGATCCGATTGAGATTAAAGCTCAATGGGTCAGCTTACTGTAAAACTCTAACTTTATAGGAAGAATTGGAGACAATTACCGATAACATCTTCTTAAATTCATCGACCTTTGATTGATGATGAAGTCATCAGGGGCCACTGACGACACAGTGTGACTCCAACTCTTCAAATACTCCATGACGGACAAAGCCAGAACATGGTATAACGTCCTTTGAGGAGATTCTATCCATACTTGGGTGACCTTAGGGAACAAATTCCTTGAAAAATTCTACCCTCCTTCTATGACATACTCGACCCAGTGACAAATTACAAGATTCAATCAAGTACCTGAAGAGTCTTTATACAAAGCATGAGAGTGATTCGATGAACTCTTATGTAAGTTCCCGCACCATGACATCCTTGAGAATCAATTCATTGAGTTCTTCTATCTAGGAGTCGATGATGAGATGAAGAAATTTCTTGACTCCTCTTCCAAAGAAAATTTCATGCAACAATGTTTTGACAGCGCCCTCAAAATTGTCAACCTTGCGGCGAAGAATCAGACCCATTGGACCAAGCCTTCAGGAAAGGGTGTTCTTAAGGTGGCCATGGTAGAAGACCGATCAGAACTCAAATCTATCTCTGAAGAATTAAAAGCCCTCTCTCTTCAGTAAGAAAACCTTGAGAAGTCCTTCAGTGCGTATGAGAGAAAGAGATAGACTCCCCAAGCACAAATCATCACACTCTCATGCATATTATGTCATGTGGTTGACCACAACACTATTCACTACCATCATCTATATGCTGCATGATGGGTTTTGTGGGACAGAACAGGAAGCGGAAACAAAATTTTTATCTAACCACAAACGCATAACCAGCAGATCACATCAACAAGTATGCAGTAGGAAAGATGGTTTAGTGAGATATACCTGACCTTGAGGCCTGCTCAGCGACAATACCTCGCAACTACTGTGGTCTTCAACCACCTAGTCTTCGACAATGTTTGTGCAGCTCCAGGTCTTGACCCAGATTGCAGTTGACGATCGTCCTCCTGAGCGGCAGAAATCTCCCATCTCTATAGATAGTCCACACAGACTACCAGGAACTCTAGTCATTCTGGGGAACAAACTAGTAGGAGTTTTCCCCTTCTATTTGTGTACTAGTCACCAACTTGCTCTCCCATAATCAGTTACTTTTCTGCAGTTGTCTTTCCCTCGTTGTTCCTCCCTGGACTGGTAGAACTTGCTTGGGCTCTCTCGATTACCAGAACCAGAGAAGACAATAACTGTCAGAGCAACGAATTTTCAGAAGATCTGAGTTGTGTGTTCTGAGAAGCCCCATGTACCCCTCTATTTATAATAGAGGGTAGGGTCAGGGTTTCCAGTCTGTGAGGGAGTAGAAGGGTCAGGATTATCCATGAACTGTTTGCACTGCGGTAGGCGAACTGGTCGGTTCACTAAGTGAACCAGTCGGTTGGCATAGTGAACTCGGCAGTTCACAAGCCAGACCTGCTTACAATTGACTTTCTTAATTTGTTTCTAATTAATGAAAATATTAATTCTTGTCTCAATCAAATTGAACAAGTGAAATGAGAAACTTTTCTCACGAACCGGGAAACCCAACACTTTCTCATTTGGCCTACAGCGGATGGAGCAATATCAACAACCCTCCTTCAATCATTACTGGAACCAAGGGTACTTTGGAGGGTACCCACAGCCACCGCAAATGTCACCGTTAGATCTATCTTTTCAGGGGATGTTTCCTCCCCATGACCCAAACTTGCCACATCCACCTCCTCCATTTTGAGCAATGGTACCACTATTCCACCTTTTGAGTGCCAATATTGACTATGTGGACATAGTCTTATTCAAGCATAGGGGGGTTATGGAACAACATTCTATCTTAGTTTTTATTGCATTTTTATCTTAGTTGTTTTATTTTTTTTATTTTGGTTTATGAAATATTAGTATCCACACCTATCTAGTGTAATTGTGGAGAAGTAATGCATGGTTGCGTATGTCGAATAGATTGTATTCATAGGTGTTTTTACAAAGAAATGGTTACATATTTATAGCTTATTTGCATCATCTTTCCGCAACACAACTTGAGGAAGTGTTTGGTTAAGTTATCTCTAGGATATATGATATGAATTAACATCTAAAGTAATTATGAATGTGAATGAAGATGTTGTTGAGCCTAAGCTGATCAAACCTTTAATGATATCTTAAATAGAAATCTAAGAGAGAAACCTTAAGATTACCTTGTGCACATGTCATTAAAGAGGGACATATCATAATCCTATGAAAGGCATTGTCTCTTAGTTATGTGATTCCATCCATCTTTTCCATCCAATTTTGACTCACCACCTCAAGATGAATGAGTACTCCAACGTGAATATTTTGATTACATTGCATGGCATAATAGATGACATGATAGATTAGCTTATTCTTGCTTGCATTCGGAAAAAAAATGTTGCATTTGTATGCACGAACAACTTTAGTGCATACCATCTTAGTTGCATAGCAATTGCATGTAGACTACATAATTTCATAGCACTCATTTCTTTTTTTTCATGTAGATTGTAGTCTCCATTTATGAAGATTGAAGCAGGGACATGCCTCCACATAAAAAAAAAGAAAAAATAGAGAGTATGAACTGAAAGCCTGAGCATAAACCCAATCATCCCGAAGACAAGAAAATTATAGGCTAGAAAAAACTAATATCAAAATTTCTTAGGGAGAAAGTATGTCCTTGAGTCTTCTTAAAGAGATGAATTAATCCACACGATGCATTTGTTTGTTTTTGTCAGTCTCAATTTTTATGAGATAGCTTCATACATGCATCATATGTTAAAAAGGAAAAAAAAGACAATGGGCATTAGGATTCATGCATGACATTCTTTTCATTCATGTAGGTCATCATTTTGTTTGCATAAATAAGTTGGATGTATTTGTGATTCTTCAACTACCACCAATCTCATATCATTAATTGCTCTCATTGGTAGGCCATTCGAATGATTTATCTCATCAATACATTATTATAAGGAGATCTGCTTCCAAGTAGTTGGTAGTTAGGAAAGAGCAATGTAGACTAGGGAATCACATAACACACCAAGAAAATTCTTGAATAATTATGATATTAACTGCTTTCTTGATAGTGCTCATTGATCAAAAGGTGGACATCTTCTATGGAAATTTTTGGTTTTTGTATAGTAGTTATTGGTTCAGTGGTCATTGAAGGTGGGTTTAGGGATTGTTTGGTGGACATGATTAAGAAAAGAGTTCATGTGTTATATCCTTTTGCTGACTTACATCAAATAGATCTAAGAGAGTGTTGCTCGAGGATGAGCAACATTTAAGATTAGGGGAGTTTGATGCATTGGTTTTTAGTCATTTTCACAGGCATATTTTCTTTGATTTCATGTGTTGATTTGTCATTTATTTGATTAATTATGCATGAAATGCCATTAATGGCCTATTATATCTAAATGCATCAAAATATAAGATTTTTACTATTTAAGATGGCTTAATATTCATCCCGAGTACTTATCCACATTCTTATGCATTTTCAGGTACAATCAAGCCTCTCAGAATTGGTACTACTAACACCCAAAGTCGGTGGTACTGATTTTACATCAGTACTGGACCAGAAGACTCACCCAAACTCGATACTACCAACACTTAAAGTCGGTAGTACCGAAACCTCATCAGTAAAGCGCAAGAATGAATCGTAGAAACTCAGTACTGCCGAGTCCACAAACTCGGTACTACCGAGATGGCATCAGAGAGGAGTGCTCAAGTAACCTAAAGACTTGATGCTATCGAGACAAGTCAATAGTACTGACATTGGGTTGAATTGTGGCTACCCTATAAACTTGAAACTACCGACTTTCCAGTCAGTACTACCGAGTCTTCCCGATCAGGCAATCTGAAGATATCACTCTAATCCAACGGCTGGCATTATTTTGATACCTTAAGTGATTCCTTTAACTTAAGGGGAGTTCAACCAGACCTAAAGAAGGCAGTCGTTTTCCATTGCACGACACCATAGAGAGAGGAGAGAAGAGAAAGGAACTGAAGGCTTCACCCGGGATGATTCGAGCACCTCTGGAAGGTGAATATGTAGTCAAAAGATAGTAGATTGCACGCATGATGTAGGGGTTCATCCAAATCGCCATTCTCCAGGGGTTACTTTAGTTTTTCTAATGTTTCCCATGTTTTTCTTTCTCTACCATGTATTCATCAATGAAAATCATGCGGGGCTAATCCCCTTGATTTCTTAGGATATGAGAGTAGCCCAGATATGTATTGTAATTAATTTCCATGCATTAATTTCATCTTTATCCCTATTTTCTAGATATAAATATGTAAGATTGTCTTGTTTTGTTTATGTTTGATCACCATAGATAGATTATCAGACCCTTAATCATTTCGAGAGAGAGGTTAAGGGTTGAAAAAGCATAGATTTACTCATTTATTATACCCTTTGGGAAAGGTGGAGAATAAACAGGAGGAGAAACCAAGAGATTAATCGTAAAGCACATAACTAATCAACCAATTACTATAGAAATCAGATTGGCATTAGAATAGGTAGTGAACTACACTACGAGAGTGGGTAGTTCTGGTTACATGCTCTTTATATAGGGATAGGGGTAATAGGTATTAGTGTGTGGAGTAAATTGCAATTCTATCTGTGGTGAAACCATTGTCCTGAGGAATTCCTTTAAATCTAAGTAACTTAATCTTTAAGCTCGTTTCATTTCTGCATTTGTTTCTGTTCAATCAAGCCAATTCAACTTTCACTAGCTCAGCTGATTAGACCATAGTTAGTAGTAGTATTCTGGAAAATGTTTCTATGTGTTGGACTCGGGCCTCCAAAAAGGACTATATTACTTTGATACATTCACTTTCATATAACACACGGTAGGCATGTGTCAATGTGCATGATTTTCCTTAAGCATATAAAAAGTGTTAATATACTTGTACCTTAATTGATCCATCATGAGTACTTAAATGATTAAAATAAACCTTAAAACCTAATTTCTAGAGAACTAAAACTATATTTTGTATAACATTCTAATTTTTCATAGTTTTGGATGAAGTCTGACCTATTTCATATACAACTTTTAGTAATATTTTTATGACACATTTTTTTGCTGAAATAAAAGAAAGTACATGTAGGGTCAATTTGCAATTGACCCAATCACCTTAATCGCTCTATATGATTAACCTAAGACACTATGAGCTCCCATATTTTGTGATTCATTTCATAGAAATGAAATCCTAGAAAGAGAGGGAGAGTTATTGTTTGGATGGAGAAAGTGGTGAAAACGGCAATCTAGGGTTTTCTCTTTCTAGAGTTGATGAAGTCAAGTAAGTTTGTCATCTCTATATATATTTCTTGGTGATTCTTCTCTCACATGTCAAGATTACTCCCTCTTCTAATTTGATTTAAAAGGATATCAAATCTCCCTCTTTTCTCACTCTTTATCTATAATTCTCTATTCCTAGGGTTTCTGAGTTGGAAGGAAGAAGAAAGGGATGAATTGCTAGGAGTTTGGTATGGATTCTAAAGTTTCAGATCATAGCCTAAGTTTTTAAGGTGTTTTCACACCTTATATTAGTGACTAATTCAATTAAATAGTAAATTGCATGAGTTTGTTTAAAATCCGCTATAATCTTCAACTCTTCCTATATGTGACAATAAAACCCTAATCTACCTTTCAATTTCACTTTTGCAAGATGATATAGAAATGGATTATTATCCTATTGTGATGAAGTTCAGATGATAAAATAATATTATAAATGCATACAAATAATCTAAAATAGAATTTTAAAAGTTATTGCAGAAGTTATAAGAATATACCAAAATCTAGGGTTTTCGACTATGTCTGAAATTGTTGTATGACTAAATGAAGAACTTTGCTTATTTGAATCTGCTTATTTTTAAATGATTATTTTATCTAGATTTTTAGTATATATATGTCAAAAATTATCTTAGAATTCATTTGATGTTATCAATGTTTCTTGATACCTCAATAAAGAGGGTGAAACCATGTATGAGTGCAAAGTTGAAAGTTTGCAAATATTTTAAAAAAAATTGGCCATTCATTCATCCCGTGGCCGGGGGGTTTTGAACCTGAGACCTCTCGGTCTTACATCAATACTTTTACCATCTGGGTGCCATCTCTTTGGCTGAAAGTTTGCAAATAGACATCATGAAAACCAACAGAAATGATTCTTTTTAAAGTTATATATTGATTTAAGTAACACTATTCTTGATGTATGATATTTCAGTGAATGGCGTGGAAATCCTAGTTCAGTTCATACTAGGGTTTCATATACACGTTTGGTGGTAAGAAAACCTGTTGGAAGCAATCTTATTATCAATTAAAGTTTATGATGCTTTAAATCTTATGTGAGTCATATGATATGTGAATGAGTCAAATGAGAAGAATAGGACATTTCGTTATTCAAGTATTTCCAGTTCACTATTTCTTGTTATGATAAGTAAAGTAGATCAATAGCTTAGTTTATAGTATAAATTATACAAAAGCTATGAAAAGAAGTTAATACAAGGTTAAGCTATGAAAAGTCGATTGTATGATTGAACAATGATATTAAAGAATGAATTAGACATCAGATGCCCTGAACACCATATATTCCCTGTGTAGGTTTGCATTGTTGGGGAGGAAATGTACATACCGATTGGCAGAATTCTGGATGAGGTAGCCAGAGCATACTAGAGGGGTATGTGGGTCTAAGCTCAACAAGGACAAGCTCCTTAAAATAGTAGCGGTACCCAACTTCAACCAAAGATTCTGGCGGTACCATGTTTAGTATAGTTTTAGTTAGGTGCCCAACATTTACCACAAATCTTAGTGGTACCGAGTTCAATTACTACTCAGTGAGTCAACCCTTATAGAACCATTGGAGTAGGTAGTTTTTTCCAAAGTGCTTTTGACTCTCCCCATGAGTACTTAGGCTTAGAGGAGAAGTCTAGATATCCTACCTCCCCCATTAACTATCGAGACTAGACGTGTCAAGGCCCGTTGCAGACCAGTAGTGAGTTAGTAGACTTGGAGTCTTGGGTCTACTCTAAGTCTTGAACGGTGAGATCATGGCTTGTTGTGATGCTTTCAGATGTCATGGTACACTTCATGTGGGTTTGAGGCATAATATGATGAATGAGAGATTAATCAAATGAGTCTAGTTATTGATATATTCTTTGTAGTTATCTGGAGTGACTTACCATTTGTATGTTTTTGAACCGACCAGTTCATGGTTTGTAGGTTCTGAAAAATTCATGAAGTTAAATCTCTTTTCCCCTCAGATGATATGGAAACCCTGACCCCGACCCTCTTATAAATAGACGGACAATCAAGGGTTTAGGAGACACAACAATAAGCTCTGACAATTGTTGTCTTCTCACAGTTGTGGTAGCGTGAGAAACCGAACAAGTCTTGTCCATCAAAGGGAGAGATAATAAAGAAAAGACAACAAGAGAGAGCAAGTGAACACTAGCACGATAACTTGCAAAGAATTTCTACGAAGATCATAATTTTCTCTCAGGTGTGCACCTTTTCACTTTGAAAAACCTCCTACATTTTAGAAACCTCTATATTCTCCACATGCATGTTTCCTCATGTAAGATCCTTAAATTAGTGCATATGACTCTACACCCATCTTGAAATCCTCTCGATTTTATAACACGACCCCCCCTCCCCTTTAGAGTGATCAAAAGTAAGATCAAAGAAATTGCATGATGAAACTAGGATAATACGAAAGATATGTTAAGCAGACCTCTACCGTTGGTGGTCAGTGTTGGTGCATCCGCAACCATAAAAGATGTATATTTTGATTTTCAAAAGAGAAATCTCCCTCCAATGCTTCGTCCTGGGACAGCCTTTTTTAATTGGTGTGAATACTTCGAGCTCCCTCTTACTTTCGTTTGTCTTTTTGGAAAGAAAAAAAAAGGTGATATGAGCTGCTGCGTGGCCCCATTTAAAAACTGAAGCTTTGTCGGGTAGCTAGCTACCGTTGATCGGCGACGGCTAGGCTGCCAGGCTAAGCAAGCGCGGGAAGGTCGATACTCGATACCTCTCACTCGGCGTACGACAGGGCCAGGGGGGCAACGCTGTCATATTGGTGCTTTTTCACGCACACTTAAACGGTCGTGATCATCATTCATTGCTTTGGAAACAAATCCGCGGGGATGGCGATGGGGACGGAAGGGGAAAGCCAGCTCACGCAACAGCACCACCACCAAACCAAATATCTCTCTCTCTCTCACACACACACTCTCTCTCTCCTCTCCTCTCTCAGTTTCATGCTCTCTCTCTCTCTCTCAATGGTAAGTTGAAGTCGGCAACGCCTTGAGTGTGGAGGTCCTCGATTGTCTTTTTCCCATCCCCAAACCCAACGACAACGTCCGGTGCGGTCGTCTCCATCTCGCCCGCCCATTTATTACCAGCCCGGTCTTACACACACACCCCGCCTTATAACGGCTACCCCGTTCTCTCTCTCCGCATCTCCCGTCCGTTGCCTTTCCCCTTCAGGTTCCAGCAAACCCCCACTCGCAACCGCCACGCCATCCCAAACGTAGACACTCGTCACAACTCCCGGTCCCTTACCCTTCCCCTTCCTTTACCCGCCGGCTTCTTATCTCCACCACCAAGCCACAGTAACAGTAGACTCTCTGACTGCCCGAGAACCGCCGGCTTACCGCGCCGTGAGCTACAGCCGTCCCCCTTGCTGACTCGCCGCCATGGATGTTAGCTCCTTCGCGACGTCCCTGGGGACGTCCTTCTTCATCTTCCTCGTCCTCGTCCTGCTCTACAGCTGGCTGTCCTCACGCCCGGGCAACGCCGTCGTGTACTACCCCAACAAGGTCATACGCGGGGTGGCATCCCGGGTGTCGGCGGCCGGTGGGTGTAGCCCGTTTGGATGGATCAGGGAAGCCGTAAAGGCGTCGGAGGATGACGTCGTCAAGGCCGGAGGAGTGGATGCCGCCACTTACCTCATCTTCCTGACCACAGGTGAGAACGGAACTGTCGGTTAATTATTCGCCTGGAGTGGGCCGTGCCGTTCCTAGACCGGCCGGATGTGTGTGGTGTTTGCGTTTCTGATGGTTGATTTGGATTGTGCTGTGCCGGAACCACCGGAAATCTGTGTAGAGATCCATCAATCTCTGTATGCTTCATCCATCAACCAGAAGGTTTGATCAAGCCTTAACTTTTTCTTCGACAATATGGATTTTCTAACACAACCCGTCCTCCCGACCTTGACAGTATCAGCAATGATATACCGTGGACCGGCTCTCCGTAGTCCAGATGTTTCTGTTTCTGTTTCTGTGTTCCTTTCTCCTGCCTCGCCAAGTCGCCAACGAGCTCCTTCCATTCTTGCTAACAAAGTTATACTACCTCTGCTTTCCATTTCTAGGAAGCTGTGCTTTTCTTCCCCTTCCTCCTCTCAAAACCAACTTCATTCGCGTCTTGTTGCAGCAAATTACCTATTCCATTTCTTCGCATAATTTATCCATCAATCCGTCTTGAAGTTCTGTCTGTCGGTTAGGGCGGTGCTTCAGGTCAGCTCAATCCCAGACCCCATGTCCATCATCTTACTTCACACCTATCTCACTTCCTTTTATCTTTTTTTTTTCCTTCTCTCGAAGTAAGATTCACGTGGTCGTCCCTCTCTCCACACATCTCTATCTTTTTTATATACGTGTGAGCTCGACACGTTGATATCGGACTTGGCTTTTAAAACAGTTTTCGCCTTTCGTATTCAAATCCCGTCGATCTCTCTCGGATTACGCTTGAATACCTTGTGGCGAGGGGAGGCCCGGCCAACTGCCAACTATAGCCGTATGTATGCTTTTCGTGGATTGGTGATGCAAGATATCATAGATTTTTGGTTCACTATTCTAATCCGCAATTATTTATGTGGCGAGCGTCTACTCCAATTCTGTCTCTATGATAGTCATCTATGATCATATACCAAAAATGTGTGGGTGGTCAAATAACAGATGGCATACCTTATTGTGCCAACTTCTTATACAAAGTGGTCAAACCTCCTCTTGTGCTGGACTGACAGGAATTGTTGCTATTCTCTACAATTACACATGATTCAATAAATACCTTCTGCTGCTATGGATTTGTCTTTTCTTACTTTTGATATTTTGTATGTTACCCGAAACTGCTTCAAAATTTCGACAACACTAAAATGCCATATGTATATGTTTGGTAAAAGGATAATTTGACAAAGAGATAATCGTTAATGATTTATACACGAAAAGTTTCTAGTTGATCAAATAACATGTCGCATTCCCGCATGTTGTAATTCCTTTTTTCTAGTACAAAGCAGTCAAACCTCCTCTGCTGGGACTGACACAGCTGCTGAATTCGGGACGAACCTGCATGTTCTAGCTGCTATGACTTTGTCTTTTTCTTTTAATCTTTTGGTATTTGGCATCTGCTGCAATTGCCTAAAAGTTTTTGACCCACGTCAAATGTCACATATACTTTATAACTTGATTTGATCCTTTATTATTTCTACTTTGTCTCAATTAGGAATTTCTCCTTTGATTGCTCGTATGATGGTCTCCATAAAGAACCTTTCAAAAGAAGATCGATAGTTTATCATACATCCCATCAGTCTCTGCCTGATTTAAAACGCCATTCCTTTGTTTATGCTCTTTTCAGCAATGGGGATTATGGTCTTGTCCGGCCTCATGCTGGTGCCAATTCTCCTCCCACTGGCAAGGACTGACAACAACATCGACAACTTGCGCAATGACCCCAACACCAAGAACGTCACGTTCAGTGACCTCGACAAGCTTGGAATGGGAAACATCAAGGTTCTTTTCCTCTCTTTTTTTTTTATAAAAAAATTTCAACTACTACTGAGTCATTTTCTTAATCACTACAACTTGATCTTTCTAATTTTTTAATAATAAACCGAAAGTCTAACCCCTCCAATGAATGGGCCATTTTATTTTCTATCACAGGAGAGAAGCCCGCGGCTGTGGGCGTTTGTCATCGGCACGTACTGGGTCACAATTGTCAGCTTCATCATCTTGTTCAAAGCCTACAAGCATGTCTCCAACTTGAGGGCAGCTGCCAAGGCGTCTCCAAATGCCAGGCCTGAGGACTTTGCCATGTTGGTCAGGGATCTCCCATCGGTTCCAAAAGGCCAGACTAGGAAAGAACAGGTGGACAACTACTTCTCAGCACTGCATCCGGACACGTTCTACAAATCCATGGTTGTCACTGACAACAAGCAGGTATTCAAACATAATACAAGAAGCGTTGTCTATTTTTATGTTATAAGCAAGACAACAAGCTTTTCTTTTTATATTATAAATCCTCGGCCATTCATAACAGTCAGCTAATAACCCCTCATGTGCTTTCAGAATGAAAGCTGATTAAATCAGATAAACGTGTTCACACATCTTTTATGTATTTTATTGTAAAATATACAACAGTAACACAAAGGATTATAAGGTGATTCTGTGTAGTGTGATAAACACAATCTCATGTACAATGACTGTAGATTACAAAGAGACTTATGAAACTTTTTAAAATTTAGGAACACTCGTAATCTAACTCACCATTCTTTACTAATTTAGACATAGAGTAGAGAATACTATGTGACTTTTTCGATTGAACAAATATATCACCCTAAGAAACAAGGCTAGGATGAAACACTGAAATGAATGTTTCATAATCATACTCTTAAGTCTTAACTGTTAAGTAAACTGTCTTTCAATTTCTTAATTATCATCGATTTTTATCTACAAAATTTCCCTAGATGAGTATATACTTGTGTGCTCTCTTTTTGTTATGCCATTTTTTTAGCAGTTTGGTGAATGTCGGAGCCATTTGGCTCATCCCATTTGTCCATATTTGAGGTATGGACGAGTCACGTATCTATTCCATTCGTGTCATTCCTTTTTTTTTTTACATGCTTTCAACCAGGGGCGGAACTAGGGGGAGGCTGCCGGGGCTTTAGCCCCCCCCTCCCCCAAAAAAATTAATACAAGCAGTGGTTCTTGTACTATTAAATATAGATCACGTGTAAATAAATACATTAACTGCGTAGTAATTAACAAAAAAATAATCTAGTTGGAGTGGTAAAAAGTTGGTTTCCAAAACCAAGAGACTCAGGTTCCATTCTCAATGTTTGTATTTTTTCGACTCAGCCCCCCCTTTGTGTTAAAATGCACCCAGCTTTACTGAATTGAAATACCACTAGCTGATGTATATACTTTTTAGGATTTTAAATGGAGATTTGTAAGTATCACAAACACACTATGGAAACAATTTGTGTTAATAATATTTCACCGTACAGTATAGAATTTATTTTTTCATTGGAGTTTTTTTTTTATGGAAGACGCTGTTATAAATTATTTATTGAAGCAATGATGATCCCTGATGTATCTAATCTCTTTGATAGTCGGTTTTCAGATTCGTTTTTCTTTCGGTGTCTCTACTTTGGAGTTTGACTGCAAATGCATGGCTAAGTTACTCATGGCATCAATCACGTTCATTAATCCCTCGTACGTGCCTATGTTTACTTTCAGGCTGATAAGATTTGGAAGGAGCTAGAAGGCTACAGGAAGAAGCTTGCTCATGCAGAAGCAGTATTTGAGGAATCTAAAACAACGCAGAAGCCAGAAGGAACAAGACCGACATGCCGAACTGGATTTCTTGGTATTTTAGGTTCTAAAGTCGACACAATCAATTACTGCAATGAGAAAATCAATGAACTGCTCCCTAAGTTGGAAGCTGAACAGAAGGCCACGTTAAGAGACAAACAGCTGGCTTCAGCAGTGGTCTTCTTCAATAGCAGGTCAGCAGCGGCTTCTGCCTCACAGACACTCCATGCCCAGATGGTTGACCGGTGGACTATCATGGAAGCACCTGAACCTCGTCAGATGTTGTGGAGCAACTTATCAAAGAAGATCTATGAAAGACAGATCAGGCAGTGCATCGTGTACGCCGTCGTATTTCTCACTGTGGTGTTTTACATGATTCCAATAACCTTTGTCTCTGCGTTCACTACTCTGAGCAACTTGAAGAAGCTACTCCCATTTTTGAAGAAGGTTTTGGATGAACCGGCAGTGAGGACAATACTGGAGGCGTATCTTCCACAGATTGCACTTATTGTCTTCTTAGCTTTGCTGCCGAAATTTCTTATGTTCCTGTCTAAGTTTGAAGGAATTCCTTCTGAGAGCCATGCAGTGCGATCAGCGTCCGGGAAATATTTCTATTTCATAATCTTTAACGTTTTTCTTGGAGTTACAATCGGTGGAGCGTTGATCAGTTCGATCAAAACTGTTGTGAAGAAGCCAGGGCAAATTATACCGCTTTTGGGTTCTAAACTGCCTGGAAATGCTGTATTCTTCTTGACATTTGTTGCTCTCAAGTAAGATCACTGACCTCCCTTTTTACAACTCTTTCAGAATTTCTCTTTTACTGAATTTGTATTGTGAGATGATTTTTCTGTGTTCTTTTTTTGTTTATATTGTAATTATTATTAACATAATCTTTAGGCCTTTCTGCGTGTTCTTTTTTATGTTTGCGGTGTCTAAACTCTGTATAACGATCTCTTTTATGCGGCCACTGTTATTGTTAGCTTGAACTCCGAAAAAATGTGATTAGAATTTGATCTTTGTCAATTGGAATCTGTGATTGGAATCGTGATGCTCTTCTCTGTGGTTTGTCTTGTGTTTGTTGTTCTTGATTGGAGGGTGCTCCTTAAAGACTACAATTTTCCACAATTCATTTAACCCCCGAGTTTTCTAGTTATCCAATAATTTTCTATTGTTTACTATAGTTCCAGCTAAACCTCTGCTGTATGGCACTGTTATGCTTAAAACGAAATACAATGATAAGATTTGCAACTTCAAACAAATGTTTAACAAACATTACTCTAGCGCCTGGATGTGGATTGGTATCTGGAAAGCCACTCACGCTTGACGTTAAGGAGTTGGTGCCTAGTGGATCTGGTGTCCTGACTTTTTCTTTATTACTGTAATACAAAGATTTTCACTATATGAGCTCCTTACCGCTGCACTACTTGATGTACTTTATGAATTGAAAAAGTGAATTGGGATTGGGAAGTCGCTTTAGCTTAGAGAGGTTAAGAGTTGGTGCCTAGTGGATATAGTGTCATGTCTTGTTTATCTATTGTAATACGTAGGTTTTCACTATATGATGAGCGTTGAGCCCCTTCACTGAGTACCTACTAGTTGAAATGAAGAAAAATATTATCAAGAAAAAGTTAGGCCAATCCTAGTTCATTAGTTGAGATGTGGTATGGGATTTGGTAGCTACTCTATTTAGCAAAGGTTAAATAGTTGGTGTACCACCATGGCTATGAGCTATTTAGTCTTGCACTGCTCGAACAACTTCAGAACATGGGGTAGACAATTATACACATACAACGGAGTAAAGCTAGGAGGTCGAACACATCTCCTAGGATGGCGTGCACTAGACTTGATTTAGTCACTGCCAATGATTGCTTTGTCCCAAATGAGACAGTCTGCTGCGGCTAAAAGAATCAGAGATTGCTCTGGTATGACCTTAAAAGAATCAGAGATGCATCAGTGACTCTGCCGGATGCCATCTTTTGACTCACCATCAACATGCTTCAAACAATGTTTCACAATTTTATATGTTAAATAACTGGGTATCGAATCGTCTTTTTATGTATGACATATATGATATCGTATAGCTAGTCGGATAGTTTGCTTTGGAATCCTGTATGCAAATATGCAAAACCCATATGTACTTCAGCCCTCAGAAACAGTAAAACCATCCATAAAGCCACGAATTAATACATTATCCACTTTGTCCCGTCAAGAGAACTGGTTTCTGTTCATTTGAAGTAGGTGGTTTATCATTTAATTACTGTGATTAGCTAGAAATTTCGGGATAGTTCGAAATTATATGTTGAAGGGTGGGATGTCTTCATAAATATATGAAATATAGTTGGGTAGTCTGTTCAAGAGCACTGTTGAAATGTTATGCTTTCCTTTGCCTTTTCAAAACATTGAAAGCATCCATTAAGCCGGGAAGGAATACATTTGGGATAGTAGTTCGAAATTATATCTTTTGACTCACCATCAACATGCTTCAAACAATGTTTCACAATTATATATGTTAAATAACTGGGTATCGAATCGTCTTTTTATGTATGACATATATGATGTCGTATAGCTAGTTGGATGGTTTGCTTTGGAATCCTGTATGCAAATATGCAAAACCCATATGTACTTCAGCCCTCAGAAACAGTAAAACCATCCATAAAGCCACAAATTAATACATTATCCACTTTGTCCCCTCAAGAGAACTGGTTTCTGTTCATTTGAAGTAGGTGGTTTATCATTTAATTACTGTGATTAGCTAGAAATTTCGGGATAGTTCGAAATTATATGTTGAAGGGTGGGATGTCTTCATAAATATATGACATATAGTTGGGTAGTCTGTTCAAGAGCACTGTTGAAATGTTATGCTTTCCTTTGCCTTTTCAAAACATTGAAAGCATCCATTAAGCCGGGAAGGAATACATTTGGGATAGTAGTTCGAAATTATATCTTTTGACTCACCATCAACATGCTTCAAACAATGTTTCACAATTATAGATGTTAAATAACTGGGTATCGAATCGTCTTTTTATGTATGACATATATGATGTCGTATAGCTAGTCGGATGGTTTGCTTTGGAATCCTGTATGCAAATATGCAAAACCCATATGTACTTCAGCCCTCAGAAACAGTAAAACCATCCATAAAGCCACAAATTAATACATTATCCACTTTGTCCCGTCAAGAGAACTGGTTTCTGTTCATTTGAGGTAGGTGGTTTATCATTTAATTACTGTGATTAGCTAGAAATTTCGGGATAGTTCAAAATTATATGTTGAAGGTGGGATGTCTTCATAAATATATGACATATAGTTGGGTAGTCTGTTCAAGAGCACTGTTGAAATGTTATGCTTTCCTTTGCCTTTTCAAAACATTGAAAGCATCTATTAAGCCGGGAAGGAATACATTTGGGATAGTTTGAAATTATATGTTGAAGGGTGGGATGTCTTCATAAATTTATGACATATAGTTGGGTAGTCTGTTCAAGAGCACTGTTGAAGTGTTATGCTTTCCTTTACCTTTTCAAAACATTGAAAGCATCCATTAAGCCAGGAAGGAATACATTCTAACCATTTAAAGATGCATACCAACTTCTGCCATCAAGAGAACTGGCTTCTGCTAATTTGTATCATGTGGTTTTTTACTGGTTTTTCTCATTGATTATGAATCTTGTGGTATGTTGAAACAATGTCTGATTGATTTTAGTGAACCTCTTTTTACATATTGACTAGGATAACCTTTGCCTTCCAAAACACTGAAACCATCTATCAAACCACGATGGTACACATAGTAACCAGTCAATGATGCATGCCCCTCTTCTGCCATCAAGAGAACTGGCTTCTACTAATTTGTATTAGGCGATTTTTAGTGGTTACTGTCATTAATTAGAAATTTGTAGTTTGTTAAAACAATGTCCCATCTCAACCGTATTGACAATTTAAGATCTGATTGATTTTTGTGAACATCTTTTTACGTAACTAGGATAAACTTTGCTCATTCTATTCGAAACCATAACCACCTGTGACTTTAAGGGGCCAACTACACTCTGGGGTGAAAGAGTGATCTAAGAGGTGCTCATAGTTTACAGTATCATATTCTAGGTTCATTGGATACCATCTCAAAATGACATCGTTTTTGCAAAGCATCACAAGTTTGTAAAGATTGATGGTGTATTTTAGTGGTTACTCTTCTGCCATCAATAGAACTGGCTTCTGCTAATTTGTATTGGGTGATTTTTAGTGGTTACTGTTATTAATTAGAAATTTGTAGTTTGTTGAAACAATGCCCCATCTCAACCGTATCGACAATTTAACATCTGATTGATTTTTGTGAACATCTTTTTACATACCTAGGATAAACTTTGCTCATTCTATTCGAAACCATAACCACCTGTGACTTTAAGTGGCCAACTACACTCTGGGGTGAAAGAGTGATCTAAGAGGTGCTCATAGTTTACAGTCATATTTTAGGTTCATTGGATACCATCTCAAAATGATATCGTTTTTGCAATGCATCAATAGAAGTTGGTAAAGATTGATGGTGTATTTTAGGTTCATTGTCGGATACTCAAAATTATATCGTTTTTGCAATGCATCACTGGAAGTTGGTAAATATTGATGGTGTATCTTGCAGGTTCTTTGTGGGGTACGGTCTGGAATTATCTCGCATTATACCGCTTGTTATATATCACCTCAAAAGAAGGTTTCTCTGCAAAACTGAGAACGAGAGGAAGGAGGCTTGGGCCCCTGGTGATCTTGGCTATGCTAAAAGAGTGCCAAATGACATGCTGATTGTTACTATTTGCCTTTGCTACTCGGTGATAGCCCCCTTAATCATCCCATTCGGTGTGCTCCACTTTGGCCTTGGATGGCTTGTTCTTCGCAACCAGGTAGACTGAGCTGTCTTGTGTGAAAATGCAATGCATTCATTTGTTTCCTCTCAAGTAAACTTAATGTATAGTCATATCGACATTTTCATGCAGATCCTCAACGTCTATGTTCCCTCATTTGAAAGCTACGGCAGGATGTGGCCACACATGCACATAAGGATCATCGCCTCTCTTATCATATACCAGCTCACCATGATCGGCTACTTCTCCATCAAGAAGTTCATATTTGCCCCTCTCCTTCTTCCACTCCCATTCATGTCCTTCATCTTCGGCTACCTGTGCCACCACCGCTTTTACCTCGCATTCGTGCACACTCCGCTTGAGATCGCCATCCGTGAGGAAAAGGGAACACCTGTTGCAGAAGTTGATGCAGCATACCGGGAATTTATTCCTGTTTCCTTGAGACCACAGAAGATGGCTGATGATGAGAAGTTTGACGATGCAGAGTTTGAAGATGCTCGGTCACAAATGTCAAGATCAGCTTCGCTAGTGTAGAACGGTGGCAGGATTGTGAATATTATGTTTAGGTTGGCTCCTAGTGCTTGGTGCTGTGTGTACGTCCACGATGTTCTTTGATTTAGTTACGATCTGGGATGTAACCTCCACAGATTTCAATGTTTACAACCTTAGTTTTGTGATTCTGATGTAAAGTCTCTCTCTGTTTAGTAGCTTCAGGCTTCGAGATATTACCACGTAATTGTTGCAGATCCGTAATTAACAAGCTAGTTCTACATTCAGATCTGAACCAGAAATATCAAGACTTGAAACCAGATTATCCTGTATAGAAGCTACTGCAATGTTTAGTGAAAAAGCAATTTCTGCAATTCGTATGCTGAAGGTTCCTCAGTGTTTTAAGTTGTGTATGAGCTTCGAAAACATCAGAACTCGTAGTATCTAGTGTGGCATGTCTTATTTTGGTGTAAAATCTCGCGCTGGTAAGGCGGGTCCCTGGGCATCAGGGAGAACCTTTCATTACTGCTAGGATATTCAAAATCAGTCGTGTCGTAGCCCATCTGTTACGGAGGTGATGTTCTAAAATTAACCGGCTACAAGATATCCAGCTAGATTGTGTCCTGCTCGATTTAGTTTTCGTGATAAATGTATTTGGCCTAGCCAGTCTTCCACCAGAGTACTATCTAGAGGTTTCATCCCACTAGGAAGACCTGAAACCGAGCAAATGGAAACTGCAGATTTGAGTCTTAGAAGTCTAGGCGAGGGGTGCGATAATATATCATTGGCGTATATGGTAGCATTATTCAGCTTAAGCACACATTGAGGTAAAATCAAACACGAATCACAGAAATCTGAATTTAAAAATGTGATAGCATATTATTCATCTCATGCTTTGTGAGAGACCATAGTAGGCGTATGATGAATTAATAGACACACAACCCCTATCTAGTAGCTGAATGATGTTCTAGAGGCTGGATTGATTTAATCCAGTAGATGAGACTGCTGTAGCATGTAGTAAAACGAATAGGTGTTTAAGAACACAGCTGCATTGAATCTAATTTGAATCTAATTCTGGCCAAAATATTGAGTTACGAACCTATAATGGAGATGTCGATCTTAATAGTACTTTTTCAGTATGTAAAAAGTAAGATTTCATAATCTGGGTTAAATCTTGAACATATAGATTCACAAAGATCACTATAAACACATTGCTACACCCATTTTTCACACAAGATCACTGCATTTATAGATTCACAAAGATCACTTATATTTATTGATCGACACAGTAAACACATTGCTAATTCGACACATTTTGAAACTTAAAATGAAACCCGAGTCATTCCCCACTACAAACAATAGGTATCTATATAAAATAATATATTTTATTTGTTATGCCCTTTATTTTTTTAGTAAAGAATGACTTTGATTCCAATTTAGATTTCAAAACAGTGTCCATGTAGCATTATTCTATGATAAATAGGGGTTAAACCCCATTTTATAAGAGGTTGTTTGGTAAGAAGTGATCGGATGACAAAGTACAAGTTTGATGTGCATTTCTACATTGCAAATTCACACCACTATGTCCGACTACAAGCAACCAAATTAACTCTCAAGTGAACTTCCCTATCGAGTTTAACCTGTGACCTAGTTAAAATTATGTATCCTTTTATGATAGGATATGGGGTTTCAACCTATATTGCCGTTTGCGAAGTGGTTGTTGGATTTTCCTCCCTCGGTAGTGCTCCATCCGGGTTTATGCAACGTTTGGTAACACGGTTGCATTTATCGCCGATGGTTCATCATAGATGATTCATCACAATAATTTTTCACAGTGAGAAATGAGTGGCCGATTGAGTTTGTGATTGCTCCAGAGATAAACACAATGTAAAATGAGAGCGGTAAGCAACTGTGTGTTTGGCAACGTGATTGGTAGCGATTGACCTGCTGCCTGTGGTTGTCCATCGCTTCGCCTCTGCTTTGTCAAACGAATCATTAAACTGGCATGGTTAGCAAAATAGTGGGCTTTGGTTATTTGGTATACAACCATGACTTGTTTACTTGCCATGACTATATTAACCAGTATTGTTTTAGCCTTGTGTAAGATGGCTATTTTTTGGAGCAACGACAAATAAACTTGTTGGTATGATGTCCACTGTTTGAGACATGTTTATGTAATCATTCGTTATTTGGATGTCTATTATGCCCTACATATAAATAATGGTGTATGCATTAAGCACTTGGTTAGAGGGTATTGTGGAAAATAGAAATCCACAGTAAACAATGTTGTTTCCTGCCATAAGGAATTGAAGCCCATAAGGAATTGAAGCGGCATGTTATTTGGAGATTTTTTAATTACTCTGTCCTGCGGCAACTTATTTATCTTTTAATCTGTTAACATAGCCAATCAAGTTTGTTTGCTATGTCTGATAGGATGACACAACAAAAGCAGCCTTAGTAACTGGCCTAGGGGCGCACGGTATGCGACAACACCACTCGTCGTCATCTGTCAAATGGATACTAGGGCCTATTTGCTTTGAGGTAGTTAGAAACTAATATGTGATCTTGTGAAAATGATAACTAATACTGCAACGTCACTTATTATAGTATTAGGTGAAGGAGAAGATCGTGGTAAGTACTTTTTGAGTACCCAATTACTAATTGCAAGTAATACTAGAAAGCATGTCTATAATTTTTCCTAAGTTGGTATAGTGCTTCAAGTAAAAGTTGTCTCAATTTATTGAAGAGGATGTTTTTTTAATAAAGATGGGTCTGGGTTCGAGTCCTTCCGGAAACAACTCAAAAGAAGAAAGAACTCCTGATAGGTACAGCGGCCAAGGAAATTGCTAAGCTGACCCTTTATGGAAGGGGTTTCCACTCTACGGAACTGAGCGTAAGTGGTTCAGATAATCAGGCGATCAGAATATATGTTAGCCTTCAGCCTCCAACTGAATCGGCCATTAGTATAAGGCTGAATTCTGAATAGCCCATGCCTAATCCGACCGATGACGGGCCCGTTAATGGAGAGTAGCTAAAAAGGATGATGTCCTATATATATATCGCAAGATGAAGGGGTCTAGTCCAGCACCGTGGCGGACCCAGGAATTTCAACCTGGTAGGGCACCACACAAAGTAATCATCGAATTTGTTTAATAGGTTGAACAAGATAAAGTTGATATTATAAAGTTCAAAATTTCATTTGTTGATCCAATTGTGTAGTACATGGGAGCAATTTTCAGCTAGATTTTTTTTTTGGAGTTAGAAGAGACATTATTCTGCCCCCTCCCTCAAGAGCATGGCAAAGCCCGGATGACTGCAAGGGTAGTAAATACTGTGCGAAACGAGAGGTTCGAACCCGGGTCCCCCGGAGAGGACCTACCGTGGTCAACCATCCACACTACACAAGTATTACAAACCAATGTTCTAAGCTCAATTGCGTAGCATATGGGAGCAATTATTCAAATGTACTTTGTGTGTCCATATGGAACTCTTATATTTAGAAATACTATGGAGTAGTGTATATAACCATTCAGTATCTAGGAAGAACTTAAAAGAAAAAGCAGTCATTATATAGGATTGTTCGTGGGAAATAAATAGCTAGTGCGCTAATTGCAAGTCAGCCAAAATAAAGCATCTCGTTCAAACTTCAAACTAACTTTCACCAATACACTTCTTTTACCACCATTAGTCCAACGACTATGTCTTGATTGAACTATAGTTTGACTAACATACTCTCCGATTCAATTACAATTCAACCAAAATCCAGCCTATGGTACGAAGTCCTAAATTTAGAAAAATGAGTCAAATGATTTTTATAATAAAACTTACCTATTATAAAGGGTGTATAAAGTATAAAATTGAGTTCATGATGATTCTCAGTTGTTTATCACTTGTTAAATATTATCTTTCAAATTATATAAATGCACCTGTACTAGTCATAATATTAGGTACAACTTAATTTGCGAGCATCTAAACTCATAAATTATTACACAAACAACTTTTTTGGACCTTGTCTAAGTTCTTTGATCACTCGAGACAATTGACACACAAATGAGAAATATTTATACATTATAAATTAGAGTGTGGCATATCCACACTACCTACAAGTACATGAACTACTAAGCAAATATTATATGGCACAAATTGTGACTATAATCAATAACACGAGTTTCTAGGAAAATGCTACAGGACAAAAATATGAAATTGACTGACAAGATTGGCATGTGACAAGAATTACATGATGATAGATATTCAAAAAATGGTCATGTGATTATGGTTTTATAATGGATATCCTTTGCACAAGGTCAAATGGCTTATAAAAGAATTTTATTTAATCCTTTCATCTAATAGAAAATGTATATTATTTAGGCCTATCCCTATTTAGACATGCTTTTGTGTTTTACCTTCACAAAAGAATACCAATGTCTTTTATAAACACAAGTGAGGTGGTCACCCACTACTAAATTTTCAGCTGAAGTCATCAATTATTATTGTTTTTTGCATGTGAATTAACTCTTATCTCTTGAAAATTATCAATATTGTATGATGAGAATATGGGAAAGGCACGAATCCAATAGACCTACATTATAGATGATATTTTAACATGAATCCTAATAAAAAATTTCCAACTATGAATTTCTTCCTGTATTACTGTCATGTATCTCAGAATAAAACCCATCAAAAGTATTGACTAGTTAGGATGAAGTCAAAGGTATTTTGATAAACACTCTAGGCTAAACCGATCAAAGCCTGAAGGGACCTTATGCAAGCAAAGCACCATATAGTCATCCATTCCTTCACATTAGTTTTATTATTAGTAAATAAAGTGCTTAATATTATTAATGTCTAATTAAAATCCAAAATCACTTATAACCATTAAAAAATCATGAGAATGAATACATGATTTTTAAAGAGAACATGAATCAAAAGTACATCATTAAAGAAACACTAATATGTATGAAAAGACTATATGTCCATGGAGTGACTATATAATACAAGATAAAATCTAGAGACCAAAAATGTATATGGTCAATATAATTTACAAACTATTGCATGGTCCTTTAAAATCAAAGGAAAATGGAAGATGTTAACCAAATGTATTGTAAATGTAGAAAGTGTATGATGCCAAGAAATTATTTTGGGTGAGTTATTAGTCTAGATTTTATAGTTATTGTGGTTTCAAGGGTTTAATTTAAATATATATCCTTAGACTCATAAACAAATTAGCATAGGCCTACAATACTTGTCTATCATATAAGTTGAGTTCCTAGCTTGAGTTCCTCATAGATTGCTCATGTTCCTAGCTAGGGATCCATGAGAAACACAAAGATAGTTATGGATGAGTATAAGGAAACATACCATATTAAAAATAAAAAGGGAAAATATCACTTCAAAAATCATTGTACAGACCTCACTACCACTTGCCATTCCTTTGATTGTAAAAAGATGATACAAATGCATATTGAAACCATATACAATAGAACATTTCCTCCTTGATCTTCATTTTGAGTTGGGAAACATGCTAATAGACTGTATATTTTCATTATGTTCAACCACCTTTCTCATATGTGAACAACTATTAGGGAATGACATTAAAAAGTGAGATATTATTGAGGGTGGTGGGGCATTCCTTCTTTGTGTTTGTATGACTTATTTTGCATCATGTCAACGTACTAAATGTTTTCTTTTGTGATTTGATACTCCTTTTGGAGATAGAATAAGATTTAGAAGGTAGACAAGCATTGGGGGTGGTTGAGAACTCCATTATTGATCCTCCTAGCTCACGTGTCATCCATTTAGTGGTCTATCACTATTTCTAGTGGTGAAGGAATGTGCAAGAAGGTGGATAGAGAGTTTAAGGAAAGGGAAGTCCTTTAGAGGCTAGGTAAAAGATTTTTATTCTAGGAAGTATCAAGTAGAACTAGTAGATTGCTTCATTTTGTGGATGGTAATTTTCTCTAACTTTGTAGGTATCAGGAATGGTAGAATGATCTGAAAGTGTTCTACAATATGAAATTACTAGAGTTAGTTATTCTTGGTGTGTCAAGGTGTAATCTAGTTAATAAGAAGAAACTAACACAAATGTGTTAATGACTAAGATGCACTTCATAGTTTAATACTATAACAAAAGTTTTTATCTATCTAGATCAACCTACATAGCATTGGTTTTATAGAATGGCCATATTTGAGCTACATGATAGTCATATTTTTTAGAGATGCACCACTATATTTTTGTGACATCTATGAAATTGTATTTATAAATATACACTAACAGTTGTATTTTATGTTATTTTTGTCAAAATGATTTCTTAACTGCGTAAGTATAAATTTTAACTAATCATTTTCATCAGTCATAAGAAAATCATGTCACTACATTTTCAGTCTAACTGTAACAAGGAGTTGCTTATTTTCATGATGCTTGAGCCAATGGCTTATCTAGTATCCCTTCCCATTTGGATTATTTGTAACAAATATATTTACTTCTAGTTTTATAGGCAAAAAAATATAAGATCCTCAAATTTTGTAATTTTGAATTATATAAATATAAGTCTTGATTTGGTAAGAAAATTCCCTAATTGTAATTGAAGGCATGATAAAGCTATAACCTTGTGGCATGGGTGCAACCCATAGCCCAAGAGAGGCCCATGAGAATATTTGCTTTGCAAAAAGGTCCTTGTAGCACAAGTTTAATAAATAAAAGGAATATGTGCATAAATAAATAATAATGGCTTTATGGGTTGTTAGATAAATGAAATATGGAATAATGGGAACGTTTCTAAAGTATCCCAAAATATGATGTGATTTAGATAATTAATGTAGTAATTATCTAACCATGAATGGAAACACAATATTTGGGATATCAAATAGTGTCATCTCGATCTGAATTTTGGAATACTTAAATATAATAGAAAAACTAAGATAACTCTAGGATTTACAAAAGGAAAAGACATTCCATGTGAGAATGGTACAAAAATAGTTGAAAGGAAAGTTTTATCCACTAAAGTTATCCCTATAAATCCCAAAAGTTAGATATAGGTTGGGAAAGGTATTAATGAGTTTCCCTTTCACTAAAAAAGGAGACTTATAGTGGTCTATCGAAATATAAGAAAGAAGAGAAACCTAATTGTAATAATTAAATGTTTTTCCTTTGATTGAAAAGAGATAAAAGAGCATCTAGAAGCATCCCTTTGATACTAAATTGACCCAATATGAGATTAGAGTATTATGAAGAACATATCCAAATTTGGGACCAATATGAGTAAGTATAGAGAAATATGGGTTTTATGAGTTTCTATAAAGTGTGGGTTAATTAACTATTTGTGACATTTCTCACATTTAATATAATATGAGAACTTACAATCAGCCTTGTACTATGTGTGCGACCTAATGGCTGTCTAGTCCTAGATTGGATGATGGATAGATAGTCTTCTACCCTAGACTGAAAATGAAACTCACTATAGTAAATGTTTTCCCCTTTAATCTCTCTCTCTCTGAATCTTGTCCACACCTAAAACTTTTTCTATTGTATTTGGGAGACAAATTCAAGCAGATCTATCCCAAGTTATCCATGTTTCTATGTGATTTTAAGACTTTCCCCAAAATTTAGATATCTTTGGTCTCATGGGGGAAACCAACACTGTCGTTCCTACACCATATACCTATATTGTGACACACTGATCACATAAAAATGAGATTACTTAAAGAAAAAGCACAAAATTAACACTAAACATCTAGATTACCAGAAAACATGATAAATTAAAACTGATCATTTATGTATTCATAAGTAGAAACATATTACATTCAAGTCCACAAACTGTGCCATCTTTTTCACATGTCATACCATAAAAGGTATTTACATCATCGTTCACTGACCAACTTGCCACAACCTGTTACAAAGATAACATGTTCTTATATACATGCAAGCCATACATGTACAACCATGACATACTGCTGAAACCTCATATCGATGTACAACATCTACAAAACCTCCCCAAGAACCTAAGAGTACAGGGATGACACATAGGACTCTACTACAAAACACTAGCAGCATATCCATCCTTCAACAACTACTTCTCTCCTTGTTGTTCTTCCTCAATCATATAATCTCTACCTAGTCATGTATGACCACCTAAAAGATGTGAAAACCTACGGGGTGAGACTAACATCCCAGTAAGATATATAACTCTCGACCAACAACTATTATTAACACATAGATTATAGAGAAGAAAGGAACACTATTAACATGATGAGCAGATTCAACTAAACTATATAAGTAAAAATGATAACACAAATTAAGCATTTTAAGAAACTATAACTAGTCAACAGATTATCATATATTTTCAGAACGAATGTATAAGCATTATCAACTAGACAATAAAAGAAATAAGACAAGGGGCCATAATGACATTTTCTCTCTACTACTTAAGTAACCCTAATCTTGCAGGTTGAATACACATCATAGCTTGTGATTGACATGGTATCTCTTATATGATATAGGGTGATGATTATGAGCCTTATTGACGCATGTTGAGATAATGATGTTGTGTATGAATTATGTGATTGGGTCTTATGACCTAAAAGAGGCTCAATGCCTAATGTGAGGTGATATCCTCTAGTGATGTGATGAGGGATGATGATCCTAGGATGAGGTGATAATGATGATGGTCTTGTATGAAAGTGGTATCATGTGGTGATGTGATAAGTTTATACGTCACTCATTTTATATCTTCTGACGTTGCAACCTATCCTTCTCTTTATAGAGTTTGTTTTGGGTTTATATGTTTTAACTTGATTTATGCACTAAAAGACACCCGATTGGCAACAATTAATCAAGTGAAACCCTAATCATGTAGGTTGTCCTGAGCCATAGATCCATCTACATTGTTAGTACTTGTTGGATGGTGAAATGAGTAATTCCTATGGGAAACTCAGAGCGTAGATTGTTGATTATGTGGAGGTACAAGTTGAGGATATATCCTTGCATCCACAAACACATATTTGGGGGATGATTGTGGTCATATCCTGGTAGGAGAACAGTTGCGACCATATGTCAGATGATATGTTTTTCAGCGATGGTTGCGATCATACCCTGATAGGAGAAAGGATGTGGTCATATCTCACTAGTATTGTGCCTATATACCAAGGAGGACTAGGTTGATTTGTAGTTTGACTTTATATGTCACTAGGGCGGACTCGGACTGACCAAGGGTGTGGGAGATCATAGGAGTCTGGCTCTCATAAATCTTATATGGCATTGATTTCGACTTAGTAGTGGTCAGTTGGAGCATGAGTGGTATACCTCATCTCCACAGAGCATGATAAATGTGTAACATAGTCATGTAGTATAATTGCTTAGGTTCAAACATGATTCGTACTTCAAGCAAGATAAGCAATTACATTATATGCCTAAATTAGGGTTTGGGTTTCCATCACAACATTCAACATCAAACCCTAGGTACATCACTTTCCTCATTCTTGGAGCACATTAGGGTTAAGCATCATTATCATTGTTACACAAATATGTAAACAACAAAGTATAACAACCATAATGATCAACATTATCTCTTACGATCACAACACATCATTATGTGTAGAGACCATATGGTTACACCATAGTGTAGCGACCACGAGGAATTAGCGTTAGCACTTAGACATGTAGCGACCACTATTGCAAAAACCAAGTGTAGTGACCAAACCAACTGAAACATGTGTTGTGACATCAAAAAACTAGATGTAGCGACCACCCTTACTAGGGTTAGGGTTGTCACGACTGCAACACAACCACCAACCAAAGGTAGCGACCTCAAGAAACTAGATGTAGTGACCAACACAAGGTTCATATGTAGCGACCAACACAACAACTTGTGTAGCATCTAAAGTGGCTTAGAGTTAGGATTATAATGACCAAATCAAAACCTTAGCACACCATCTATATGGTCAATACAACCCCATGAAACCTAGGAAACATATTGACCAAAACAAAAGCTTAACATCAAGAAGCCCAAGCATCACCAAGATGAAAACTCATGAAAGAATGAACATCAAAACCCTAGAACTGATCATCATCAAGATCAATAAGGAATCCATGCTAAGAGAGAGAAAACCAACATCCAACACATGCATAAGAACCAAAACCTCCATCAAACATATGATGGACGAAACACAAACATGGTGATAAAACCAAAAATCAAGATGCATGCAAGAATAAGGTGTAACAATAGAAGAGGGGAAATTTATATAACCCACCTTGAGATGAAGATCAACTCCAAAGCCACGAGCTTCCAAGAGAGAGAAAGAAACTCTAATATTGGATCAACTCTAGCTCCAAGCAAGATCACCTCAAGAGAAGAAGAACACACCAAGGTCAAAGGAAGCAAAAAAGAGAGAGGGTACAAACCCTAGGCCAAAAAAAGAAAGAAGAAAGAGGAGAGCTTCGTTTCATTTGTTGGGTTTTAGGGGAGACAGAGAAGGCAGCGGAAAAAAAAATTTCTCCCCAAACCCATACCGAGGAAATGCGTCAACGTCTATATAATAGGAAAGGATGGTTTGCGGAATCATACCTTGTCCCGAGGCTTGCTCGGCGACAATACCTCGCGCAATGCACGATCTTCAACTCCAGTCTTCGACGGTGTCTGTGCAGCTCCTGGTTGCACCGGGACTGACAACTCCTACTCGAACCAGACTATCAGATGACAGTTGTCCTCATAAGCGGCAGTGTCCTCCCGCCTCTGTAGTAGTCCACACGGACCACCTGGAACTCCACACTCCTTGTCCCACAAGAAAGTGGAAGGAGTCGCACCCTCCTGTTGACGTACTAGTCGCCAACACGCTCTCCTGCCTCCTATTGCAACTGCAGTTGTCCTTCCCTTGCTGCACCTCCCTTTTGCGGGAAGCACTTGCTCGGGCTCTCTCACGGTTACCAAAACCAGAGAGAACGACAACTTGCAGAGCAACTGGTTGCACTGAGCTGTACTTTGAGAAGCCCCCAATACCCCTATATATATAAGAGAGTCATGGGACATGGTTCTCCATCCCGGGCAATGCGGGACTAAAGCAGGAGTAGAAGGGTTCGAGAATTTTCCACAAAAAGCAACCGGTTCGCAACTTGAAATGATCGGTTCACAACTGAACCGATCGGTTCGGCCATTGAGCCGATCGGTTGGACCTGAGCCGATCGTTTGGGGCACTCCAACCGATCGGTTGGTGCCCTGAACCGATCGGTTCATGGTCCTAATCCGGCTCAAAAAGACTTTCCTTGTTTCTTTCCCAATTGGTATCGAATACCAATATTATTCCCAATCGAATTGGGCAATTTGAAACCAAAGGAAAATTCTTGCCGACATGACTATTCCCAACTGGTCGGTTGTACCAGTTGAGCCGATCGGTTCAACCCTTGAACCGGTCGTTTCAACCTGGGCATGAGCCGATCGGCCTGGACACTCCAGCCGACCGGTTCAGCAACCTCAGCCGACCGGTTCATCACATGAACCGATCAGTTGGGAGCACAGGTTGGGCAAAATCAGTCAATTGCGATTTCAATCAATCCGATACTCCAATCAATGCGTCCAACATCTTGAACCATACGATATTGAGCTATCGACTGATTGAGTGTTTAATTGAACTACTAAACTCCTTTAGTAATCAATCTAAACATTGCTTTGTGGACAAAACTCCTCTTCCAGGTTAAATCCTATGTGTGTGACCCTGCAGGTCCATTTCACGTTGGCAGTGAAAGTCCATAACACTTATGACTTCACAAGAAAAGAACGGTGCCTAGTCACACATCAGTGCTACCCAAGTGAAAGTAGAAAATTGGAGAACAACTTTCATCCTACAATCCATGAATGGTGTTACAGCGAGTGTATAATTCCTTTGTCACTGATATCCCGAATGAACTCGAGGCATGGAACAGTCATCCTGTCAACGTTCATTCACTTCCTTGATCTCAGAGTAGACTGGAAGAGATATGTATGACATCAGTATCACATACTGATTCACACATGCGTGCATGCCTTTCTCAATCCTACTCATCAAGTGGCCATGGATATCATACTCCCTCCGGAGGGACAAATCCCATATCTATCACTCACCCCTCAAAAGCCCCATGTGTCAAAGCCACCCAATCATCACCTTTATAACAACCCATGTTTCAGGACTGCGTTTGATGATGTCAAAGTGTGCCCAACGACATGTGTTGAGTGTAGTGATTTCAGGTCTAAGAATCACACTCACCACCATCACTGTGAGTACTGACTGTGACTACCATCTCATGGTTCCATGTGTTAAACTCACGGTGGGTCTGTCCGGTACACTTGTTCTCTAACAAGTACCTATGTGTTTGGTTTGATATCTCTATATCATGACTAATGAGATTCTGTCATCAACCAACACCACAATCTAGTCTTGTGTGTCATTGTTGTCTATCTACCTTCCACAATGACATCCGACTAGGGACATAACAAGAATGTACAAACTCTTAGCATCCGTATGATCTCATCGTTCAGGTCCTCAACCTGAAAGCATACGTCATTGAGTTCTGTCATTCTTTAGACATTCAATCTGTTCTATCACTATCTCATATGACTGAACCAGAAAGAATTGGAAGCTCGCCTTTGATGTTTATCAAATCAATCTCAATGTATCCCACCAATCATCCCATGATTGGCTCTCAGGGCATACATACCAACAGACTCTCACTTGCACTGCGAGCCAATCACCCATGAATCATATCACTACTACAGAAATAGCATTCAGTGTCACTTTTATGGGCGTCGGTTATTAAGGAAAACCGACGCCTTATATGTTAGGCGTCGGTTGTTTAAGCAAACCGGCGTCTATATTCGAAGACCAGCCAGACACGAGTACTGTTTTGTATTCAGTTTCGGTTTTCTATAACAAACCGACGCTGAAAGTCGGCCGCGAAATCCAAATTTTGATAAAAAAAAATAGTGTCATTTTCAGCGTCGGTTATGTAGGTATAAACCGACGCCTATGTGCGATGAAAATTTGCGCGAAAAGTGTCACTTTCAGCGTCGGTTATCCTTTTATAACCGACGCTGAAGGTGGTTCCCGCCAAACAATTTCATGAAAATATCGTCCAATTGGACGTCGGTTGTTGCAAACAACCGACGCTAAAGATGTTTAGGCGTCGGTTGTTTGAAACAACCGACGCTATTTGGGAACTCATAACCCGCGATCGCCCGACTCTTCCCCTTCCTTTCTTCTGTTTCATTGCGAGCAATTACCCTATTTCTCTGCTGCCGGCGATTTCTCTCCGACGATTTCTTCTCCAGCGCCATTTCTCCGGCTATTTCTTCTCCGGCGCCCCCTTCTCCGCCACCACTCCTCCTTCTCCGCGCCCCTTCTCCGCCGCCCCTGCTGCTCCAAGCGCCTGAGAACCGGCGCCGCCGCCACGCCTGAGATTAGGCGCCGCCTGGTGCTTTTCCACCGTCTTCGCGCCGCCGCAACCACCGCCAGAGCCACCGGAGCTGCTAGCTGCTCCTCCACCGCCGTCGCTGCTAGCTACTTCTCCAGCCAGAGCCACCGGAGCCTCTGCCTTCTTCCCTCTGACAAGGTTGGTCTTCCCGCTGCTAGCTGCTCCGCTTTTTTATGCATCGATCAAATTGTTGTGATAAAAATGCATGTAATGTATTTGATTAGAGTTAATCTAATCTGTATGTTCATAATAATGGTATGTTAAATATGATGATTAGGGATAAATATAATGTCTAGTACATAAATATTAGATGATATTCAAGAAAACCCTAGTTTGATGAGCATGTTGTTAATCATGTTAATTATGATTCTTCTATATATTCTGATGTCATTATATAATTATGTGATCCCAACATATTAAATTGAATTAGAATGATTTCATGAATTATAGGGTTTTAAAGTTGATAAACATGTACATGCGGAAATAGGGTTATTAAACCAATGGTTATAACATAGTATGATCTTAATCTGATCTGGATGTTCATAATAATGTAGTATGTTAAATATGATGATTAGGGATACATATAATGTCTAGTAAAGATTCCTAGACCTTTTGTTTGAAACTATTGATTTCTTGATTTATTATTTAATAATGCTCTGTTGATTAGGATTAACCATGTTTCCTGTACTTTATAGACATTTATTATATATAAGAATGACAACACATGTATTTGTTGGCCTAGAAACCCATCCAAGATTGACTCATTAGGAGTAAATCTTGGATAGTCCCCAGTTTGGGACTGTTCTTGAACACCTAATCTCACTTAGGATGTAAGTGTATAATGTGTATTGGGTTTTCGAGAAAATTTCGACAACATTTCCCCGTTTGTTCTCTAAGTACATATGTACTTAGAGAACAGCGGGGAAATGCTGCCGAAATTTTCTTGAAAACCAAATACACATTATACACTTACTAGTGAGATTAGGTGTTCAAGGATGGGATAGGTGGTACACATTTATTATATATAAGAATGACATCAAATGTGTTTTTTGCCCTAGAAACCCGTCCAAGATTGACTCATTAGGAGTAAATCTTGGATAGTCCCCGGTTTGGGACTGTTCTTGAACACCTAATCTCACTTAGGATGTAAGTGTATAATGTGTATTGGGTTTTCGAGAAAATTATACACTTAGGATGTAAGTGTATAATGTAAGTATTGTTTATGACATTGTAGCTAGTCTTTTCAAGATGATATGTTTTCAAGATTATATGTATATATGTATAACATTCTTTACGTAAATTTGTAGGCATTGAAGCCATGCCGCTTAAGAATGCAAGACTATGTTGTTGCAGAGGCGCAGGCTTACCAGTTCCTTCTTGGGGCAACGTTTCATGGGACTCCAATGCCGCATGGCTACATTCGTGTGAGCCCGCTACATGTATTACCCGATTGGAGGGAAGTTGCGTTGCCATATGCCCACCCAGATATTGATAGACTTGGTGAGGCAGAAGGCGGGGTCATATTGTGGCCCAAAGCAGATGTCGTCTACACGACTGAAATTGTAAGATAAATTTACATTGATTTAGACTGTTAATGTGTATATATGATGTCAACTGATCTGAAATTATATATACAGGTTAAAAAGAAGACACCAGGAGCACCTAGGCCTCCACCTCCACTTCCCGCATTACCAACTTGGGTTCCAACTGACCTAACATACCCGTTAGGTCCTGCTTGTAGGGGAATGACATGTTGGCTACGGGCACATAATATACATAGCCCTATAATAGTTTCTTTAGATGCAGATTATGCAGGTCAATCATACGATAGCTCTTTATTTATACAAGATATTATTGAGCTGTTTATGTATGATTGGCTGAATACATCAATGATAGAGACATGGATAAGGTGAGATCTTGTTTATACATCCATATACCTTGTGTAAGATCCAGTGATCTGGTTTCTTATATATTAATGCATACGCCTATATGTTTTGCAGCTACTTAGTCGAAGATCATTGCAAACAATTTGCATATGATCATGTGGGATTTTTGATTCCATCATTGATTAGTTTGGTAGCTAAAGACCCTGATAATGTTCAACAATACTGTATAGATGCTTTTACAATTTTTGGTCAGCAAAAAAAGATGATAATAATAGCTCCATTCAATGTCAAGTAAGTTTACTTTATTTATAATTTGGACTTAAGAAAATTCCATTTTTATTTTGCATTTTGAGTTATTAATTGTTAACTTCTTACCTCTAGCGGTAGACATTGGGAGTTACTAGTTATTGTCCCCGAGACATTCACTGTTTATTATCTAGATCCTGCGGGGAGTACATTGAACACTAAAATTGGACACGTAATGAGAATGCCATTATTCTGGTGAGAAATATTTCATTTTTATATCCGTTAACATCTTTTATTACATTACTATTTACTTATGCAATTTATTGTGTTATATTAACATGTAGGGGTTTAGATGCATTCAAAAAGGCTGGAGAAACGGTCCCAAGGAAAAAGAACCAGCCAATAAATTGGCAGAACGTATAAGTAAGTTCCCGACTTGAATATATATATTATTGATGTGAATTGTGCTTAGTTGTATTATTTTGTATGTTTCAATTTATAGTGTGCTACACAAGACAATGGCTGGGCATGCGCATACTATGTGATGCGATTTATGCAGATGATTATCAAATATGCCGCATTGGACATCGATACCATACATGAGGTATTATATATAGTCTCATTAGTTAGTATGAAATATATCAATCTTATCTTATTTTTATATTATTACTTATATATATACATCATTCTCTTTGCAGGTGTTTAAAACTAACCACACTATAGGTAAACGCTTAAAAAATATACATGCTCCATATACGATGGAAGCATTAAATGAAGTAAGAGAAGAATGGGCAAAAGCCATACAAGCAGTGGCAACTGTAAGATATAATTGGGATGTTGATAGCGATAATGAATGATACTTTGTAAATGAATATTTCTGAATATTAATACATGTATTTGAATGTTTCTATATGTGTGAATGTGAGAATTGAATTGATGTCTGAATGTATGTACTTGTGTGAAATTTTCCTTGTGACTTTTGCAGGTTTGCAGCCTGTTTGTAGGCTGATATCAATGGATGTCGTAAACCTGCAGTTCAGAAAACTGAACTGCAGGTTCTCATCCTGCTGACCAGCCACAGCAGGCCTGCAAACTGATATGAAAAAAAAAATAGATATAGGCGTCGGTTATTTACATAAAACCGTCAACAAAGACCTACAGCGTCGGTTATTTGATAAAAACCGACGCCTAATAGTACAAACAACCCGATCGTGCAGGATAGCATGGCCGTGGTGGAAAAGGCGTCGGTTATTCATATAAAACCGACGCCTATAGTACTAAACATGGCCGTGCAGGGAAGCACGGCCGTGTCATCTTGAAGTATAGGCGTCAGTGTTTTAGTAGATAACCGACGCAGAATGTGTCCTAGATGACGCCGTTTTCTGTGGCGCGAACCCTTTTGGCGTCGGTTATCTACTAAAACACCGACGCCTATATGTTAAATAGGCGTCGGTTAAAAAACCGACGCCGAAGTGTTCGACCTTTAGCGGCGCCCACATAGGCGTCGCTCAGAAATCGACACCAAAGGGGGTTAAACAACCGACGCCAAAGGCTGTTTCTGTAGTAGTGTATTCATAGTGATCTTCAAACATGTCCCACATGTTACTGTGCTCTAGTGCCAACATAGTGAGTAATGACAACACCTTGCCAAAGTCTGTACAAATTGCATGTCTCACATCTCTTCGTTGTACGTCATACGTATGAGATGGAGTTGCCGTAATATGCGATCTAGTATTCCTTTGCTAACCTTTAGCCACATTGCATGATCAAGGATTCCAGACTTATCATCAATGAGTGGAATATAAGTTCATCTTATGAACTTCCAGATCCATATAGTATCCACTGCTGTTAACTAATACATAGATACTCGGCATTTCCCTTCTTTAAAAAGGCTTTATTAGAACATTTCTAATTATCAACAAACTTTCACTTTTATACATCTTATGTATATATTTTGCGATTAATTTTCTGTCCTTTCGGAAGTTCGCATCAATGTAACTCTTTACATCGAACTCTTCCTTATCTCCATAGAACTAGTACTTCACAAGCACTTATCAAGTTCTCATGGTATTCCAGTAACCCTTACTGGAAATAGACAGACATCCACTCGTCATGTCACACATACGAGTTATCAGGATGAGCACATCATATTGCCATGTCCTACATACAAGATGATGAATGCATTTTATTCTTGCCATGTCATACATGCAAGATAATGGGATGATTACATACATGATAGATCCATGTCTATTCTTAGCGTTCACGCTCTTCATAAGAATTGAACACTTGGCCTTGGGATACTAACTCCATGTAACATGGACAAGTTTTCTCCCACTGAATCTGTGCATACTGAACACTTCACTACAAATTGCCAATGTATGCTTTCTCTTTCCAGGTCAAGAGATTTTCGAGAACTATCTCTATAGATCTCTATTCCTATCACATAGGAAACATCTCTATCTTCCTTAAAGATAATTTCCACTTTTGGATTTCCAATCTTGAACAATTCCATTTCACATCAATATGTGAAATGTGAATACGCTCCCACTAAATCACATATCCCTTCTTTATCTTTGACATATCAGTCAAACCCTTTGACTATATCATCAAAGTAAAGATCCAATTTTGAGTTGCTTGTACTCAATCAATCACATTGATTAGTCCATTGTAACTTATAGATTTCATTTGCATTAGTGGATTCATAAACCTTATAGGCTGTGTCACGTACACATCCTGGTTTTATTCCTCATAGGAATGCGGTTTTAGTATCCATATGCCAAATGTCTTAGTCATTAAGTTGCAATCAACAAGCATCATCCTTCTCAAAATGTTATCCATGTGTCTTAACACTTAAGACTCATTTGCACTTACGGATATGATCCAATGAGTGCTACCATCAAGGTCATACCTTATGGTTCACATGGATGTCATTTAGGATGTAACGGTCATAAACCATAACTCAAGATTCGATTCCTCATATTCATCTTGATAGTTGACTCATCACATGAACAACTGATCACATGATAATTGAGGTGTATCTATTAAAGATATAAGAACTCACAACCCTTGTGATTCTTAATTTCTTTTATTAGTGCGGGCTATTCTTTTATTAAGAAGAATTCAGTTATTTGATAATCATTCTCTAACTCCTTAGAGTATGATTCCTTCTTGATTCAGACATCACCATGCCTTAATCATGAGTTCACTATGATACACTATCATAATCACTCATAAGGATCTCAAACATTTGGTTCAAGTATTTCATTCATTGATCTCATCAAGAATTAATACTTTACCAAATTTTTACTTCATTTATGATAATCTTGAACACTTCAAGATATTCATATTGGTATTTCTCTAAACACCATTTGAAGTATTAGCATTTATTCCAATAGGTATGTAAATACATCACATGTATCATACCTAATAGGATGATCACTCTCCCACTACTGTAGTGAAGATTGATTAATCATGTCCAAGATATTCATGTCTCTTACTGGTTCTATAACCAAAAGAGTCTAGATTTATCCATCACATGGAAACTAGAAATGAATTTCTCATGATTAATGCTAATTAAATTGTTTGAGTTATCTAATAACTTTTAGGTATCAACTTATCTTATGCATATCAAATATCATAAGATAAATAAGGCATTGCCACAAAGATCATATCTTTATAAATTGAAACATCTCTTTATTAATTGCCATCATTGTCATACAATATGCAAAAATAAAGTGTTTCTATCTATTGGCAAGTATGAAATAGCAGTTCATAACTATATTACATGCCTTATTGGCTGAAAATAAACTAAAGTATTCCTATCTATAAAGGCAACACTTGCCCCAAGTAAGAATGCTTTACACTTTACATCTTGATATCATATATCTCAAAAAGTGTTACAAGTTTACTTTCATGACACCTTTAAGTAGAGGTTTCAGTCGCCTCCTTCTTCTTTTGTTCTTCCAGGTAGAGAGGACAATTCCTTTTCCAATGTCCTGGCTTTTGACAATGGTGGCAATTTCCTTTCTTGGTCACGCCTCCCTTGGCCTTGAGAGATGAAGATGGCTTGGACTCCTGGCTAGCTTCAGAACCTTTCTTAGCTTTGCCCTTGCCCTTACGCTTGGACTTGCCTTTCTTGCTCGTGATCACCATCACGGACTTAGGCTTGTCCTTCTTCATCTGTAACTCAGCTGTCCTCAACATGCCCAACAACTCTGACAGTGGCCTATCAAAGTTGTTCATGTTGTAGTTCATCACAAACTGACTGTAAGATTCTGGCAACGATTGCAATATCACGTCAGTAGCCAACTCTTGGCTCAGTGGAAATCCCAGTCTCTACAGGTTCTCCACATACCCAATCATCTTGAGTGTGTGAGGACCAACTGGATCTCCTTCTGTCATGACGCACTTGAACAACGCCCTAGAAACATTGTACCTCTCTTGCCGTGCCTGATCTTCATACATGTTCCTGAGATGCAGAATCATCTCTATGACACCCATGTTCTCATGTTGCCTCTGCAACTCATGGTTCATTGAACATAGCATCAAGCACTTTGCATCAATGGCATCATCAGAATGCTTCTTGTAAGCATCCCTTTCTGCCTTTGGTGCATTAGGAGCGGGTTCCTCTGGAATTGGAGTATCCAGGACATAGAGCTTGCGCTCTTGAGTGAGAACAATTCTCAATGTCCGATACCAGTCGTGGAAGTTTGTCCCATTTAGCTTGTCCTTGTCAAGGACTGATCGCAAAGAAAAGTTGTTGTTGTTTGTTGCCATTTGAACTACAAAAGGAAAATATGCAATTTTAGTCCAAAACTCATTTTTGACTTATTTGATTGATTTGAAAGTTTGACGATAAAATTAGGCCTTTAATTAATTATCGCTCCCACTATTTACTTCAAATTGATGGCCCTCACCATCAATTTGGAAGATTGCAGCGTACAATCTTCTAGTGGGCAAGATCCTGAAAACCTCTAAATCATGAGTCAGCTTTGGCTGATCGCCCACAACTTAGATCTCTCAGGTAGGCAACTCTTGCCAATTGCATCATATGCAACTCTTGATAAGATGTCATCTACAACTCCTTGCAATGATCATCTCTATGCCTCAAGGTACTAGATCCCATCTAGATCACCTTGTTAAGTCTGACCCAAAGCAAACACGATGAATATGCACCCTGCTTTGGCAGACCCACACATTCATCCTTCATGCTTCCACGAGATAGACGGTGCACCACGCTTTGGCGTGCCCACACTTGGTCGATCAAGCTTTTCACGTGTGTTGCATTTGGAAGGCATCTAAAACTTAATATTTTAATGAGGGATTTGGTTTCATATACATATACATATCCAATCACCACAATACATAGTACGTATCATATACATGCTATATCCCACAAAAAACATGCACAAATGATAAAAAAAGCGATGATTATGGCCATCCTAATGTGATTCCTCGAGCCAAGAGGAATCACGGTCATCTAGGTCTACATCACATGCAACCTGTATAAGATGAACTCTGTGCCTTGCCATCCGAGTAGATCAACTCATCACATGAACGATCTGTACTCTCCAGCCGTTCGTCTGGGTTCCACCAGCCGATCGGTTGGCACTTCCAACCGATTGGTTCGCCTGGTCGTCGTTCATCTCGTCATGTCCGCCACCCACTCGTCTCACTCCTCGAACCGGTCATCAACCGATCGGTTCACTCCTTGAACTGACCGTATGGAAGGTCAACCGATCGTTTCACGCCTTGAACCAATCGTTTCAGATGTCGTCTTGATGTCCGCCAGTCTTTGACATAACAGGAAATAAAATTCTATCCTATTAATTACATTACTTTAAAAGGAAACCCCGAGTTACATTTGGGGGGAGCAAAGGTAGGAAAGAATCTCGAATTATTTCGAGTTACATCAGGAATAAGAGAGGGAAGATCGGTGCGCATACCGAGATGCAAGAAACCACAAACAACCACACACAGATAGGGGTTTATAGGCCATAATCATGCTCCATACATCCACCACAAAACATGTTTAAGGGCGACGCGTATCGAGTGCATTAATAATACATATCATATATGTAATTAGGGATTTGTGGATTTAGGATTGGACATGCATAAAGCCGATATTATTCGCAACATATGCAATAAATAAAGGCGACAAACCAAAATCGATCATATCGATATTCCTAAAATATAGAACAGTTGACGTTGCTATGATACCACTGTTGGGTTTTAGGGGAGACAGAGAAGGCAGCGGAAACAAAAATTTTCTCCCCAAACCCATACCGAGGAAACGCGTCAACGTCTATATAATAGGAAAGGATGGTTTGCGGAATCATACCTTGTCCCGAGGCTTGCTCGGCGACAATACCTCGCGAAATGCGCGGTCTTCAACTCCGGTCTTCGACGGTGTCTGTGAAGCTCCTGGTCGCACCGGGACTGACAACTCCTACTCGAACCGGACTGTCGGATGACAGTTGTCCTCATAAGCGGCAGTGTCCTCCCGCCTCTGTAGTAGTCCACACAGACCACCTGGAACTCCACACTCCTTGTCCAACAAGGAAGTGGAAGGAGTCGCACCCTCCTGTTGACGTACTAGTCGCCAACACACTCTCCTACCTCCTGTTGCAACTGCAGTTGTCCTTCCCTTGCTGCACCTCCCTTTTGCGGGAAGCACTTGCTCGGGCTCTCTCACGGTTACCAAAACCAGAGAGAACGACAACTTGCAGAGCAACTGGTTGCACTGAGCTATACTTTGAGAAGCCCCCAATACCCCTATATATAGGAGAGTCATGGGATAGGGTTCTCCATCCCAGGAAATGCGGGACTAAAGCAGGAGTAGAAGGGTTCGAGAATTTTCCACAAAAAGCAACCGGTTCGCAACTTGAAATGATCGGTTCACAACTGAACCGATCGGTTCGGCCATTGAGCCGATCGGTTGGACCTGAGCCGATCGTTTGGGGCACTCCAACCGATCGGTTGGTGCCCTGAACCGATCGGTTCATGGTCCTAATCCGGCTCAAAAAGACTTTCCTTAATTCTTTCCCAATTGGTATCAAATACCAATATTATTCCCAATCGAATTGGGCAATTTGAAACCAAAGGAAAATTCTTTCCGACATGACTTTTCCCAACTGGTCGGTTGCACCAGTTGAGCCGATCGATTCAACCCTTGAACCGGTCATTTCAACCTGGGCATGAGCCGATCGGCCTGGACACTCCAGCCGACCGGTTCAGCAACCTCAGCCAACCGGTTCATCACATGAACCGATCGGTTGGGAGCACAGGTTGGGCAAAATCAGTCAATTGCGATTTCAATCAATCCGATACTCCAATCAATGCGTCCAACATCTTGAACCATACGATATTGAGCTATCGACTGATTGAGTGTTTAATTGAACTACTAAACTCCTTTAGTAATCAATCTAAACATTGCTTTGTGGACAAAACTCCTCTTCCAGGTTAAATCCTATGTGTGTGACCCTGCAGGTCCATTTCACGTTGGCAGTGAAAGTCCATAACACTTATGACTTCACAAGAAAAGAGCGGTGCCTAGTCACACATCAGTGCTACCCAAGTGAAAGTAGAAAATTGGAGAACAACTTTCATCCTACAATCCATGAATGGTGTTACAACGAGTGTATAATTCCTTTGTCACTGATATCCCGAATGAACTCGAGGCATGGAACAGTCATCCTGTCAACGTTCATTCACTTCCTTGATCTCAGAGTAGACTGGAAGAGATATGTATGACATCAGTATCACATACTGATTCACACATGCGTGCATGCCTTTCTCAATCCTACTCATCAAGTGGCCATGGATATCATACTCCCTCCGGAGGGACAAATCCCATATCTATCACTCACCCCTCAAAAGCCCCATGTGTCAAAGCCACCCAATCATCACCTTTATAACAACCCATGTTTCAGGACTGCGTTTGATGATGTCAAAGTGTGCCCAACGACATGTGTTGAGTGTAGTGATTTCAGGTCTAAGAATCACACTCACCACCATCACTGTGAGTACTGACTGTGACTACCATCTCATGGTTCCATGTGTCAAACTCACGGTGGGTCTGTCCGGTCCACTTGTTCTCTAACAAGTACCTATGTGTTTGGTTTGATATCTCTATATCATGACTAATGAGATTATGTCATCAACCAACACCACAATCTAGTCTTGTGTGTCATTGTTGTCTATCTACCTTACACAATGACATCCGACTAGGGACATAACAAGAATGTACAAACTCTTAGCATCTGTATGATCTCATCGTTCAGGTCCTCAACCTGAAAGCATACGTCATTGAGTTCTGTCATTCTTTAGACATTCAATCTGTTCTATCACTATCTCATATGACTGAACCAGAAAGAATTGGAAGCTCGCCTTTGATGTTTATCAAATCAATCTCAATGTATCCCACCAATCATCCCATGATTGGCTCTCAGGGCATACATACCAACATCATTCATGTACTACCATAGTCAAATCATAGTCTCGACCTCTATGGAGAGAAGTTCCTCAAGATAACCACCATGGTAACCCATAGTCTAACGACCAAGAGAAGAAAGGAAGAGTTAAGGTTTAAGAAAAATGAGATCAAGGAGAGATAACTATTTACCAGGGTCGAGGATCACCAAGAACCACCACAAGAATGATGATCAAGCCCTAGAGCACCACATGCAAAAAGGAAATGACCACCTTTTCCAAGATCAACACCTTCACTTGCACCACAAAGCTCAAGGCTGAACACAAGCAAGAAGAGAGCTAAAATAGTTACTTGACTGTGAAAGAAGGGGTATATATACCCAAAGATAGGAGAGAGATGAAGGGTTATTAGATGTTAAGATATAAGAGCCTCTCACGACACTCGTCCCTCAAAATGTCAGCCATGCAAGCACTCTAAACATGCATGCAGAAAAGGGTGATAAAAAGAAGGCAGTGTAGTGACCACTTAGGTCCACCACACCCTTCGGTCGAAGCAAAACCAAGGTTGAACATAGTAGCAACCGCTACACTATGTCACCCAACAACAGGTCGACCCATATCTCAACACAAGGAAACGCTAACGACCTCAACCAAGGTCAAGGCACCTGGGTCTCTACAAACACCACCAAAGCAATGTGTCTTAGTCAATGCACTCTCAAGGAACAAAACACATGGTCGCTACAAAGGTCACACCATCATGATCGACACCAACAACTCAAGCATCCATGCAAACCATGCAAACCCTAGCCCCACACACATGATGCCACAACATCACCCAAGGTTCAACAAGGTGCCCCTAAGAATCATTCTCTCTCTCATGATACCAAAATACAAGAGGCACGTACAAAATGTGACAAATTGCAAGATAAACCATCAACATGGGTAAATTGCAACTTGGTCCAAAACAAGAAAACATATATCATAGCTAGCTAAAACATCAACCAAATCGGACCAAACTAAAAACATAAGAATGTCACATGATATTAAGGTACATCACATGATTAGATTAAGATTTAAGCATCTCCTTAAAATAAATAAGAAAAATCAAGCACTAAGGTAGGTCAGGGGTCTTAGAACCATAAACCCCTAACAAAGATTTCACCCCTAAAATCCTACACAAAAAGAGATAGATACTTCCTACACATATCATCCTCAAGCTCCCACATGGATTCCTCAACACCACGGTGATGCCAAAAAAACCTTAACCAAAATGATATCCTTCTTCTTATTTAACTTATTCACCCTTCTATCCAAGATCAAAATAAGACCCTCTACATATGACACATCCTCATCCAGATCAACCTCCACGGCCTTCAACACCAACTCTATGTCAGAGTGACACTTCCTCAACATAGAAACATGAAACATGAAACACTGGATGCAACCTGTGCAACTCAGGTGGCATAAGCCACCTTTCTGACACGTGCCACCACATGGTAAGATCCCATACACCTGGGAGCCAACTTACCCTTCTTCTAAAACCTCAACAGGTTGTTCCAAGGAGAGACCTTGAGATACACCTTTTCTCCCACTTGGAACTCCAGCAGTCTTAGACGATTATCAACATAAGATTTCTACCTATCCTAGGCTGCCTTCAACCGTTGTTGTATCATCTTAATCTTCTCTTTCATCTGTTGTACAAGATCAAGACCCAAAATCTAATATTCACCGGTCTCATACCAACACAACAAGAGACCTACAATGTCTCCCATACAAATCCTCATACAGTGCCATGTCGATGCTCCTTTGATAGTTGTTATTGTAAACAAACTCTATCAAACTGAGATGTATATCCCAACTGCCCAAAATTGCAAAATATAGGCTTACAGTCCTCTCAGACTATCCATATGTCTCTAGGTGAAACACTATGCTAAAACTCAACTGCGTACCCATGGTTGTGTGTAGGCACTCCCAAAAGCGATTGGTTAACTGAGGACCTCTGTTAGACACTATCCTCATTGGGATACTATGTAAATGAACTTGTTGGTATGTATGCCCATAGAGCAAGTCATGTGATGATTGTAATGGGATACTTTGTAAATGATTTGAATAATAATAAAGGCAATTTCCGATCTATATGTTTTAACTATTTCTGAGATGATAGTGTAACATGATAGATGTCTAAAGAATTGTTTTACTCGATGACGTATGCTTTTGGGTTGAGGACCTAAACGATGAGATCATATGGCTATTAAGAGTATACATTCTTGTTTGGTCCCTAGTCGGTTGTTATTGTGGAAATAACCATAGACATCCATAATACTAAAGACTAGATTGTGTGTTGGTTGATGATAGAATCTCATTAGTCATGATATAGTGATATCAAACCAAACCCATAGGTACTTGTTAGAGAACATGTGTACCAGACAGACCCACCATGAGAGTGACACATGGAACCATGATTTGGTAGTCACAATCAGCTCTCACAGTGATGGTGGCGAGTGTGATTCTTCGACCTAAAATCACTACACTCAACACATGTCGTTGGTTACACTTTGACATCATCAAACACAGTCCTGAAACATGGATTGTTATAAAGGTGATGATTGGGTGGCTTTGACACATGGGGCTTTTGAGGGGTGAGTGATAGATATGGGATTTGTCCTTCCTAAGGGAGTTTGATGTCCATGGCCACTTGATGAGTAGGATTGAGAAAGGCATGCACATGCATGTGTGAATCAATATGTGATATTGATGTCACACACATCTCACCCAGACTGCTCTAAGATCAAGGAAATGGATGAATGTTGAAAGGATGATTGTACCATGCCTTGAGTTCATTCAGGACATTAGTGACAAAGGAATTATACATTCATTGTAACACCATCCATAGATTGTAGGATTGAAAGTTGTTCTCCAACTTTCTATTTCACTTGGGTAGCACTGATGTGCGACTAGGCACCACTCTTTTCTTGTGAAGTCATAAGTGTTATGGACTTTTACTGCTAATGTGAAATGGACCTATAAGGTCACACATAAAGAATTTAACCTGGAAGAGGAGTTTATCAACAAACGATGTTTAGATTGATTACTAAAGGAGTTTAGTAGTTCAATTAAACACTAAATCAATTGATAGCTCAATATCATAATGTTCAAGGTGTTGGACTAATTGATTAGAGTATCAGATTGATTGAAACTGCAATTGACTGATTTTGCACAGTCTGCACTCCCAAACGATCGACTCATGTGATGAACTGATCGGCTCAGCTTGGTGAACCGATCGGCTTATGTGATGAAGTGATCGGCTCTGGATAGGTTGAGATGACCAGTTCAAGGGTTGAACCGATCGGTTCAACAGGTCCAAATGAGCAAGTTGGGAAAGTTAGGTTGGTGAGAAATTTATTTTCGTTTCACTTGTCCAATTTGATTGGAACAAGGATTGGTATTTGGATCAATTCGAAACAAAAGAGGAAAAGTCAATCGGGAACTGACTAGGGTAGTGAACCGATCGTTTCAGAAGTGAATCGATCGGCTCAGGTGCCCCAACCAATCGGTTCAAGTGTGAACCGATCGGCTCAGGTCCCCAATCGATTAGTTCATACTTGAAACGATCGGTTCAGTTGGAGCAGTTGGTTATTTTGTGGAAAATCTCAAACCCTTCTACTCTTTCTTTAATCCTGCATTGCCCGAGCAAGTGCTACCCGATAAGGGAGGCACAATAAGGGAAAGACAACTACAGAAAAGTGACTGGTGGTAGGAGAGTGTGTTAGTGACTAGTACGCTGAAAGGAGGGTACAACTCGTTCTAGTGCCTTGTGCGACAAGGTGATCAGAGTTCCAGGTGGTCCGTGTAGACTACTACAGAGGCGGGAGACTTCTGTCGCTCGGAGGACAACTGTCAATCTTGACAGTCCCGATGAGACCAAGAGCTGCACAGACACCGTCCAAGACTGGAGGTGAAGACCGTGCAAGCCGTGAGGTAATGTCACCGAGCAAGCCTCAAGACAAGGTATTCCTCTACAAACCATCCTTCCTATTGTATAGACGTTGATGCGATTCCTTTATTCTGGGTTTGGGAGAAGAATTTTTTTGTTTCTGCTGCTTTCTCTGTCTCCCCTAAAACCCAACAGTGGTATCAAAGCCACGTCAACTACTCTATACTTTAGGATTATCGATGTGATCGATTTTGGTTTGTTGCCTTTATTTATTACATACGATGCAAATAAAATTGGCTTTATGCATGTCCAATACTAAATCCACAAATCCCAATATACATATCTGATATGTAATATAAATGCACTCGATGCGCGTCGCCCTTAAATGAGTTTTGTGGTGGATGTATAGCATGGTTATGGACAATAAACCCTATGTATGTGTGTTTGGTTGAATGTGGTTGCTTGCATCTCGGTCTGTGCACTGATTCCCAATCTCCTATTCCTGATGTAACTCGAGATAACTCGAGATTTCTTTCCTACCTTTGCTCCCCCCGAATGTAACTCGGGGTTTCCTTTTTCAAATGTAAAATAGGATAGATTTTTTTTATTTCCTGTTATGTCAAAGAACGGAGTACCATCTGACGACAACTGAGATGATCGATTCAAGGCATGAATCGATTAGTTGGCGATCAAGATGAGCGGGTGGCGACCTGAGGAGATGCATGACGACTAGTGAACCGATCGACTGGAGGTGCCAGACGACCGACTGGTGGCACCCAATCGACTGGCCTGATGGCGAGTCGATCAATCATGGAGATGAGTTGATCAAATACCAGAAAGGCAAAACACATATTTCATCTTATACATGTTGCATGAGATGTGGACCTAGATGACCGTGATTCCTCTTGGCTCGAGGAATCACATTAGGATGGCCATAATCATTGCTTTTATCGTTTCACATGTTTTTTGTGGGATATAGCATGTATATGATACTTACTATATTTTGGTGATTGGATATGTATATGTACCTATAAAAACCAAATCCCTCATTAAATATTAAAGTTTTATACGCCTTCCAAATGAGACACACGTGAAAAGCTTGATTGGATAAGTGTGGGCACGCCCTAGCGTGGTGCACCGTTTATCTCGTGGAAGAGTGAAGGATGGATATGTGGGTCTACCCTAGCAGGGTGCATATTCATCGTGTTGGCTTTGGGTCAGACTTAACAAGGTGACCTAGATAGGATCTAGCACCTTGAGGCATGGAGGTGATCATGGTAAGGAGTTGCATATGACATCTTTCAAGAGTTGCATATGATTCAATTGGAAAAAGTTGCCTACCTGGAAGATCTGAGTTGTGGGTGACAGCCCTAGCTGGTCCATGACTCAGAGGATTTCAGGATCTTGACCCACTAGGAGATTGTATGCTGCAATCTTCCGAATTGATGGTGTGGGCTGTCAATTTGAATCAAAATAGTAGGAGTGGTAATTAATTAAAGGCCTAATTAAATATCGTCAAATTTTATTCAAATCAAATCAAATCAAAAGGAGTTTTGACAAATGCAATTTTCTCTTGTAGAATGGCAAAAGAATCATCTTTTAAAATGGGAAAATTAATTGAGAATAAATTCCATAACTAGTTGAGGATTGTGAGAAGTGTTCTGCACAATCCAGATATATCGGTAGCATTTGAATCCACTCTATGTATGCTTAAGAAGAAGGATAGTTCATTGATGGAGATCAATGGAACAAAGTCTAAGGACAAAGGTGAGGGAGAGAAGGGTTCTCTCGCCGAACCAATGTCAGAATCTTCTGCGTTCAAAACATGGAGAGGATGGAAGGAACGATGGAAGAAGAAGCGAGAGTTAGAGATCTCTACTTTTGGTGTATATGTGATAGAGATTAACTTTACTACTTCTTTGTCATGGGTACTTGATACTGGATGTGGATCTCACATTTGTTCAAATGTGAAGGATCTTAAGAGAAGTAGGCCTTTGGGGAAAGGCGAGGTTGAACTACGTGTTGCCAATGGGGTAAGAGTTTCCGCCAGTGCCATAGGAACCTATGTGTTAACTCTACCTAGTGGGCTAATAATAGAGTTGAAGAACTGCTATTATGTACCCGCCATAAATAGGAATATCATTTTCATTTCTTATTTGGACAAGGATGGTTTGGAATTTCTTATTAAGAATGGAAAGTGTTCCATTTCAAAAGATGGGATCTTTTATGGCAGTGCCCCAATGTCTTATGGTCTATACTTGATAGATCTAGAGACAAGTGTATCCAATGTAAACACCAAAAGACAAAAACTCAAAAACTCAAACAAAACATATATTTGGCATTGTCGTCTAGGGCACATAAATGAGAAGCGCATTTCTAGACTCCATAAAGATGGTTATCTAGACTCTTTTGATTATGAATCAATAGAGACATGTGAATCTTGTTTTTTGGGCAAGATGACCAAGACTCCCTTTTCAGGTAAAGGCGAGAGAGCTAGTGATCTATTAGGACTCATACATACTGACGTATGTGGGTCTTTTATAACTAATGCCAGAGGTGGGTATCAGTACTTCATTACCTTTACTGATGACTTCAGTAGGTATGGCTATGTGTACCTGATGAAACATAAGTCAGAAACCCTTGAAAGGTTCAAGGATTTCATGAATGAAGTACTAAACCAACTTGGTAAAAGTATTAAAGCACTTCTATCCGATCGAGGTGGAGAATACTTAAGCTAAGAGTTTGAGGACCTTCTGTGAGCCCGTGGTATTGTATCACAATAGACTCTTCCTGGAACACCACAACATAACTGTGTGTCTGAAAGAAGGAATCACACTTTACTAGATATGGTGTGATCCATGATGAGTTTTTCTAATCTTCTGATTTCCTTCTGGGGTTATGCTCTTGAAACCACCGCATTTACACGTAACCGAGTACCATCTAAATCGGTTCAAAAGACACCATATGAGATATGGCACGGAAAGCGTCCCGATTTGTCTTTTATTAAGATTTGGGGTTGTGAGGCTTACGTTAGGAAAATGTTTCCTGATAAGCTTGGACCCAAGTCCGATAAATGTTATTTTGTTAGATACCCCAAGGAAACGAGGGGATATTATTTATACCACCCTACTAACAACAAAGTGTTTGTTGCTAGGACATCTATATTCCTAGAAAAGGAATTTATTTCCAGAGGAAACAGTGGGAGGAAAATAGAGCTTCAAGAGGTTCAAGCCCAACAAGAAAACATTGAACCGGTAGATATACAAGAGGAACATAGAGATTCATAAGGTGTTGTGGAATCTCAGTCTCCTCAAGTAATACAAGGACCTCATAGATCTAGTAGGACACGCCTTGAACTTGAGAGGTTTGGATACCTTGTGACTCAGGAAGTCTGTGAGTTGATCATAGATGATGATCCAACTACCTATCTAGAGGCTATGGAGGGACCAGATTCTGAGAAATGGCTTGAGGCTATAAAATCTGAGATGGAATCCATGTACTCCAACAAAGTATGGACTTTAGTGGAACCACCTGAAGGGGTAAAACCCATAGGGTGCAGGAGGGTCTTCAAGAAGAAGACTGACATGGATGGAAATGTGCAAACTTATAAAGGTAGATTGGTTGCAAAGGGTTTCCGACAAGTTCAAGGTGTTGACTATGATGAAACTTTTTCTCCAGTTGCCATGATTAAGTCCATCAGGATCATGCTTGCTATTACGGATTACTATGACTATGTGATTTGGCAAATGGATGTTAAAACCACATTCCTTAATGGGAATATAAATGAGGATGTGTACATGACACAACCTAAAGGTTTTGTAGATCCAAAGAATGCCAATAAAGTCTGTAAGCTACAAATATCAATCTATGGATTGAAGCAAGCGTCTCGGAGTTGGAATCTTTGATTTGATGAGGAAGTCAAAGTGTTTGGCTTTATTCAAAATGAAGATGAACCTTGTGTGTACAAGAAGGTTAGTGGGAGTACGACCACATTCCTCATATTGTATGTGGATGACATACTATTGATGGGGAATGATGTCACAGCCTTAGAGAAGGTAAAGACTTGGCTTGGGAATACTTTATCAATGAAGGACTTAGGAGAAGCATCCTACATTCTAGGTATTAAGATCTATAGAGATAGATCTAAAAGGATTCTCAGACTAAGTCAAAGCACGTACATTGACAAAGTGCTGAAGAGGTTCAACATGGAGAACTCAAAGAGAGGCAACACACCCATGCTACATAGAGTCACCATCTCTAGAGCTCAATGTCCCCAATCTTGTGAAGAGAGGGAGCATATGAATGGGATCCCATATGCGTCAGCCATCAGATCCATCATGTGTGCTATGTTATACACATGCCCAGATGTCTCGTATGCCCTCAACATGACGAGCAGGTACCGGTCAGATCCTGAGGATGCTCACTGGACAGCCGTAAAGGACATCCTCAAGTACTTGCGAAGGACTAAGGATCCATTTCTTATATACGGCGGCGAGGAAGAACTAGCTGTAAGAGGTTACACTGATGCAAGCTTCCAAACTGACAAAGATGATTACAAATCGCAATCAGGATTTGTGTTTTGCCTAAACAATGGAGCTATGAGTTGGAAGAGTTCCAAGCAAGAAACAATTGTCGATTCTACTATAGAGGCCGAGTATATTACTGCTTCACATGCAACAAAGGAGGCTGTGTGGATCAGGAAGTTCATCACTAAACTTGGTGTAGTTCCCAGTAGCTATGATGCAATTGAGCTTTATTGTGACAATAATGGAGCTATTGCTCAAGCTAAGGATCCCAGATCACACCAGTGGTCCAAGCACATACTACGACGCTTCCATCTCATACGAGAGACCGTACAACTAGGAGATGTGAAGATTTGCAAAGTACCAACTGAAGACAACATAGCTGATCCACTGATGAAGGCCCTTTCTTAGTAGAAGAATGATGGTCATGCTAGGTCATAAGGACTGAGGTTCCTAGGTGACTGGCTCTAAGTGAAAGTGGGAGTCTATTGGTATGTATGCCCATAGAGCAAGTCATGTGATGATTGTAATGGGATACTTTGTAAATGATTTGAATAATAATAAAGGCAATTTCTGATCTATATGTTTTAACTATTTCTGAGATGATAGTGTAACATAATAGATGTCTAAAGAATTGTTTTACTCGATGACGTATGCTTTTGGGTTGAGGACCTAAACGATGAGATCATACGGATGTTAAGAGTATACATTCTTGTTTGGTCCCTAGTCGGTTGTTATTGTGGAAATAACCATAGAAATCAATATCACTAAAGACTAGATTGTGTGTTGGTTGATGACAGAATCTCATTAGTCATGATATAGTGATATCAAACCAAGCACATAGGTACTTGTTAGAGAATAAGTGTACCAGACAAACCCACCGTGAGAGTGACACATGGAACCATGATTTGGTAGTCACAGTCAGCTCTCACAGTGATGGTGGTGAGTGTGATTCTTTGACCTGAAATCACTACACTCAACACATGTCGTTGGGTACACTTTGACATCATCAAATGCAGTCCTGAAACATGGATTGTTATAAAGGTGATGATTGGGTGGCTTTGACACATGTGGCTTTTGAGGGGTGAGTGATAGATATGGGATTTGTCCTTCCTAAGGGAGTTTGATGTCCATGGCCACTTGATGAGTAGGATTGAGAAAGGCATGTGCATGCATGTGTGAATCAATATGTGATATTGATGTCACACACATCTCACCCAGTCTGCTCTGAGATCAAGGAAATGGATGAATGTTGAAAGGATGACTATACCATGCCTTGAGTTCATTCAAGACATTAGTGACACAGGAATTATACATTCACTGTAACACCATTCACGGATTGTAGGATTGAAAGTTGTTCTCCAACTTTTTATTTCACTTGGGTAGCACTGATGTGCGACTAGGCACCACTCTTTGCTTGTGAAGTCATACGTGTTATGGACTTTCACTGCCAATGTGAAATGGACCTGCATGGTCACACACAAAGGATTTAACCTGGAAGAGGAGTTTATCCACAAACAATATTTAGATTGATTACTAAAGGAGTTTAGTAGTTCAATTAAACACTAAATCAATTGATAGCTCAATATCATAGTGTTCAAGGTGTTGGACCAATTGATTAGAGTATCAGATTGATTGAAACTGCAATTGACTGATTTTGCACAGTCTGCACTCCCAACCGATCGGCTCATGGGATGAACCGATCGACTCATCTTGGTGAACCGATCGGCTCAGGACAGGTTGTGAAGATAGGTTCAAGGGTTGAACCGATCGGTTCAATAGGTCCGAACGAGCAAGTTGGGAAAGTCAGGTTGGTGAGAAATTTCTTTTCATTTCACTTGTCCAATTTGATTGGAACAAGGATTGGTATTTGGATCAATTCGAAACATAAGAGGAAAAGTCAATCGGGAACTGACTAGGGCAGTGAACCGATCGTTTCAGAAGTGAACCGATCATCTCAGGTGCCCCAACTGATCGGTTCAAGTGTGAACCAATCGACTCAGGTCCCCAACCGACCAGTTCATACTTGAAATGATCGGTTCAGCTGGCGCAGTTGGTTGTTTTGTGGAAAATCTCAAACCCTTCTACTCCTGCTTTAATCCTGCATTGCCTGAGAAAGTGCTACCCGATAAGAGAGGCACAACAAGGGAAAGACAACTGCAAAAAAGTGACTGGTGGCATGAGAGTGCGTCGGTGACTAGTATGCCGACAGAAGGGTACGACTCCTGCTGGTGCCTTGTGCGACAAGGCGATCAGAGTTCCAGGTGGTCCGTGTGGACTACTACAGAGGCGAGAGACTTCTGCTGCTACCCCCAAGAAACTGCTCCTTGCCCTAGTTTTCTCCTCTTCCTCCTCAGTCGCTATAGGTTTTCTCTCATCCTTAGGTTTTCTTTCCTCCTATTCCTCATTCGCCCTATATCTCTTCTTCATATTTGAAATGTTTTCATGATCATTTTTTCTTGAGAATCTTATATTCTCGTAGATTGATGCCTTGGACCACTTATATGCATTTTTTATTGATGTCATTTCTTATTGAAATGGTTTTCTTAATCTTAGTAAATGAGTGTTTAAAGTAGCGTTCAATTTATTATTAGCACATCATCATCAATACACCATCATCATCATTATCAATCATCATTATCATCATCATCATCATCATCAACAGATCACTAATCATGATGGTGATGATGATGATGATTGATAATGATGACAATTATGATGATGCAATCACCATCATCAAACATCATCATTATCATCACCATCATCAATCATCATCATCATCAATACACCATCATCATCATCACCATCATATCACCAGTCATGATGGTGATGACGATGATGATGGTGATGATGATGCAATCACCATCATCAATCATCATCATCACCATCATCAATCATCATCATCAATACACCAACATCATCATTGTCAATCATCATCATCATCATCACCATCAAATCACCAATCATGATGGTGATGATGATGATACAATCATCATAAATCAATCATCATCATCATCTATCATCATCATCACTACCAACATCAAAATCATAAGCATCATAATCATCAATCACCATAACCATCATCACCATCACCATCACCATCACCATCACCATCACCATCACCATCACCATCACCATCACCATCACCATCACCATCACCATCACCATCACCATCACCATGACCATGACCATGACCATGACCATGACCATGACCATGACCATGACCATGACCATGACCATGACCATGACCATGACCATGACCATGACCATGACCATGACCATGACCATGACCATGACCATGACCATGACCATGACCATCACCATGACCATCACCATCACCATCACCATCACCATCACCATCACCATCACCATCACCATCACCATCACCATCACCATCACCATCACCATCACCATCACCATTGTTGGATCCTGGATGGGTGATTAGATGCTCTAGAGGGGGGGGGTGAATAGAGCTGAAAGCACTTAAATAAAATTCATTAAACCTTGAAGATATATCACAAGATAAGGTTGCTAAATAGGAAATTAGTGTGCAACTAGAGCATACATAGAAAGGGAGAGAGAGATTGAACATGCACCAATTAGACAAGCTATTTAGAGTGGTTCCACACTTCAAACTAGAATTGTTTCACTCGACTTGCCTAGAGAGGTCAACCTCTAGGACTTCCAAACTATTGCACTCTTGTATTCATTCATAAGACATACAATACATGACCAAACAAAGGACTTACCTATCCAATACAAATAATCTTCAACCTTACCAAGGACTTACCCACTTTGCAAGAGTCTTCGGCCTTCTCCAAGGACTTACCCACTCTTACACAAGTCTTCAGCCTTGCAGGAATTACCCACTCTTCTTGGATATTCCGCCTTTGACTTCACCTTCACTCGGAGAAGCTTCCACCAAGGACTTACCTACGTGAGAAAGGAGTCTTCTGCCTTCACCAAGGACTTACCCACTCTTGCTTCAAGTCTTCAGCCTTGATCTTCACCAAGGGACACCTTCCCTTGTTCTTCTTCACCTCTCTTGGACAAGAGAGAGAACCTTCATCTTCATGCTTGAAAAGATAGAAAGGATGTGGTGGAAGTGAGAGACTCACAAGATATACATGTAGGACTAGCTCTCTTACAGATTTCCTACTCACTCTAATGGATGTAGCAAGTGATTAATCTGAGAGAGAGAGAGAGGAGGCTGTAGGATCACTCAACTATAGAATAGGAACCTTCATAGTGAATGCTCAATCTTGGAATGAAGCCCAAAGGGTCCTATTTATAGCTGGGGATGCCTCTTAGCCTTTGGAAACACTTGAGAATGAAAACTAGTCGTTTTGTGGCTTGCAACGGATCTATTTTCACTTGTTGCAACTCCACAACGGCTAGAAGCACTTTTCTGCACTTTTCCGTACAGTGCAATCGGTCGAGTTTCTATAAGGGTAACTCGACCGATAGAGTAAAAGACAAAGCCGATATTCATACCATCGGTCGAGTTTGTCCTAAGGAAACTCGACCGACCAATGAAAATCGATTTGGTCAGTTACTCCATCGGTCGAGTTCTGTGTAAACACAACTCGACCGATGCAATCTCCAGAAAATTGATCAAGGATGATCAGTCGAGTTTTCAGGCTGGGAAACTCGACCGACAAAGTGCCTGTAATCAATTTTCAAAGTTGCATCTAAAGTGCTCTAATATTCGATCTAAGTGCTCTTGATATTTTTCTAAGCTTAATTACAAGTCATACAATCATTACAAGTGATTTACAACATGATTCTAATGGATATACATCATATTACAAAAACGTGCACTTGTATGACTTTGACTTGTCTTTTCTCCAATTTGAGATGCGCAAGTTAGGGAAATTGGAGTGTCTCTATACCTAATCTGAAATCACTCAAGTAGAGACATTAGACACCAATATGTGGAATGGTTAGTCATCATCAAAACACGGGTTTAGTCAATTTAGATGTGAGTCAACATTGACCTAATTGACCTTGAGTCAACAACCATCACCATCTATCATCAAGATATATGATGATGGTGATGATGATGATGGTGATGATGATGATTGTCATTATGATGCAATCATAATCATCAATCATCATCATCATCATCACTATCATCATCATAAACATCACCATCATCATCACCATCATCACCATCACCATGACCATCATCATCACCATAATCATCACCATCATCATCATCTTCATCATCTGTCATCATCATCACCATCACCGTCATCATCTATCATCATCATCTTCACCATGATGATGGTGTTGGTGGTGGTGAAGATGATGATGATGATGATGGTGACGATGATGATGGTGATATCTCACCATTATCATCATCATCATCATCATCATCATCATCATCATCATCATCATCATCATCATCATCATCATCATCATCATCATCATCATCATCATCATCATCATCATCATCATCATCATCATCATCATCATCATCATCATCATCATCATCATCATCATCATCATCATCATCATCATCATCATCATCATCATCATCATCATCATCATCATCATCATCATCATCATCATCATCATCATCATCATCATCATCATCATCATCATCATCATCATCATCATCATCATCATCATCATCATCATCATCATCATCATCATCATCATCATCATCATCATCATCATCATCATCATCATTGTGGGCTCCGATCTCCAAACCATGAATTAATCCCGATTTAATCATGTGCGGAAGCAATCGGTAAATAGCGGAAGACAAAAATCACGGGAAATTAAAACTTTTCGAGACAAGAGCCTGAAACCACAAACCTTTTCCATAGAAAAAGGATTTAACTGTTTACATCACTGACAATTACTTCTTGAGTAATTATATACAACATGATACCAAAACTCTCAAGAATTCATACTCCAAAACACTCCAGGACCTGAGAGTACAGAGGACACATAGGACTTGACTCTAACTACACCATGAAGCAGGCTAGATCTCCACCTGAGATATTTACTGCTCCTGATGCTGCTGTTGCTGGGATTGTTCACCTGAGTTCTTGTTCCTTCGTCTTCGACGACCACCTAAAAAGTAGAAGTCTACGGGGTGAGACAATTATACATAATTGCCCCAGCGAGAGTTATAACTCTCCACTAGGCTTTATAAGCAAAGCAAGGAATAACTAAAGCAATAAGAGCCTTCAAGATATTCACTGGCAGTTCTGATGATAAGCAAGAGTTCAATCAATATTAAAATATGAGAACATCTATGCTATTCAAGGTAACATCAATCAAATAACTCGTAATTAACTTTAACAGATATACTACGCTGTTGTTTATGTTTTTCAAACATTATTATGCCCTGTGGAGATGAGGCATACCACTCATACTCCAACTGATCTCTAAAAAGTCACATCAGTATCATACATAGGTTATTAAGAGAGCCGGATTCTTATGACCTCATCTTCCTCAGTCAGTTAGAGGATTGATTGTTTGACATCTGGCGGGATGTCTTTATAATAGCTCACCAGGGTACTCTGGTCCTTCGCTATTTTTAGAGTTACAGTGGCATTCTGTACTCTCTTCGCTATCGGAAGATTTCTTGTTTATCTTTCACCGATACGGGGTTTATGTCTTTAAGGGAGTGTAGAGATACATCTCACCTTTAAAACTTTGGGGTGGGGTCTGATGGACTACTAGAATCTACATCATCCACTCACCCTTTCTGTTATAGTGAAGGTATGACGGACTACGAGAATCTACATCAAATACCTACACTAGGATGTCAGGTTCTACACATCCATGTACCCCACATACTCAACAGTATGTGTTCCAGGAGTTCCCTTAGGAAAACCTGTTTCACCATCATTTAGACAACTGACAATGATGGATCTATGATCAGGGCTCTACATTTCACTTGATTAGTTAGGTACATTCAGTATTCCAATCATCATACAGTAACACAGCTATATATGAGAATACAAAATGTAACAGGCCTAACTTATCACAATTATCAGATATTCATCTCAAGTCATCTGTCAAGCATGACCTTAATAACATTTATGGCTCTTACAGCCCATAAATCACAAAGGATGTCACTTAGCAGTGCATCAAGATGGTTCACTATTCATAAAGCATAAGACATGCCTTCAATGAATATAACATGGTATTCCATACCTGGGTGTGACCATCATCTCACAACAACCTGCATGGTTAATTCAATAGATAATAGTAAACACTTCAGTAAATAGGAATACATCCCCAATTAGGGTTTCACTTGGATTCACCCTCAACTAGTGTTTCACATGGAATCACCCTAAAATAGGGTTCCACATGGGATCACCCACAACTAGGGTTCCACATGGAATTACCTTCAAATAAGGTTCCACTTAATAACCCTTACAATCAGGGTTTACTATTCATCTTTCATGTCATCGCCCAAAAATTAGGGTTTACTATTCACTCCATGGTGAATTGTACTCATTACATCATCATGTAAGAGAAACATCATCATTAAGACTCTTAATTATCATTAAGATCCATTAGATATCATCATTAGGGTTTCCATGACCTCACATAGGTGGGTCATTCCCTAATCATGCACCTTCATGTGTAAAAGAAGTATCTTACTAGAGATTCCTCCTAAAAAGGGCACTTTCTCTCTCTAGGATACTTTCTCTCTCTAGAAACACTTTCTCTTTCCTCTCTCTAGTAGATGGTGGCAACACCACTCTAGATTAGGTTGAGACAAGTCTCTATTGACTGATGTGAGCCAAAGCATCAACATTATGTGATTAGGGTTTGATTAGATTAGGGTTTTACCCCTTTAGACCCTTCAAGGGTATTTTGGTAATTTGCCACATGATCACCATCATGGGTTAACCCACTAATCACATAGTCCCTTAATGACCTAGGTTACCATTAGGGTTTAGATTGAATCACCATTGAACTGATTACATCATCAAATGGTTAAGTACAAACCATCACAAATCTCCAAACGGTTTCAACCTTCAAACGGTTTCAACCACCTAAACGGTCTTGAGACCGTTTGGAGGTGAAGACCGTTTGGAAGGGTTGACTTCCAAACCGTTTGGAGCTTCAATCGGTTTGAGGTCGTTTGGACCAATCGACCTTGAGGTCGTTTGAGCTCAAACGGTCTTGAGGTCGTTTGAGCCCAAACGGTCTTGAGACCGTTTGGCCCCAAACGGTCTTGAGACCGTTTGGTCTCAAACGGTCTTGAGACCGTTTGGTCCCAAACGGTCTTGAGACCGTTTGGTCCAAATGGGCTCAAACCGTTTGGACCTCCAAAAGGGTTCAAAGGTCACCAAAGTTCAAGGATATGTATGTTGAAGCCCTCAATTGGCTAAAGGTATGCTAACCACTTATACATTGAGCCAATTAGGGTTAGCCTTAACCACTTAGACATCAAATTGACCCTCAATTGTAAACCAATTAGGGTTCAATCGTTCTCAATTAGGGTTTCAAGTTGATTGGTCATCAATGTTCAACAATGTGAAACAATTCAAGGTTGAACCTATCAATTGACCTCCAATTGGGCTCAAACTTGGCCCAAACGGTCTTGAGGTCGTTTGGACATCATCCAAACGGTCTTGAGACCGTTTGCCCAAAGTTTGACCAAAAACCAAGTCGTTTTGACTAAGGTTGAAGTCCAATTAGGTCAAAATCAGCAATTTTCAACAATGCATCAATTTCCTACAATTGGACCCTCAAACCATTAGATTAACTCAACCCTAGACCTTCAAACGGTCTTGGGTTGACACCAAACGGTCTTGAGACCGTTTGGATGAGTTCCAAACGGTCTTGAGACCGTTTGCCCATCCATCCTTTGGACTTTAGCGAAAATTCATCAAGGTTTGATCTATTGAGTTGATCATCACATCAATACTTAATTGCAATATGATTTGGTGCCTTTGGACCTTCAATTGATCAACTATACTTGACCCCAGACCTCCAAACGGTCTTGGGGTGACCCCCAAACGGTCTTGAGACCGTTTGGGTGATTCCCAAACGGTCTTGAAACCGTTTGGGCTAAGCAACCCAAAATCTCAACTTAACTCATAGGAGATTCAGCACTAATTTCAATTAGGGTTTGCCCTATTAATCATCCTTCAACTCATGACTCGTTTGGAATTAATCCATAAAATTTGGTGAGTCGTTAATTAACATCATTATGAACAGTAATCCCAAACGGTCAACGTTTAGTCAACCATCTTAAACGGTCTTGAGACCGTTTTCCCAAAAAGGGCAAATTAACAGATTGCAAATCAGAAATTAATTCAAATCGTTTTGCTAATTGATTTGCTCATATCTCACGATTCCTTTGGAGTTAACCTCTCAAATTTCGTGGGTGATTAACCTACATAATTATGAACAAGATTCCCAAACGGTCTTCGCTTGGTCAACGGGACCAAACGGTCTTGAGACCGTTTGCCCTCAAACGACCCTGAAACCGTTTGCCCACCAAACGGTTTGAAACCGTTTTGAGCAATAGGTGGAGGTCGTTTGATAAAGTGAAAATCTGTGGATAAGCATAGTAATTAACGCCCTTATCTTCCACCTTAAGAACAGTAGCAGTTCTTCACGATTTTGCTTGCAAGGATGCAAGGGAAGATAGGGAAGAAGAAGATCTATCAACTATATGCATAGAAAAGATGTATAATCGAAGCATCAAGTTTAGAGTTATAAAACCCGCCTAAAGCTTGCTCCTTGAGCTCCAAGCTTTCGAGCTCCAAGCCTTTAATGGCGTCCTAGAAGCTCCACAGGTCGGCCAAGGTTAATCCTCCAAGGAAGGTTGAGAAAAGATGGCTAAAAAGATAGAATTAAGTAAGCTAGCCATGAATTTGTCCTTGAATCCGAATTCTAACCATGGAATTTGGGCAAGAAGGGGAATCCAAACCTACCTTGCACCCTTGGTCGTTTCTCCTGAGCTCCAGATCAAGGCTTGGCCGTTTGGGAAAGAAAGGAAATGAATGGAACAGGGAAAGATCGTTTGCTCATTTGCAAAGGAAAAGCCTTTTTATAGCTTAAGCCTATTTCCTACTACAAGGACCTTTCAAATTCAAAATTCACATCTAGGTCCCTCCTTGCTCAAGGGCACGACCAAACCTACCTATCCTTATGCAAATCTCATGAAATCTCAAGATCTAAGGGTAAAGGAATCCAACCTTCAACTAGGGTACACTCATGAAAGGGTTTTAGGCCCATTTTAGGTGATTTCTATCACAAAGATCATTTTTCCCATCTGATTATTAAATGATGTATCCCTTTCATCATTTCTACTCTAAATGATGACAAGAGTCATAAAAGATGTTCTAGATGGTGAAAATTACAAGTTGGACCCCTCAATTTGGGTAAATTGCACTTTACCCCAAATTAGGGTTTCTAAGCATGGGAATTGCTTCCACAGCTGCACCTTGGTGCTCAAGCTTGGGAAATCCCTCAAACTTTACCATAACCATTCTCATGATGTTTCAATATCAAAGGAACATCTTATCTTGTGAATTTTGCAAGTTCAACCCTTAAACTGGGTAATTTGCACATAGGTCCCTGCATACAACACAATGCTACAACTTTATACAAAAAGGAGCAAAATTGAAAGTAAATGTTCATGAGGAACTTAATTACATGCCAGTGAGTGTTCACAAGTATATTAATTACATATTTAGGCAAAACTTCCAGGGTTAGGTCATAACCCTGGTCAGGGGTGTTACAAATTCTTTACCCCTTCAAAAGGATTTCGTCCCCGAAATCGATAAAGCATATTATAAGAAAAGAGCAGGATATTTTCTTCTCATTTCATCTTCTAGTTCCCAAGTGGCTTCTTCAACACCACGATGGTTCCAGAGGACTTTTACAAGGCTTATATCCTTCTTCTTTAACTTTTTAGTTCTGTTATCGAGGATTGACACTGGTCCCTCCTCATACGTTATATCTTCATTCAATTTTACCTCCATAGGTTGTAGAACTGACTCGGTATCTGGATGACATTTCCTCAGCATGGAAATGTGAAACACAGGGTGCAGCTTCTGCAACTCTAGAGGTAACTCTAGTCTATAGGCCACCTTTCCAACTTTTTCAACAATTGGATAAGGTCCCAAAAATCTAGGAGCTAACTTTCCTTTCTTCCCAAAACGAAGGACTCCTTTCCAAGGTGAGACCTTGAGATACACTCTGTCTCCATCCTGGAATTCTAGGGGGTCTACGACGTTTATCGGCATATGATTTCTGTCTATCTTGTGCAGTCTTAAGCTGTTGTTGTATTACTTTAATCTTTTCTGTAGTTTGCTGCACAAGATCAGGGCCTAATAACTGGTGCTCACCAGTTTCATACCAACACAAGGGTGATCTACAACGTCTGCCATATAAGGCTTCATATGGTGCCATATCAATGCTATGTTGATAGCTATTGTTATAGGCAAACTCTATCAAGCTTAGATGTAGATCCCAACTCCCGGTAAACTGGAGAACACATGCTCTCAACAGATCTTCTAAGGTCTGTATAGTCCTTTCTGACTGTCCATCAGTTTGAGGATGAAAGGCTGTACTAAACCTTAACTTGGTGCCTAGGGCTCTGTGTAACTGTTCCCAAAAGCGACTTGTAAACTGGGGACCTCTGTCAGAAACTATAGTGACAGGAACTCCGTGCAAACGCACTATCTCTTGGACATATATCTGGGATAACCTTTCAGCAGTATAGGTTGTTTTGACAGGTAAGAAATGCGCTGTCTTTGTCAACCTATCAACAACTACCCAAATGGAATCATGTCCTTTGTTTGTCCTGGGTAGGCCAACAACAAAGTCCATGGTTACATGGTCCCACTTCCACTGTGTTGTCCCTGCAGGTTTCTGGTGTTCAGCCTTGACCTGCTGACACACAGGACACCTCAGAACAAACTCAGCTACATCCTTCTTCATCCCAGGCCACCAATACATGTCTTTCAAGTTTCGATACATCTTGGTGCTCCCTGGATGCATAGCATACATCGAAGAATGAGCTTCTTCCAGGACTAACTTCCTCAGGTCGTCCACATCTGGCACTATCATCCTTCCATGATAGCATGCCACCTGGTCATCTGACTCATGAAAACCTTCTCGCTTCTCATTTCCAAACTCAAATCTAATCTGCTGTACAGAAACATCTACTTGTTGTGCCTCCTTTATCTGCTCTCTTAAGGTAGGTTTAATCTGCATCTCAGCTAACAGACCGGCTAACAATGAGGCCTTCAACTGCACATTGTCATGCCTTAAAGAGATAAGCATATCTCTTCTAGAGCATACTAAGGAACTTAGTTGTGCCCTATCCATGGTTGATGTTGCTGATTTCCTACTCAAGGCATCTGCAACCACATTGGCCTTGCCCGGATGGTAATCAATCGTACAATCGTAGTCCTTGATTAACTCCATCCAGCGACGTTGCCTCATATTAAGCTCATGCTGAGTGAAGATGTACTTAAGGTTCTTGTGGTCTGTGAAAATCTGGAAAGTTTCTCCGTAGAGATAATGTCTCCAGATTTTCAAAGCATGGACCACAGCAGCTAACTCCAGATCGTGTGTCGGATAATTCTCTTCGTGTTTCTTAAGCTGTCGGGAAGCAAAAGAAATCACTTGGTTATCCTGCATCAACACACATCCAAGTCCATTCTTGGAGGCATCACAAAAGATTATATATTCCTTTCCTTGCTCAGGTAACACAAGCACATGTGCACTTGTCAACCTCTCCTTCAACAGCTGAAAAGACTGTTGACACTTATCACTCCAAGCAAAAGGAACATCCTTCCGGGTTAACTTGGTCAAAGGTAAGGCTATAGAACTGAAATTTTTAATAAACCTTCGATAATAACCAGCTAACCCCAAGAAACTTCTAATCTCCGTCGGTGTCTTCGGTTGTTCCCACTGCAGAACAGACTCTATCTTTGCAGGGTCAACACGAATTCCCGAGGCAGATACCACATGTCCAAGGAAGGATACTTCAGATAACCAAAACTCACACTTGCTAAACTTAGCGTATAGCTTATGCTCTCTTAGCAAGGTCAAAGTCTGGTGAAGGTGTTGCTCATGCTGCTGAGCATCCTTACTATAAATCAGTATGTCATCTATGAAGACGACAACACACTGATCAAGGAAAGGTCGAAAGACTCTATTCATGAGTTCCATGAATGCAGCCGGTGCATTGGTTAGTCCAAACGACATGACCGTGAACTCATAGTGACCATATCTTGTCCTAAAGGCAGACTTAGATATGTCACTGTCCTTAATGCGGAGTTGATGATATCCAGACCTTAAGTCTATCTTAGAAAAGACTGTTGCACCACGCAACTGGTCGAAAAGATCATCAATCCTCGGCAAAGGATATTTATTCTTTATCGTTACTTTATTGAGTTGTCTATAATCAATGCACAACCGCATCGATCCATCTTTCTTTTTAACAAACAAAACCGGAGCACCCCAAGGTGAGGTACTCGGTCGGATGAAACCCTTCTCAAGTAACTCTTGAAGCTGTTTCTTGAGTTCTGCCATCTCAGCAGGCGCCATCCTATACGGAGTCTGGGCTATAGGTTTCGTATCTGGGACCAAATTGATCTCAAAATCAATTTCCCGGGGTGGTGGTATACCAGGAAGTTCTTCGGGAAACACATCCTCGAATTCCCTGACTATCGGAACTTCAGCAGGGTTGGAACTCTCCTTGGTAACATCTACCACATGGGCTAAGAATGCGTAGCATCCTTGCCTCATCAACTTATCAGCAACCATAGCTGATACAAGACAGGTGGGCAGAATCTTTCTTTCACCTTGAAAGATCCATGTGTTGCTTTCATCAGCAAACACCGCCAGCTTGGATTCACAATCCAAGACAACTCGATACTTTTCCAAGTTATCCATCCCTAGGATTATATCAAATCCTTGCATATCAAGCGGTATGAGATCCACTTGAATGCGATGCTTAGAAAAGAAAAGTACGCAAGGAGAGCATACTTCTTGCAGAACAGCAGACCCACTCAACGGAGTCTCCAACAACAACTTATCTGCCCTATGACTAGTTGTCATATTGCAGTTACGAATCACTCTTCGAGTGATGAAAGAGTGCGTAGCACCCGGGTCAATCAGAACAGATACTACACAAGATTTAGACATATCAGAATATAAAAGTTCCATCTGACCTGTCACCACTTGTGGATTGACCACTGCTTCTGGTGGGTTCATAGCATAGAACCTTGCTGTAGCCTGCTGTTGAGGTGGTGCTGATGATCCAGCTTGAGACGCTTGTCCACGTCCTCGAGCTGCTCCTTGATGTTGTCTATTCTGAGATCCCTGTCAATTCTGTCTCGGGGTTTGTTGTGTCACACCGACAGCCCTAGAACGACAATCCTTCATCAAGTGTCCCACCTTACCACAGTTGTAGCAACTCTTTTCCTGTTGCTGTGGTCTGGGTGGTCCAGTAACTGACACAGATGCAGAACTGTGCGTCCCTTGAAGCGGTTGACTTCGTCCTCTACCTCTGCTTGGTGTCCATTGAGTTTGAAAACTCGATCTGGGTGGCGGAGGGTTAGGTGCAGAGAATCTAGGTTTCTTGGAATCCCTAGATGAAGAACCCTGGAACTGTGGATATCTTTTATGGGTTTGTCTTTTCTCAACTACAGATCTCTCTATCCTTCGGACTGACTCAACGAAGGTAGAGAATCTCTCTCGGTTCTCTAAGGCAGACACTGGGGTAGACATGTCAGCATTCAACCCCTTCTCAAACCTTCTGATTCTTTCTTCTTCTGTGGCAGCCATGTGCGGACAAAATCGCAACAGCTCCATGAACTTAGCTTCGTATTCGCTAATGTTCATAATACCCTGTCTCAGTCTCTCAAACTGAGAGATCTTCTCGTCTAGGAAGGTCTTGGGAAAATATCTATTGATAAATTCCCGACGAAACTCTTCCCATGAGAACTCTGCCCCAGGTCTCTTCTGCTCTTCCATGTTCCACCAGTGACCAGCACTTCCTTTGAGAAGATAGACAGCATGTCTAACCTTCTCAGCTTCAGGGATGTTGAGGATCCTGAAGGCCTTCTCCAGCTCTGTCAACCACAGATCAGCATCTGCGGGGTCAGCAGTCCCATGGTACTCGGTAGCTCCGACACGACGTAGTCGCTCGAACGTCTTCCCGATACCTTGCCCCTCAGGCTGGGCAGGTACCCTAGGTGCAGGCATAGGCAACCTGTCGGTTATGTGTGTCATGGCAGTCATAAACTGCCCAAACATTGTCTGGACTGCTGGGTTACCCATGTCATCTGGATCAAACTGGGGTGGCTCTCTAGGTTGTTCTGGTACATGCTGTTCCAATCCTGGTACTCCTGCACCACCTTGAGGTGCACTAGCACTACTTTCTTCCACATTCTCATCATGTGGCTCTGACATCTTAAGTATCTTCTTCTCCTGAGGAGTAGAAGATTCTATTAGATAAGGAAGGAATACTAAACATAGACTCGACTTCCTAAGTCCTATGCCTCTGTAGACTCGGATGAACCTGGAGCTCTGATACCACTTAATTGTGGTCTCCGATCTCCAAACCATGAATTAATCCCGATTTAATCATGTGCGGAAGCAATCGGTAAACAGCGGAAGACAAAAATCACGGGAAATTAAAACTTTTCGAGACAAGAGCCTGAAACCACAAACCTTTTCCATAGAAAAAGGATTTAACTGTTTACATCACTGACAATTACTTCTTGAGTAATTATATACAACATGATACCAAAACTCTCAAGAATTCATACTCCAAAACACTCCAGGACCTGAGAGTACAGAGGACACATAGGACTTGACTCTAACTACACCATGAAGCAGGCTAGATCTCCACCTGAGATATTTACTGCTCCTGATGCTGCTGTTGCTGGGATTGTTCACCTGAGTTCTTGTTCCTTCGTCTTCGACGACCACCTAAAAAGTAGAAGTCTACGGGGTGAGACAATTATACATAATTGCCCCAGCGAGAGTTATAACTCTCCACTAGGCTTTATAAGCAAAGCAAGGAATAACTAAAGCAATAAGAGCCTTCAAGATATTCACTGGCAGTTCTGATGATAAGCAAGAGTTCAATCAATATTAAAATATGAGAACATCTATGCTATTCAAGGTAACATCAATCAAATAACTCGTAATTAACTTTAACAGATATACTACGCTGTTGTTTATGTTTTTCAAACATTATTATGCCCTGTGGAGATGAGGCATACCACTCATACTCCAACTGATCTCTAGAAAGTCACATCAGTATCATACATAGGTTATTAAGAGAGCCGGATTCTTATGACCTCATCTTCCTCAGTCAGTTAGAGGATTGATTGTTTGACATCTGGCGGGATGTCTTTATAATAGCTCACCAGGGTACTCTGGTCCTTCGCTATTTTTAGAGTTACAGTGGCATTCTGTACTCTCTTCGCTATCGGAAGATTTCTTGTTTATCTTTCACCGATACGGGGTTTATGTCTTTAAGGGAGTGTAGAGATACAGCTCACCTTTAAAACTTTGGGGTGGGGTCTGATGGACTACTAGAATCTACATCATCCACTCACCCTTTCTGTTATAGTGAAGGTATGACGGACTACGAGAATCTACATCAAATACCTACACTAGGATGTCAGGTTCTACACATCCATGTACCCCACATACTCAACAGTATGTGTTCCAGGAGTTCCCTTAGGAAAACCTGTTTCACCATCATTTAGACAACTGACAATGATGGATCTATGATCAGGGCTCTACATTTCACTTGATTAGTTAGGTACATTCAGTATTCCAATCATCATACAGTAACACAGCTATATATGAGAATACAAAATGTAACAGGCCTAACTTATCACAATTATCAGATATTCATCTCAAGTCATCTGTCAAGCATGACCTTAATAACATTTATGGCTCTTACAGCCCATAAATCACAAAGGATGTCACTTAGCAGTGCATCAAGATGGTTCACTATTCATAAAGCATAAGACATGCCTTCAATGAATATAACATGGTATTCCATACCTGGGTGTGACCATCATCTCACAACAACCTGCATGGTTAATTCAATAGATAATAGTAAACACTTCAGTAAATAGGAATACATCCCCAATTAGGGTTTCACTTGGATTCACCCTCAACTAGTGTTTCACATGGAATCACCCTAAAATAGGGTTCCACATGGGATCACCCACAACTAGGGTTCCACATGGAATTACCTTCAAATAAGGTTCCACTTAATAACCCTTACAATCAGGGTTTACTATTCATCTTTCATGTCATCGCCCAAAAATTAGGGTTTACTATTCACTCCATGGTGAATTGTACTCATTACATCATCATGTAAGAGAAACATCATCATTAAGACTCTTAATTATCATTAAGATCCATTAGATATCATCATTAGGGTTTCCATGACCTCACATAGGTGGGTCATTCCCTAATCATGCACCTTCATGTGTAAAAGAAGTATCTTACTAGAGATTCCTCCTAAAAAGGGCACTTTCTCTCTCTAGGATACTTTCTCTCTCTAGAAACACTTTCTCTTTCCTCTCTCTAGTAGATGGTGGCAACACCACTCTAGATTAGGTTGAGACAAGTCTCTATTGACTGATGTGAGCCAAAGCATCAACATTATGTGATTAGGGTTTGATTAGATTAGGGTTTTACCCCTTTAGACCCTTCAAGGGTATTTTGGTAATTTGCCACATGATCACCATCATGGGTTAACCCACTAATCACATAGTCCCTTAATGACCTAGGTTACCATTAGGGTTTAGATTGAATCACCATTGAACTGATTACATCATCAAATGGTTAAGTACAAACCATCACAAATCTCCAAACGGTTTCAACCTTCAAACGGTTTCAACCACCTAAACGGTCTTGAGACCGTTTGGCCCTCAAACGGTCTTGAGACCGTTTGGATCCAAACGGTCTTGAGACCGTTTGGAGGTGAAGACCGTTTGGAAGGGTTGACTTCCAAACCGTTTGGAGCTTCAATCGGTTTGAGGTCGTTTGGACCAATCGACCTTGAGGTCGTTTGAGCTCAAACGGTCTTGAGGTCGTTTGAGCCCAAACGGTCTTGAGACCGTTTGGCCCCAAACGGTCTTGAGACCATTTGGTCTCAAACGGTCTTGAGACCGTTTGGTCCCAAACGGTCTTGAGACCGTTTGGTCCAAATGGGCTCAAACCGTTTGGACCTCCAAAAGGGTTCAAAGGTCACCAAAGTTCAAGGATATGTATGTTGAAGCCCTCAATTGGCTAAAGGTATGCTAACCACTTATACATTGAGCCAATTAGGGTTAGCCTTAACCACTTAGACATCAAATTGACCCTCAATTGTAAACCAATTAGGGTTCAATCGTTCTCAATTAGGGTTTCAAGTTGATTGGTCATCAATGTTCAACAATGTGAAACAATTCAAGGTTGAACCTATCAATTGACCTCCAATTGGGCTCAAACTTGGCCCAAACGGTCTTGAGGTCGTTTGGACATCATCCAAACGGTCTTGAGACCGTTTGCCCAAAGTTTGACCAAAAACCAAGTCGTTTTGACTAAGGTTGAAGTCCAATTAGGTCAAAATCAGCAATTTTCAACAATGCATCAATTTCCTACAATTGGACCCTCAAACCATTAGATTAACTCAACCCTAGACCTTCAAACGGTCTTGGGTTGACACCAAACGGTCTTGAGACCGTTTGGATGAGTTCCAAACGGTCTTGAGACCGTTTGCCCATCCATCCTTTGGACTTTAGCGAAAATTCATCAAGGTTTGATCTATTGAGTTGATCATCACATCAATACTTAATTGCAATATGATTTGGTGCCTTTGGACCTTCAATTGATCAACTATACTTGACCCCAGACCTCCAAACGGTCTTGGGGTGACCCCCAAACGGTCTTGAGACCGTTTGGGTGATTCCCAAACGGTCTTGAAACCGTTTGGGCTAAGCAACCCAAAATCTCAACTTAACTCATAGGAGATTCAGCACTAATTTCAATTAGGGTTTGCCCTATTAATCATCCTTCAACTCATGACTCGTTTGGAATTAATCCATAAAATTTGGTGAGTCGTTAATTAACATCATTATGAACAGTAATCCCAAACGGTCAACGTTTAGTCAACCATCTTAAACGGTCTTGAGACCGTTTGCCCAAAAAGGGCAAATTAACAGATTGCAAATCAGAAATTAATTCAAATCGTTTTGCTAATTGATTTGCTCATATCTCACGATTCCTTTGGAGTTAACCTCTCAAATTTCGTGGGTGATTAACCTACATAATTATGAACAAGATTCCCAAACGGTCTTCGCTTGGTCAACGGGACCAAACGGTCTTGAGACCGTTTGCCCTCAAACGACCCTGAAACCGTTTGCCCACCAAACGGTTTGAAACCGTTTTGAGCAATAGGTGGAGGTCGTTTGATAAAGTGAAAATCTGTGGATAAGCATAGTAATTAACGCCCTTATCTTCCACCTTAAGAACAGTAGCAGTTCTTCACGATTTTGCTTGCAAGGATGCAAGGGAAGATAGGGAAGAAGAAGATCTATCAACTATATGCATAGAAAAGATGTATAATCGAAGCATCAAGTTTAGAGTTATAAAACCCGCCTAAAGCTTGCTCCTTGAGCTCCAAGCTTTCGAGCTCCAAGCCTTTAATGGCGTCCTAGAAGCTCCACAGGTCGGCCAAGGTTAATCCTCCAAGGAAGGTTGAGAAAAGATGGCTAAAAAGATAGAATTAAGTAAGCTAGCCATGAATTTGTCCTTGAATCCGAATTCTAACCATGGAATTTGGGCAAGAAGGGGAATCCAAACCTACCTTGCACCCTTGGTCGTTTCTCCTGAGCTCCAGAGCAAGGCTTGGCCGTTTGGGAAAGAAAGGAAATGAATGGAACAGGGAAAGATCGTTTGCTCATTTGCAAAGGAAAAGCCTTTTTATAGCTTAAGCCTATTTCCTACTACAAGGACCTTTCAAATTCAAAATTCACATCTAGGTCCCTCCTTGCTCAAGGGCACGACCAAACCTACCTATCCTTATGCAAATCTCATGAAATCTCAAGATCTAAGGGTAAAGGAATCCAACCTTCAACTAGGGTACACTCATGAAAGGGTTTTAGGCCCATTTTAGGTGATTTCTATCACAAAGATCATTTTTCCCATCTGATTATTAAATGATGTATCCCTTTCATCATTTCTACTCTAAATGATGACAAGAGTCATAAAAGATGTTCTAGATGGTGAAAATTACAAGTTGGACCCCTCAATTTGGGTAAATTGCACTTTACCCCAAATTAGGGTTTCTAAGCATGGGAATTGCTTCCACAGCTGCACCTTGGTGCTCAAGCTTGGGAAATCCCTCAAACTTTACCATAACCATTCTCATGATGTTTCAATATCAAAGGAACATCTTATCTTGTGAATTTTGCAAGTTCAACCCTTAAACTGGGTAATTTGCACATAGGTCCCTGCATACAACACAATGCTACAACTTTATACAAAAAGGAGCAAAATTGAAAGTAAATGTTCCTGAGGAACTTAATTACATGCCAGGGAGTGTTCACAAGTATATTAATTACATATTTAGGCAAAACTTCCAGGGTTAGGTCATAACCCTGGTCAGGGGTGTTACAATCATCATCATCATCATCATCATCATCATCATCATCATCATCATCATCATCATCATCATCATCATCATCATCATCATCATCATCATCATCATCATCATCATCACCACCTTCGCCACCACCTCCATAAAAATCATC